>JAOTAX010000002.1:11482372-11499255 GCA_025629825.1 Erythroxylum guanchezii | reverse complement strand
ATGACGAGAAATTGAATTATGATATAGAGTGACCAAGTGTTCTTGAGGTGTAAGCTTATGAATAAGCTAGACACATAAAACGGTAAGGATTGAATGGATAATTTAGAGTGATCATGTGCAAATGAAGTGTAAGTCTAAGTTCAATTAGACAATATGAATCTTGAATTGAGAATGAGCATAAGATGTGAATTTAGAAAATATACCCGGGATTGTCATTGAGTTTGCATTATACATTACACATATGCATGTGTGTAAAACTAAATATTTATGTGATTGTGCAATTATTAATATGTGTGAAATATGTGTTTTACATAATGATGATACAGGCTAGAACGTTCCCATTCAGACGTTTCTGGATCATGAAAGCTAATGCTAATCTAAAGTGTACTGTGAGTAGACCTAGATGGTCTCATTTCATTGTGTGAATTTTTGGTATTGATTAACTACTGAATGTCTATATGAATATGATTGATTGTGTTCATTTCTGGACAGGAGGTCCGATGATTGTGATTCTTGGTTGAGATATTGAAGTGTTGCTTATATGTGAATGAGATGAACTAAGTGTACATAATTTGAAGACAAGTGTGTTTTGAATGAGCATTTGCATGTAAGTGAAAATGTGATTCTCAACTTAATGTTGAATGCCGGACTAAGGTCCGATGATACGGGAATGTGATTAAATGGGATCATGCAAATGTGATTGATGTATTTCATTTCATAAATGCATGAAACATAATGGCAGTTGTGACCAGAGTAGCCACCGATCATAGCTTAAAGCTCAACGAGTGATTCAGAGCATCAAACTCAAAAGTGATTCAGAGCATCAGGGTTAACATTTAATGAGCCTTATATGAGACAGTTATCAATGAGCTCCATATGAGACAATTTAGGCACTCGGTCACAACAAAGTAATAAATGAAAAGTGAGTCTCATATGCACTGCATATGCATAATATGAATTATTAAATTGTATTGAATATGAAGTGTGAAATGTGTAATAAGGTGAATTATGTGCTACATAATTGGGTGAGCCATCGATGATGGTCACTCATTAAGTTTGCAAAACTCACCCAAAATTTGCAATTATTTTTCAAGACTAAGAAGAATACCCCGTTAGGCAAACGGGAGTATACTTACTACATGCAAGGGAAAGATAGAGGTTGGGATTAGTTCGCATTTGCATTAGTGTTTTCCTGTTTTTGTATAAATTTGTATTCCGCAATTTTTGTAAAATAATGCATTCCGAAATTCTTGTACAATGTGTATACCAAGGTAATTATGTTGTAATGTAAAGTCATTATGACTAAAAATGTTTTGTTTTCGTAATGGGCCCAAATGGCAAATGAAATTCCGATGATTGTTTTGCGATGATTGAGAATGTTTATGAAATAAAGTGGGCCTGATTTGGTTATTGATTTTTCGCAAAATGTGTATATGTTTGTTGTTTTAAAAAAATGTACTGAGTTTTGATTATTTGAGTACTCTGGCATGCCACCCTCGCGGGGCACGATCTCGGATATCGCTCAGGATGTCGGGTACGTATCTTGCGAGAGTGGAGTGTTACGCTATAGATGATTGACAACCTTTTAATGTGATCTAGAGCAAAGACCTGTTAATCCCCTTTTGAAACTAAAAGAAAAGCAAGATTTTGCTAGATATTATGAAGCTCTAGAGATTTAACACACCTTGATGAAACAAAAAGCTTGTATCAATTAGATAAAATATTAGGAGATTAACACCAAATTCTTTCACAATGTAATCTATATATAAGAAATAACAATAAGGTCTTTTGCTTGAAGAGTGCTAATAATGATGACATTTGGGAGCAAAATAAATAAAGGAATAGCCCAATTTAAAAACATTTTAAGTTTCCTTAATAATTATTATCCAGATGTGTAGGTCATTAAGAATTTTTTTTGAACTCTTTAACTTATAATATAAGGAGCAACTTACCATGCCTCTTAGTCAGATGGACATCAAAAGAGCTGCATTTGATATGAATCCACACAAAGCCTTTGGTTCTAGTAGCCTAAACGCCTTCTTATTTTAAAAAACGTAACACCTTATAAGGCATATGATCACCAAAGTAGTAATGAAGTTCTTCAAGAATGGAAAATTTCTTAGAAAATGGAATAATACTCACCTTTGTCTTAATCCAAAGGCACTAAATATTAGTTCCTTAAAGGAATTCAGGCCAATATCTTATTGTAATGTTATATACAAGATTATATATAAATGATAATAATAAGATTGAAGAAAGCTCTTATGTTAATCATTAATCTAGCTCAACAAGCTTTTATTAAGGGCAAAATTATAGGTGATAATTTACTAATTACACAAATGCTCTTCAATGGTTACAAAAACAAAAAAGGTGCTAAGGAGTTATACTTTGATAATTGACTTCAAGAAAAGCCTTTTGATTCAATCAAATGGAAGTTTATAATTGATAAAGCTACGTGTTTAGCTTCCCAAGTGTGTTTGTATCATAGATTGATCAATTTATTTCAACAACTTCCTTTTCTATACCAGTGAATGGGAAATGAACCATTTCCTTTCAAGGTGCTAAGGGACTCAGACAAAGGGATCCAATTTCCCCTATATGTTCACTTTATCCACTAAATTTTTATCAAGAATTATGTATCAGAGCATTAAAAGTTTTGTGAGTTGTATTTTGCAATAAATATAAGAGGTAAGAGTTATTTCATATTATATTTACAAATGATCTATTATTAGTATATGGTACTGATCCAAAATCAGTCTAACTCCTTTTGGATGTTCTTCGATCTTTAGTCAATTATCTGACCTTTCTATAAATAAAACCAAAAGTTATCTATATGTTTCTACAAATTAATAAGGGCAAGTAGATATTTTACCGATAATCTCAAGCCTCAACTTATAAGAGCTCCATTTTAAATAACTGGGCATCCTAATTTCTAAAAAGAGATTTACCTTTAGAGATATCTTGCCTCTCATTGAATCAATTTAGAGAGAATAAGACATTGGTTCCTCTTATATACTATTAAACTTTAACTTGTATATGCAGTATTAGAGAAATTACATATTCACATAGGCTCCCATTTGTACCTTCTATTGAATTTGATTAAGGAGGTGGAGAGATTGTTCAGAACTTTCTTGTGGTCAAGCCATATTAGTGATACAATAAAAAGCTAAAATTAGTTAGAAAGAAGTTTGATGATCTAAGAAAGAAAGAGGTTTGAGAATTAAATTATCTAGAATAACTAATAAAATACTTATGGTTAAAAGAATTTGGAAGATGTTTGAGGATTCTAATTCTATATAGGTCAAATGGATGCATTCTTACATAATTGAGGATCATAATTTATGGATCATTAAGGAGAAACAATCTTATTCATAGACATTAAATCGAACTTTAAAGATAAGAAGCACAATGATTCAGGAAATGAAAGTTGAGATCGGGAATGAGAGGAGAGCAGGGTTTTTGTTTGATAAATAAAATAAACTTAGCCCTCACTATAAGCTACATAGTCTAGAAAATTTTAAAATTCTCATCCATTATCAACTAAGGTTGAAGAAATCATAAGAGAGGGAAATTGGCAATACAAGTATAGAAGCTTGAATTTGATAATGGATTCAATCCCCAATTATAACCAATATTAAAATAGGAAAACATGGTATTATGGATAAGGAACAAATCCATTTGCTTTATAAGTAAATCATGCTTGAGACTTTTTAAACCTCCAGTTGAGTATCTTGTAACAAACTTATATGGTTTAATAATAATTCCACTAAAGCTTCCTTCATACTATAACTAGCAACCAAGAACTAATTACAAACCATAGATATGCTAAAAGGTATTAGCTTAAACAACCAAACATGTAAGCTATGCCTCAAAACCATGAGAATCATAAACACCTTTTATTAAAATTTTATTTCGCTCAAAGGTTTTAGAATAAAGTATGTTTTATGTAAAGATGATAGTTATAGGTTGCATTATGTTTTTGCGGCTAATTTAGTATGTTTTTAATTGTCAATTAGATGATTTATGCATGTTTAGGTTTATAATTGTGTTTGTGTGATTATGTGTTTGTGTTTTTGAGTGTTTTGTGGTACAGAGCATGATATCAGGCTTTAATTTTCTATGTTTGAGGTGTTTTGACGAGTTTATTAATGTTTGAGATTAGGTAAAGAATACTGAAGAAGATTTGGAGAAAGCTCGAAGGAGGAGCCAAGGTCATGATCGTGACATAAGCAACCCAGCACAGCTACGATCATGAATTATTGGCCACGATCGTGATAGAAGCCAAATTTTAAGTGTCACAATCGTGACTCATTGGCCACAATCGTGACAGGCACGATGACAGATGCGGTGACCACTTCTAAACTCAACTTTTCAAGGTTTATTTCGGACATTTGGGCCCAAGTAAAACCTCGTCTTTACCCTAAAAAGCCCTAGGATTATAAAAGACAAAAGAATGACCTAATATAAGGGAGCCTCCGTTTACTACTTTTGGAAAGAAGCTAAGGTAGAGTAAGAAGAGGAGAGAGGAAGAAGGAGGTGTTGCTGTTGTTGCCACTGCCAGTCCATTCGAAGTAAACTTCTTCATTTCATCT
The DNA here is from genome assembly GCA_025629825.1 of Erythroxylum guanchezii. Lineage (NCBI taxonomy): Eukaryota > Viridiplantae > Streptophyta > Magnoliopsida > Malpighiales > Erythroxylaceae > Erythroxylum > Erythroxylum guanchezii. The sequence continues at coordinate 11,494,663 of JAOTAX010000002.1, read as the reverse complement.
TGATATTTATTTCATTTGATGTATAAGATGGATATGATGATGAAGAATTTGTGTTTAAGGATGTTCTAAACTTTTTTAGGGATTTGTTCTTGAATCAATGTCAATTTGATTGCTTTTGATGTTAAGGATTTAGTTATTGTGATTTTTTTTTTGTATTTGCATGCTATGATTAGATGGGTAATGAGAGTTAAACAATCTAATAGATCACACAAACAATCAAATTGGTAATTTATACGAAGAGAGATGTCGTGTGAGGACCCGATTGTCTATTAGAATGCTTAAGATCTAATTGGGTTGTGAGTTGTTTTTATTAATTGAGAGATTGCAATTTCAGTAATTCAATTCAATTAGGGGTTATGATTTAGGGTTTAATAATTATAACTCGAGAGAGAGAGCAATCTACCCTTTGAAATTATAGGATCCATACTGAATTAACTCAAAAGTGATTAAGTTCGTATTAGATGATAGGATAAATCACCATTCTCTCATAATTGGTTAATCTTTCTTGTGTGAATTTTCAATTGTTAATTGGTTATGCTCAATTTTGATCTCTTTGTGTTAATTTAACAATTTCACTTTCAATCAATCTATATTCGATTGTTTAATTTTTTGTTCCTTTTTTCATTTTAATTACACTTTTAGGCCTTAGACAAATTAAGATTCAATTGGTTCACTAATTTCTCGTAGAATTGACACCTCATATACTACAGTTATGACCCGTGCACTTGCAGAATATTGAGGGTTTTATAAGATTAAAACTTGCTCAACAACAAAATTTAATGTGTTGTCCATACCTAGCCCCAATTCATAAATTTAGTTTAACAAGTTAGGTATACTAACAAAGGTGACTTAACCACTTTCAAATTAATGATAATTTGTTGTATATATGCTATCTGGGAAACAAACATGAACATTTTCCAAAACTAATAAAGATGCATTCAGAGCTTTCAACTTGAATATATTCAAGTAGATAAGATACCTAATCATATCTAAGGAAAATTTTAGGGTTACGAGTAATGAAACTTCTTTTATAAGGAGGATGTTCATCATGTAGGCAATAGTCTCTTCAAGTTAAAGCACCTGAAATTACCCCTCGATAAATATAATTCTTAGTCTACTGTAATAACATTTTCTTTGGCTTAATCTTTCCTTAACTCCCACTAACTTAGCATTTTTATTTCCAGAGCTTAGGAAGTGGATATCAGCTTAGCATTATATTTACTTCCTTTGGTTTATAAAGGGATTTGTATTAGTTAGTTGATTTCGTTTTGTATTAACATTTATACATTAATATATTTTAATATTATTAAATTAATAACCACATTTTAAATACTTTAAGATCAAGTTTAGCCTATAAAAAGTAATCCTGAGATACATTACTATATATAATATTAAGTTAACAATCACATAAATGACACATTTTTTTTCAAATCAAATATGATAGATAAACATACTATAATGTGACATTAAGGTAAGCGTATCAATTCCTCACAATAAATTCTACTACTTTTATAGCTAAGAATTTAATTAAACTCAATGATTTTAAAATCGAATTAGATTGGTTGATTTGAATGAAATAAATACAAATTGACATGCTTTACAATTTAGCTTGTGTTTATTACCATCATAAATAAAAAATTAGTCAATTAAGTAAAAAAACAACTAGTTTTTTTTTCAAATTATGAGTAGAACCGTAAGTCTATTTGCTTCTCCTTTCTTTGGTTGAAACTAAACTAGGTTACCGACATAAGACCAAATCCACTTGAATGACACCGATAATATCAAACACACCCAGAGTAGCAAGCATGTCAATAGTCTCCTTATCGACCACAATATGATTAGTTTTTATGGTAGAAATATTGGAAACAAAGTCTATGGAATAGTTGCACTCTTCCTCTTGAAGCTTGAGTGAGATTCCTCTAATTGACCCTTCTAGATTTGCTTCATGGGGTGGATGGAAAACCTTGCAATTATGTCTCAAATGTGCTTTAGTGGGATAATAATGACCTCCTCGATCACCTTTTTGTTTATCTGAAACTCTAAAATCATGTAAGAGTAGTAGCATTCTATTACTTAGAACGAAAAATTCTTCACTATTTTGGTGTGTATCGGCTCACATACTTAACCCTTCTTCTTTCTTTAATACCCTTTCTTTGTAGATGTTGTCGATTCCTTTAAATTATTTTATTTTGAAAAGAAATTAATTCTAATAATTTTAAAGTTGAACCAGATTAGTTGATTCAACCATACTAAATGTAAAACAACCTATTTTTTGATTCAATTTGTGTTTATAATCTTTATAAATAAAAATTGATTCGTTAAGTAATAAACGAACCATTTTTTATTAAATCGTAAGTCTATCTATTTTTCTCTTTTTTGGTTAAAACCAAATTGATCATCTGTACAGTAATTGAGTCCACTTGAATGACACTGGGAATATCAAACATATCTAAAGTAGTAAGCATGTCTATAGTCTCCTTATCAACCTTAATCTGGTCAGTTTGAATGGCAGACACATCGAGAACAAAGTCTAATAGATGGTTATGCTCTTCCTCTTGAAACTTAAGTGAGATTCCTCTAATTGCACCCATTTGGTAACATTTTATTACTTGGCATGATTATTTTTTCACTGTCTTGGTGCATACTTTACTAGTGTACTCGAACCATCTTCATTTTCTTTCTAACGACTATTGATTTTTTTAGTGTTTTTGATTTGAAAAGAAAGTAATTATGTAATTGATTAATTAATGGATGGAAAAAAGGAATGTAGAAGAGTACAAGACCAAAGTCACACCAAAATACACAGGAAGCAAAATAATAGTATAATATAACAACTAATTAGTAATTACATTATTAGTAAAGTGAAGCATGTCATATTAAAAGAGAAATCTTCAATAGGTGATATATGTCATATTAAAAGAAAAATCACCAATAGATGACTCACTAAGTATCTGAGTGAGGGATAGTGGGATACATAGGGATGAGCCAAGATGTTTTATGTGGATATAATGAAGTTAGAGCTTTTTTCAATATCCTTCCCTAAACATACTTCAACTTTTTTTTAATGACTCTTCATATTTAATCAATCTTTGAAAAAGTTTCGATTTCCATTTCCAATTAAATTTTAAACTCTTTAATAATTCTACTGGTCTTCTATTTGTATTGATTTTCTTTAATGTTTACAATTGTTTTTCAACATCATCTATGTTTCTTCTACACACACACACATACACAATATATATAAAAATAATAAGTTAACCCTCCTTTTTATTAATTTTCTTTTGCTAGTTATGGTGATTGAAGCCAAATCTCATATTAACACATAGGGACAAAAGATGCAAGGGTCATGAAGAAAAAGATGATTATTTTCATTTTTACACTTTTCTCTTTTCTCTTTTCTCTTTTCGTCTCATCTTTCTTCTTTGGTTCATTATTATAGCATTTTGTGACTTATTTTTTTCTGGTTATTATTGTGACATATTTTTGTACAAAACTAATAAATTTTTTCTTATATTTTTAGGTTGAAATTATAATGGAGAATATAGAATCATTAAAAAAAATCAATGAACTTATCATCCTCTACTTATTGTAAGTCTAATCTAATGTCAATTTTTTTTCTTCTTCTCAAACATTTGATGAAAATGTCCAATATAATTGTATGAAATTTTCTCTTTCATCCACGCAACCAAACTCTAAACTCTCTCCTATGAGCTTCTTATTGGTTTCTAGAACCCAACCTAAGAGAGTATCGTACGGTCTATATTTTTGTGTTTCTTTGTTGTTCTTTTCACTAACTAGCTTCCTTTCAACGGATTTAGTTCATATTTAGATTATCTTTGCGTTGAATAACTTGCCTAATTTATTGTTCATAAGGTTTGACTTTCTTACCTTAGCGTCATTCTTGAGGCTTAGTTTTCGCATTGCTTGTGTTTTTTAGTTGGGTGTTGTGTGACTTTTTGGGATATGTAAATACATCTTTCTCCCTTCTTTTTCCAATTTTCGACCTTTAGTTTCTACTTCTTGGGTTGCAAAACTTCAACCTCTGGGTATTTCTAGCTCTGTTGAGATTATTTCTAGGTTTGTCGGTACTAACACCCACAATATTAATTCACACAACTCTCTTCTATTTGCCATCTCTAGCTTCTCTTTCTCTCTCAGAGTTTTATTTGTTTATTTTATTTTATTTTTATCAACTTTTTATCGATTATTTATAATAATATAAAAATCTAGGTTTGATTTACTCTACTGCAAATAATTTGGCTTCTTTATTCTAGGATTTGTATTTTATCTGCATGTTACTTTTTTTTTTTACTTTTTCTCTTGTTTCTTTTTTACTGGTTCTATGGTTGAAATAGGCTTCTCTCTTTACTAGTACCCCTCAACTGACACAATCAACTCCAACTAGTCGTTGGTTTAGTTTCCATTTTCCACTAATTACTTTAGACATAACTTTTTTACTTTATTATTATCTTGTGCTTGTGGGGGCCGTGACTTAGAAGTAATGGCATTGTATATTAGTGATGTAGCAAAGGCTAGTCCTCCAATGAGTTTCGGTTGTAAGAGTAATAAAGATGCTAACAGACTACGAATAAGTTCTTAGAATATTGGAACCCTTATAGGGAAGTCCCTAGAATTAATGGAGATTTTAGACAAGTATAAGATTCATATAGCATGCATCAAGGAGACAAAGTGGATGGGGGTTAAAGCGAAAAAGATTAGTGGGTTCAAATTTTGGTACTTAAGGGGTTTAGGGCAAAAGAATGGGGTCAGTATCTTAGTTATCAAGGACCTTATAAGTCATGTTGTGGAGATAAACAGGTCAAATGATAGGATTATGGTTGTTAAGATCGTGGTGAGTAGTATTGTTCTCAATGTATGTGCGTATGCACCTTAAGTAGGTCTGGACAAACAACAAAAACGAGAATTTTGCGAGGATTTAAATGAGGTGATCTTACAAATCCCTCCTAATTAGAAAGTTATTTTAGGAGGAGATTTTAATGATCATATAGGAGCAGCATCGGACGAATATCCATAGACCCACAGGGGTTTCAGGTATGGAGATAGGAATGTTACGGGATTGCTTTATTAGACATGACGATAACATTTGAGTTAATGATAGTCAATACTTTATTCAAGAAGAACGAGGAGTAATTGGTGACTTATAAGAGTATAACCACGAAGACTCAAATTGATTATTTCCTTATAAGATAGAGCGATCGAACTAGGTGTAAGGATTGTAAGGTGATTCTAAAAGCATGTTTAGTAAATTATCATAGATTGTTAGTTGTGGATCTTGAAATTAAGGGATGGAGGAAGAAGAGAAATATTAGGAGGTGTACTAAAGTTAGATGTTGGAATATGAAGGGGGACAAGATGGAACAATTTAAGGATAGAGTAAGAACTGGAGCTGAATGTAAATTGGAAGGAGATGCTAATCAGATGTGGAAAGGAGTAGCAAATAGGTTAAGGAATACTACCAAATAGATCTTAGGAGTTTCCAGATGGAGGGTTGGTAAGGTGGAATCTTGGTGGTGGAATGAACATGTACAAGAAAAGGTGAAGGCTAAAAAGGAAGCATATAAAACTATATTAGAAAGTACCACAAAGGCAAATAGAGAAAGGTATAAATTGGCAAAGAAAGAGGTTAACAAGGTAGGCTTAATGGCTAAAGGAAAAGCTTACGAAAATCTATACAGGAGATTAGATGTTGAGAAAAGGACAATTTTAAGTTGGCAAAAGTTAGGGAATGAAAAATGCTAGAAGTATACCAAGTTCGATGCATAAGAGATGAAGCAGGGCATATGCTCATAGGGAAGAAGGACATAAAGAGTAGATGGCAGAGTTAATTTTATGGCCTTTTTAATGAAGGCATAGAGGAAGACATCTCTTTAGGTGACCTCAACAAGTCTGAGGGATTTTTTAATGTTTCTTAGTCTAAACATATCACAAGGGAGGAAATTAAAAAAGATTTGAGTCAGATGAAGAGCGGAAGGTAGTAGGATCGGATGACATACTCATAAAGATATGGAAGAGCCTAAGCATTGAAGACCTTAATTGGCTAGTCAAGGTTTTTAATGTGATCCTTGTGTCCACCAAGATACTGGATGAATGGAGACTAATTTTGTTAATTCCTCTATATAAATACAAAGGAGACATCCAAAACTGTAACAACTATAGAGGCATTAAACTACTTAGTCACATCATGAAGTTGTGGGAGAAGGTAGCTGAGAAGAGAGTTAGAAAGATGGCTTCTATATCAAAAAACCAATTTGGTTTTATGTTAGGAAGGTCCATGACAGAAGCTTTGCTTTTCCTTAGAAGAGTAACGGAATACTACAAGGAAAGACAGAAATTTGCACATGGTTTTTGTTAATCTAGAGAAGACATATGCTGGGTTTAGGGAAATCTTGTGGAGGTGTTTAAAGGTTAAAGGAGTTCTTATGACATATATAAGGGTAATTAGAGATATGTATCAAGGGGAAATGACTAGAGTAAGGATGATATAAGGAGATACTAAGAATTTTTCTGTTGGTATTAGATTACACTAAGGCTCTACATTAAGCCCTTTTCTGTTTACAATAGTAATGGATAAGCTTACCAAGAATATTCAAGGAGATGTGCCTTGGTTATGTTGTTTGTTAACGATATTATCTTAGTAGATGAGACAAGAGAGGGGGTCAATGTCAAGTTAGAATGTTGGAGAGAAACGTTAGAGTTAAAGGGATTTAAAGCAACCAGGACTAAAACTGAATACTTAGAATGCAACTTTTCAGGCCATCAGGTGACTACTAAAGTAGAGGTAAAGATTGGATTAGAAGTTATACCAGGGAAGGAGTGTTTTAAATACTTAGGGTCTATCATCCAAAGTAATGGAGAGATCGATAAAGATATAGTCCATCATATCAGATTAAGATGGCTCAAATGGAGAAGTGCGTTAGGAGTTTTGTATGGCAAGAAGATATCACTCAAGCTTAAAGGTAAATTCTATCGCTTATCGACTAGTTCAACCATGCTATATGAGGCGGAATGTTGGCCCATCAAACAAATACATAATAATAAGCTTTTGGTGACAAAGATGATGATGCTTCAGTGGATGTGTAACCTTACTAGAAGAGATAAGGTCAAAAATCTAATGGTCAGAGACAAATTAAAAGTGGTTGGTATAAATGACAAATTGAGAGAGGCACATCTTAGATGGTTTGAACATGTTAAGAGGAGACACCCTGATGCTCCAATGACAAGATGCGAAAAAAATAATATTTACAGACTATAAGAGGAAAAAAGGAAGACCTAAAAATAATTAAGAGAAAGCGATCAAGAATGACATGGATAGGTTAGATCTTCCCGAAGACTTGGCCCACAATAGGAAACTTTGACATACTAGGATACGGGTTAAGGTTCTGTCTTAAAAGAGGACATTCACTTTCTTGTAATTTATAATAACCTATGTCCTTTGCATTTATTGTGTAGTATGTACCTTCTAGGGTGTATAGCTTAGTTTGGTTCTTATATAGCATAACTAAGGCTTGGTCAGAGTTATTCCTATGTGAGTCTTTCGTGGTCAGTATGAGTCTCTTCTGGTATGTATTTCTCTTAACATTTATTGCTAATCTTAGACATGTTCTACATGTACGTTATGTTGTGTTATATTTATTACTCTTGCTTATTATTTTTTAATATTACGATTATTGTTTCTCTTTAGTATTTATTCGTATTGTGTTGTATTTTTGTATTTATTTGTTTTTCTTACCTTTTATGTTTATTTGATTGATTGATTTATTTTACTTTATTTCTTAGATATGTATGCACATCCATTTATAATTTTGTAAGACTCTCATATCACATTGCATGTGGGTCTATCAGAGACAACATTTCTACTGGGGGTAAGACTACGTACTATCGAACCTCCCCAAATCTTACGCCTTAGCGGGACTTCAAATAGGTGTTGATGATGATGATGTCTAATATAATTGTATGTTTTGTGATAGAATATTTAAAAAGGAAGGAATTTATATAATTAATGAACATCTTGTTGGTATACTAGATAATATTGTTTCTTATAGAAAGTTACCATTTGATGTATGTAAGAGGATTAAAAATTATTTACAGAAATAAATAAAAAAGAAAAAAATAAAGAGGCTCATAATATATCTTTTAGAGATGATGAAGCATAAAAAGTATTAAATAAAAGAAAAAAGGAAAGCTATTATTGATATAAATTCTTATCTTCCTCTAAGAAGTACTCCTAGTTCTCAACCTAGTTTAAAAGGTATTTTGGTTAATAAGGATGATATTTTGCAATGTAGACAACTATGGGCTAGATGGTTTTATCATTCATATATTCATTTAAATGCATTAAATTGACCCTATTTCAATAAGCAATAGATCATGTTACAACAACGGTATGTTACAAACCATGCAATTAATTACGTATTAACTTAGCCTTTTATAAACAAAGTATTAACATATTTATTGGTCTCCATGTAAGGTGAATTGTATAAATATCATTTTCAAAGATATTGGTTGTATGGACCATATTTCTAATCTTGTTTGACTTGCATCTAAGATCACAATTTTTGTGTATAATCATATTATATTTTTGTCTTGGTTAAAAAAGGAAAAAGATTGGGTAGAGATTATGTGTCCTAATGCTACTAGGTTTGCAACTACATTTATAACTTTAAAAAGTGTTTATGAGCATAAACAAGTACTTCAAAATTTAGTGACAAGTAAACACTTGTGAAGTTATGAATTATTAAAAGGTGTAAAAGGAAAAGAGGTTTACACTATTATTATGGATAATAAATTATGGGATGCTTGCTTGATTATCATGAAGATTATGACTCCACTTAGAAGGTTGTTGAGGATTGTTAACTCAAATGAGAAGCTTAGATTTTATAAAACAATTATAAATTTTTTTAAAAGGAAGGAGAAATTGTACAAACCTTGTATAGATATTCTTAACGGGCAATGTGATAAGCATTTTACTTAAAGGATCCACTTAGTAGCTTACTTTGTCAATCCTTATTACTTATGTCATGGAGATATATGTGTATATTTTAATATTATGGGTTGTCTCTTTGATATGATTAAATGAAAAAGTATTTTCTCTAATGAAGAGTAATTAAAGGCAACAAATGAAATTAAATTGTATTGTGAAGGTTTAGATAGTTTTGTTAAATCTTTTACAAAGAGAGATTTTATAACAAAAAAAATGCAACCTAGTAAGTTTTCACTAGTTTATCCTTTACTTATTAATAATACATATTTGACATTTATAACTATTGATTTAAAATGCAGATGAGTGGTGGAGATTATTTGGTGAAAGTGTTCCAACATTGAAAAAATTTATTATAACATTACTCAAACAACTTTTGTATGAAGTTGTGATTGTAATTGGAACATTTTTTAATGCATTCATATGAAGAAATGAAATTGCTTAGAACTTCATCAAAGACTTAATGATCTTGTTTATGTTACTTATAATGATGAAAAATAAGTATTTTATTAATTGAAATTTATTTTTAAAGTAATTATACTCTCTATTGTTGATTTTATAATTTATCTATTATGAATTTAGAACATTTATAAAGAAGAGAACACATGATCAAGTTGATATTGATTATATTGATCATAATAATTTTTAGATCGAAAAATTATAAAGAACCTGAAAAAGCAATTTATGAAGAAAATGCTCTTATCACTACAAATAAATTAATGACATCTACTAATGGTCAGTTGAAATCTTCTTTTTAATATATTTAACAATAAAGCATAATATATTAGTGAATAATTTCACACATTATCAATTTGTTATTTATTTAAATGCAGAAGAAAATATTGATGTAGATGTTTTGAATGAAAGTGTGATTTATGACTTTTTAGATATTATCTAAGAATTTGAAACTTTTGATGAAAATGAGATACAACCTCTTTCAGAAACATAATATTGATTTTTTTTATTCTAAGTTTTATGTTAGATTTAATTTTAGTTTAAATTATTAGATATATTATTAATTTATTATATCTTAATAAACATTTGTGTATTTTATTTCAATAAAATATTTTATTTTATATTATTTTTTACTTATTCTTATAATTTTTACTTATTATTTATTATGTAACAATTTTATAATGGTCTAATATTATTTGAATCTTTAAACCTTAAACCTCTTACCAATTTGATGCCTAGTCAAATTGAAAAGTATAATAATTTGATAGAAAAGTTTCTTTTTAGCTAATATATAATTATAAGAATTATTATTATTATTTATATGGATATAGATATGAGATCATATGATATGGATATACATACGAGATCAACAAAAAGAAATGGCAAGATAAGCTACATATATCAACAGAGAAAATAAAATAAGTATGTGAAAAAAAAAAACAGGATAGGAATTCTCTACGAGAACATTATAAATCAATTGAAACATTGAAAATATTTTCAATAATAGGAAAGCTTAATTGACAATATTTTAAACTTGTAAAAACTCCCTTGTCACGAAAAGAAATTCTTACATTTTTAGCCATTCATAGACGTGTAATCTTCCAATTCATTAAAGGAAATAGGATTATATCATTCTAATTTATGTACTTTAATTTGAGGGTCTAAAGATTTAATAACTAGACTTGGACTAGGAAGAAAGCGAGCCTACGGATTTGATTCATAAGGAAAGGTGCTGAAGTTTATTCATATTTGTAATTAAACATTTCAAATTCAGTTAATAAAATAAAGGAAATGAAAGTACCCTGCATGGAAAGTTTACTAAGCACCAAGCTATGGAACAGATCTTCTGTTCCTACCTAGTTACTGTTTCTTTTTATCTCAACCGTTTAATACAATAAATTGAATTGTTAAAAATAAAAGAGAACAGAGAGAATAGATTTTCGGATAGAAGATTTGTTCTCCCAAGTTATACCATCTAACTTTCTCCTCTGTTCTCAGTTTCAATTATTGAGATATGGAAAGATAGAATACCATTACTAGGGGTAGTTATTAATGCTTAGAAGTTGAACGAAACTCGTCCAAGGTAAGAAGTACCAATACTCCATGTAGTATTGGTGCTTTCAATATGAACAGTATGATGTAAAGTTTGAAGGAGAAAGTTGAAACAACGTCATAAATGATCGAGTATTAAACAATTCATAGATATATGTTTTGACTTATAATTAAAAAAGCAATAATAGGAGAGAAAATTTGATATATTACCCGCAAAGTTACGGCTAAAAGAGCGTTATTAATGATGTAGCCAAAACGTGGAAGAACATTACAAAAAAACATGGGCATGTGTTTGTATATAATTATTATCACCAAAAATAATTTAATGGTGCACACCATTCAATGACATCAAATGATTATTTGGCGTCAACTGTCAAAGTAGCAAGTAATATGCCAAGCGAAGGGTCCCCAGTACCGAGAAAGGGCAATGAAGGACTAGAGGACAAGAGAAATCAAAGACATTTTGTACGCTTATCTGTCATATCGTCTTCCAATTTTGGACGAAAAACATAAATATTGCGGGAAAGTATCAGTCAAACCCATAACTCGTATTTACGCTTAGAAATTTGTAGATGTTTCACAAACATTAATTGCTTGGTAATAGTTTAAATGATGTCTGAAGATTTGAGGGCAGCCTTGGAGGATACATTCATTTTGCCCCAAAATTCAGAAACTTGAATGAACTTCGTTGACTGTTGCCCACTGGAAGCTCACTCAAAGAAATTTAAAGGTCAATTTTAGTTCTTCATAAATGCCATACAAAATGAATTTGATGATCTAGCTATGAAATCTTCTCGAAGCAAAGCAAAACATAATAATAATAATAAACATAATAATAATAATAATAATAATATAATATTTTTAATAATAATAATAATAATTCACAAATCAAATGCATTTATGAATTTAGTCCTACAAGACAAACAAATGTTAGAGCTTTAAGCCGTCAACTCAATCCCTCACAATATTAACAATACATGCTTTCTTTGATCCTATATTTACGTAGGTTAAGATGGACAAACCGACGAGAAAATATTATATACCATATTGTAAACCTAACAAGTAAGTTTAGATTCCTGCCTATCAACTTACTAATTAATAAGATGTATACAAATGTCCAGTTGAGCTTCGTTGGTGTACGCAACTAGAAAGAGAAACCAACCGATGAGTAATTGCAGCTCTTTGGTCAAACTTCAACTATGCAAAAATTTATTATTTATTACAAACAGTCACGGGTCATTATCGAAATTTTCATCCCCTCTGGTGAAGGGCTTCCCTATTAATAG
>JAOTAX010000002.1:11455109-11469469 GCA_025629825.1 Erythroxylum guanchezii | reverse complement strand
ACATGCCAGCGGCGCCACGACTTCTGGGTCCAACGGGTTCGGTGGCAAGGACGAATGAACAGAGACCAGTGCCCCCACTGCTGAGTCCTGTGAATAGTCGGAGAAGAAGGTAGACCCAGTAGTTTGGAGCTAATGCTGTTAAGCAACCAAAGACAGCATTCATAATGCATACTACTGTAAGAGCTCCTTTTCTTCCAAGGCTTGAGTCAGAAAGATGGCCAAAAATGCCTGCACCTGAAGAATTATCATAGTTACAATGTTAGTCTTGTTAATTATAACTTTCAGTAGATGCTTATTCATGCTCTTATGAATGTTAGATACAAATAAATATAAAAGAGACTAGGAAGAAAGTGAGATAAAAAAGCCTATGGATTTAATTCATAAGGAAAGGTGATGAAGTTTATTCATATTTCAAATTCAGTTAATAAATTAAAGGAAATGACAGTTCCCCGCATGGAAAGTTTACTAAGCACCAAGCTATGGAGCAGATCTTCTGTTCCCTAACCACTTACTTTTTATCTCAACCACTTAATGCAATAAATTGAATTGTTAAAAATAAAAGAGAATAGAGAGAATAGATCTTCAGGAATAGAAGATTTGTTCTCCCAAGTTATACCATCTAACTTTCTCCTCTGTTCTCAGTTTCAATTATTGATATATGAAAAGATAGAATACCATTAATGCTTAGCAGTTGAACGAAACTCGTTCAAGGTAAGAAATACCAATACTCCCTGTAGTATTGGTGCTTTCAATATGAACAGTATGATGTAAAGTTTGAAGGAGAAAGTTGAAACAACGTCATAAATGATCGAATATTAAACAATTCATAGATATATTTTTTGACTTATAATTAAAAAAGAAATAATAGGAGAGAAATTTTGATATATATATTACCCGCAAATTTGCGGCAATAAGAGCGTTATCAATGATGCGAAAAAAACAAGGGCTTTTGTTTGTATATAATTATTATCACCAAAAAATAATTTGATGGTGCACATCATTCAATGACATATTAATTGTTAAAAGCGTTATTTGGTGTCAACTGTCAAAGTCGCAAGTCATGTGCCAAGCCAAGGGTCCCCGGCACCGAGAAAGGGCAATGAAGGACAAGAGAAATCAAAGACATTTTATACAATCAATTCAAAACTGTACGCTTATTTGTCATATTCATTGACTCCTTCTCAAACTTATCAATCAACCATTCTCGTTATCCCTTCCCAAATTATCAACCAAGCATTTCCTTAATTCTTGGTAAATGCCATACAAAATGAATTGGATGATCTAGCTATGAAATCTTCTCGAAGCAATGCAAAACATAATAATAATAATAATGAAGAGAAGCTAGTCATTCACAAATCAAATGCATTTATGAATTTAGTCATACAAGACAAACAAATGTTAGAGCTTTAAGCCGTGAACTCAATCCCAAACACTATTAGCAATGCATGCTTTCTTTGATCCTATATTTACGTAGGTTAAGGTGGATAAACCGACGAGAAAATATTATATACCATATTGTAAACCTAACAAGTAAGTTTAGCTTCATGCCTATCAACTTACTAATTAATAAGATGTATACAAATGTCCAGTTGAGCTTTGTCGGTGTAAGCAACTAGAAAGAGAAACCAACCGATGAGTAATTGCAGCTCTTTGGTCAAACTTTAACTATGCAAAAACTTATTTATTTCAAACAATCATGGGTGATTATCGAAATTTTCATCCCCTCTGGTGAAGGGCATCCCTATTAATAGAACGTAAGTGGCAACTAATTAGCGAAACATTAGCTCAACTTCTGGGTAGAGTGACTTTGGTCAAACTCCACGTGGTTAGATGTAAATATTAAGGGATGGAAAAACTTAAACCAGACATTGGAGAAGACATAAATTAGGGTTTGCCAAAAAGAAGCAGGGAGAATGGAGAAAGATTAGCGAAACCACGGAAGTTACCAATCATGCTGCCACCAAAGAAGACAGCCTGAACAAGTCCAACCTTAAACTTCTCACCACAAACCAAACCCCACTGAGCCACCGTGGAGCTTCCTGCACCACCAACCCAGTCCCATGAACCTGGTTCGAACCCGCAAACAGTCTTTGCCCACTCGGCGCAACCCGTCCCTACACACCGAAACTCTGGCTTCTGGTCTGTAAAAATCATGACCATGGTGTGTAGACCTTCAAGAGCCCAAGCCAAGCTGGCCAACACGAAGTGTCGCAATTGCCACGCCCCAAACTCGCCGCAGTGCTGTTGCAGCATGTCGTCGATCGTCAGTTTCTGAGGCTGTTGAAGTCCCTGGACGGGCTTATACCATGTGGTTTCTTTAGAAGGTTGGACCAGGGGTGACCGGAGATCCGATTCCGTTGACCACTTGGCCGGCACGTTTGTCATTGGTTTTTGGTTGTGGTTTCCAGGAAGAGACTTTCGGCAAGGGTTATGTCCCTGCGGATGCTCTATTCATATATAGAAAAGAAAACAGAACGTGGACAAAACCATCTTTAAACTGGGTCAAGTTAAATACAGATGGTGCAGTAAAATAAGAGACCATTATGAGGGATCATTCGTGACTGGCATGGTCAGTGGTGCGGTAGATTTCTACAACATGTTGGAAGAGGCTCGTCGCTAACTGCAGAACTCTGGGGTGTCCACTCAAATGAGAATTTTTTGGTGATAAGTACCCGTGGATTAATCCAACGAGATTGGAAGGCACAATTTCAGCACGTATATCGATAAGAGAACTAGTGTGCAGATCATCTAACCTCAATCGCAGCCATTGCCAATCCAGGACTGCATATCCTCTAGAAGCCTCCGATGACAGTAATGGAGCTCCTTCACTGGGATAAACACGAAGCGATGTATCGCAAAACCATGCGCTAGTTAGCTTGTTTTGGCTTTTGTTTTTTTCCTTTATATCAAAAAAAAGAAAAGAAAACACAACGAGAGAGTTATTTTGTGTTTCTATTAAATATTAGCCATCCTAAATACAATTCTACACCAATCAAAATTCTACTCATACTATTATACCTTAAACTTAGGAATGAATTATTTTTCAAAGTTGTAAAAGTGATAATAAAATTTTTCATTCATTTAAAACAAATTATATTATAAAAAATTATATAAACTCAGTTTAAGATCCCAATCATATCATAAAATGTTAATAGAGTTGGATCAATTTTATTTTAAATACAATTATTTAGCAATAGTTTGCAATTAATACACTTAATTACAATATAGAAAATGTTACAACTTAAATTAAAATGAAAGATAAATTCGGAAAAGTATCAACAATATTGAATTATTAAATATTTTTTCTTTGGTGAAATGAGTTGACCATAATTTTTGTAAGTTAAAATTCACAAATTGTTTTTATTGATTGTCTTATTAATTATCTTTAATAAATTTTGTTTATTTTTGATGTATTTTTCACTCAAATCTTACAAAGAAATAAAATAAATGGACCAACTTAATCAGCCTAATGTCAAAAATAATATGATATTTTCTAAATTAAAAAGGACTAATTTTTTTGACTTAAAATTGATGAGTTATTGAAATTAGTATGTTGGGGAAACTAAAATGAAATTTATTATTTACCCCAAAAAATGAAATTTCCAATGAGCTTATAGTTTACAATGAATAGTATCTGAAAGAACCGTAGGGTGTACTAGTTTCACAAATTTTCATATTTTGCCACAATCGTTTCTAGCACAATCAAAAACTAGAAAAATACATGCACAAATATAAATCAACACCAATATTTGTTAATGTAGTTCGGTACACCTTGCCTACATCTGCGAGGCTCTCACTAGCTTAATTCTTTCACTAGCGATAATAGTTTTATACAAGGCTTTACTAAGCCGATACCACTCAACCCTTGACACTATCACATATAGGATCCGAAATCATGCATAATAAAATGACTCCGATACCAATTGTTGGATCGAAAAATAATAATATACTAGATTTGACTGAATGGTAGATTTCAAAAAAAAATTCGAAACCAAAATGCAGCAAAAGCATAAAAACCAAATCAACATGTTTTCATCCATACATGATACGGTATAAAGAAAATAACTAACATAAGAACAAGATGAAAATTATACCGAGTCCTTGCTATAGCTTTGACTCCTCGCTTTTGTATCATCTCCTTGTTAATGTATTCTCTCCTCGTTATTGTATCCTCGACCAATCCGATCTAGCACTTGTTCTCCTTGGATAACTTAGTTAACAAAATCCTTTGGTGGGAAAGGAGAAGAAATATTAAAGAGGTTTACCTTTTATGATCAATTAGTTGAAAGAACCAAAATGAGACAATCTCATTACAAGTTTCGGCTAGCTTATGAAAGAGAGGAGAGAGTGAGTCAAAAAATGCAACACCTTCTTCTCTTTCTTAAAAAATGAAGAAGCCAATAAATGAGACATTCTCATTTTTTTAATATGGCTAGATGAAAAGACAAAAAGAAACAAAATGGAACCTCTCAATTTTGGTTAAAGATGAAAGAAGAGAGTGATGTGCATCCAATGCATTAGTTCATTCTTTAATCAAAAATAAAGAAGCCAATGAATGAGACACTCTCATTTGTTTAAGATGGCTATATGAAAAGACTAATAACCTAAATGAGACCCTCTCATTTTCGATTATGAGATGAAAGAAGGGAGAGAGTATATCAAATGCACCTCTTCCTTCTTTAATTAAATGAATGCTAAAAGGTTACATGCCATCATTAAAAGACAATCATTAAACCATTTAATGATGAGATCATTACTCCATTTAATGATGACACCATTAAACCATTTAATGATGATGAAGTATGATAAAAACCCACCTTAAAAGTGCAGCTATCCATTTAATCGAAATTTGCCCTCCTTTTATCTTTAATAACTTTGTTGTAATTTAATTAATCTAATTAATTAAATCAAACAAAAATCCAACCCAATATTAATTGTTCACTTTGGGCTTCTAATTAACACTTAATTAGAGTAAGCCCAACATTTAATCATAGGCTTAAAACCCAATTCAATTAACTCTTAATTAAATTGTTTCGGTATTATTATTCTGAATCTAATTCGGTCCTTTCTTCTTTCTTATTGTCGATAACCTCTATTTATATTTCTCACTTTGCTTGATAACTTTCCTAGAAGCCAAGTGGGGAATCTAATTGAACTTATATAATTCAAGCTTCAATAAGTCTGGAATTAATTTAATGTCATTAGAATTAATTCTAACTTATTAACCAAATGTCATTCCACTAAAGACAATTAGTTGAACTCTTGAATTACTAAATATTATGATAACACATGTTTCAAATAAGATGTCCAATTGCAAACTCTGTTATGAACCATATTATAGCCATCTGCATAATAAAAGATAAAATTATCAGTTTGTCCTTAATTTGTTTTTCCTTCTAGATCTCCCGCTTTACTATATATGGTGATTAAGACATAAGATCTCATCTTGGTGTTAAGACTTGATGGGTAGATAGTCCATAAAACTACTAGCAACATTTTAATCACCAATCTCCATATAACATCTAGAAGTGACGATATCACTATGAACTCTTTATTTGAGTCAATGTTCCCTAGTACATGTTTCAATTAATAATTCTAACATGTAGACACTGGATTGATACTCTGTAAAAATCTATTCTGATCATATCAAGAATTATAATGAAACACATATGAGTTCACCACTCATCAAGATTGTGGTTTGTAATAAAAGAATGCTAAAGTCTATGTTTTAAGTTTAAAGAAACGACCTACTTTATTCTTTAAAAACATACGTGATTCTAGATTCATTAATAATGCCATTAACGATAGTCAACTACTATCATTATATGAAACTCATCATTCCCTTAAAGTAAATTCCTTTACTTACACAAAGATAAATCACAACACTAAAGTCTAAACCATAATCAAGCGACCAACTTGATTATTCAATTGTGAATTAACTAATTTAGATTCTAATAATATACATGTTTCCCATACATCTCCATGTTTATGTATATTACTTACAAAAGAATCTAGGTACCTTATGACTAGTTATATAATGCTCATACAAATAAACCAATCTCTTTTGTTTTATTAATAATAAATATTTTTATTACAAAATTAACTGGAAGAAGATTAAGTTATATGTAAATACACTTACTTTCTAGGGCACTATATTTACATAACTCCAACAGTGAATTAAGGGTATAATGAAAGTGAAAGTTATGTTAACCAAGATGTTGAGTTATGTTCTTGAAATGAGGAGAACTAGGATGATAGTTTAGAGGTAAAGTGAGGGTGATAAAGGAGTTGAATGTGTGTTGAGGCATTGATGAATGAATGGACATGTTTGATGTCCTGTTTTGTGGTTATGATTAATAGTCTTGTACGGCTTGTTTTGTGAATGTTTTGAATTGTAAATTGAGGTGAGAATTAAGAGGAAATGAAGTAGAAAAGATGATCTATGTACAATATGTTTTAGATGTAAAATGTAGGAAGTTAAAAAAATCTAGAAAATTGGAAGAGAATGGCTGGAATATGTTAACTGTAGTGTTTCCACTGATTATGCATCTGTATTTTAGCCATAACTTGATCTATACATATCCAAATGGGATGATTTTAAGTTCAAATTAAACTAGACACATATGGATACAAATTTCATGAGGGAATCGAATTTTAATTCTATCTTTAAGAGTTTTAAAATTTGATTTGAAATTGAGTACTAGGTGCATTTGCAGTTTGAGAATAATAGGTAATATTTTGTGTATAACTTGCAGAATACTGAACTAAATTTTATGAAATTGGTGTTGTTAGAAACTTAAAACATATGGGAACATTTTTTTGAATAATTTATTGCCTAAATACCTTATTTTCTATGTCAAAATGGCCATGCAAAATTGACCCAAAAGTCTATCTTGAGAAAAAACTGGAAAGGCCATCAATGTGAGTTATTCTTCTTTTAGGTGATGTTTGAAACAACAAATGGTAAGGTACTTTCCTGTGATGCATTTAGACTTGAATGGGACTTGAAATGATCCTAGTTTGAGGTTGAATAAGTTGATAAAGTGTTGGATATGTATATGTTGTAATTGAGGATATAGCATGGTGAAAGGATCGTTGATATCAAGTGTATAACATCTGGAAATTTATGAATGTTATAAGAATAAAAGTGTTTTTAGAAATGCTAATATGATTGTAAGGAGATAAGTAATGTGTATCAAGTAAGAATGAATGAGAGTTTGGATATTGTGTGATCTTATAATGTTGGAATAATATTGGTGAATGATTGATTGATGATATTATAATAATCAAGTGTGTTGAGCCATGAACCTTAGTGCTTGATTGAGTGATGAACTTGGAATAAGTTTGTATTATTGAGGTGTAATAAGTCCAAATTAGACATATATGAGATTTGAAGTATGGATTTTCATATGATGTGAATAAAGGAAATACACCCGAGATTGTCATTGAACATGCATTGTACATAAGTCATATATACATATGTGCATAGATGAGTACTTATATAATTGTGCAATGTTGTGATGTGTGTAAATGTGTATGTGTTGCATGATATAGAAGGGCAAATAGAGCGATAACATCCAGACGTTGCCGAGACTTCGAGGTAATAGTTTTTTGGAGCAATCGGTGAGTAACTTAGATGGTCTCACTTAATTAATTGGTGTTTTAAATTCTATATTGAATTATGTTGTGAATCTGATTGTGTTGATTATAGACATTGAATGTCTGAGACTTTTGATGCATAAATGAGAAATTGGAAGTGCTCTTTGTATGTGAATTTGAAGAAATAAGTACTACTTAACATTATTGTTGAATGTCAGACCAAGGTCTAATGATAAATGTGTTTTGAATATGAAGCTGAAATCTAATGATTGTTGAAAATATGTAAATGTGATGCAATTCATTGCATGAATGCATGAAAGATAAAAGCAGTTGTAACCGGAATCGCCAATAAAAAGAGCTTAAAGCTTATAATGTGATAAAAGCCTCTGGCTTAATTGCTACTGTACTTGGTATCCACTAAGAGATATGGGGTATTATCTGATACAAGATTAGTATCCACAAGGGATATGGGCTAGTAAAAAGGCACTCAGTCACAAAAAAGTAATAAATGAAAGTGAGTCTTATGTGCATTGCATTTATAATTGATATGTGTATTTTAAATGATTAAAATGATCGGTTTGACTGGTGAAGCTGTGTGATAAATAAAATGATGTGAATTATGTGTTTACATGTGTTGATTTGTTGTATGATTTTAGTGAACCATCGAGGATGGTTACCTTACTGATTTCGCAAACCTCACTAAATTGCAACGTTGACATTTCAGGACTGGGAGAGGAAACTAGTGATAGAGAGACTCTACAAGAAGCATAGTTCTTGTACTTTTGAAAAGAAGAAATGACTCAAAGGTCAGTCAGTTGAGATTGAAGGATTAGGTAGAATTTTTGTATAATTCTTCATGTGTGTAGTGCGTTTTGTATTTAGTTTTGATAATGTACATATAGGGATGAAATATGAAATGCTACAATGTACATATTCGATTTTTATAAAATGAAATGAGGAATTCAGTTTTTAAAATATTGTGACATTTACGTATTAATGATGATGACATGATTAAGTTAGTGATATGAGTGCTCTAGCATGCCAGCCTTATGAGGTACGTATTCGGATATCACTCAGGATGTTGGGTACATATCCTGTGAGAGTGAGGTGTTACATTTTGGTATCAGAGCATGGTTTCGCATCCATATGGACATATTAAGCATATAGTCACGAAATATCGTGAGAAATGTGGATAGTAATTGAAGTTATTATTTATTATAGGTCATTTGACGTAAGTGATCAAGTGGAACACTCAGCTAACCTAGAATCAGTAGGAGCCAGTAGAGAGTCTTCTATACCTTGGTCTGAGAGGATGCCTCCCAGAATTCTTAAGAGAAGGGAAAGGAGGTATAACAAGCTGCGAAAGCAGGGGGATGTGGACTTCTATGGAAGTACAGACCCTGCAGAGGCTGAGGGATGGCTAGAGGGAACAAAGAGAGTTTTCGATCAGATGGACTGCGAGCCGAATGAGAAGTTCGACCATGCAGTTTCCTTACTGCAAGGCCCAACTTATCAATAGTGGAAAACTGTTCCAGGCGGTACCACCAGGCCTTGTAACTTGAAGTGTGGAGACTTTCTGAAAGTCTTCAGAGAGAACTATATGCCCAAGATCTACCTAGACAAAAAGATGAAGGAAATTTTGGATTTGAAGCAGGGCAGATTATCAGTGGTAGAGTATAAAATCAAGTTTAATGAGCTGATGAGGTATGCTACTGCCTTGATTCCTACTAAGGAAGACAAGTGTAGAAGATTTGAAGATGGACTGAACATGGAGATCAGGACAAGGTTAGCAATCACCAACTTGAGCAGTTTCATTGAGTTGAGAGCTGCTTCGATCAGAATTGAGCAATTATTGAGAGAGAGAGATAAGCAGAGTATAGGCAGGAGTCCCAAATGAAGAGGCTCAGTGAAGTTCAACATAGTTCTGGCAGAAGGTTTAATAAACGCCAAAATAGATCTTTTCAACCACCGGCTAAATCAAAACAGTCGGGGTTCAGACATAGGTGTAGCTTTATGCAGTTTGGCAGTGGAAGAAGAGCAGTAGTGAGTCAGTTACCTACTTGTGAGCACTGTAGGAAGAAGCACGGTGGTCAGTGTTGGACATTATCGGGAGCTTGTTTTCGATATGGCTCTCATGACTATAGAATCAGAGATTTTCCTGTTATTGCTGGAGCCCAGTCTAGTGTGAGAGGAGGATTAATAAGTGAAGCTACTATCCAGCAGAGCCTAGCTTGTGGGTTTGGACAGAGAGGTCGTGATAGAGGCAGAGTGAGCCCCGTGAGTCCTTCTATTAGGACTAAGGAGCGGAGCAATCAATCGTAGTCTCAGGCCCGAGTATATGCAATGACTAGGCAGGAGGCTCAGGATTTTTCCGATGTTGTTGTAGGTGCGTTACTTATTTTTGCTTTTAAAGTTTTGCATTGCTAGATCCTAGATCTACGCACTTTTTTATCACACCGCATCTGGCATCTAAGTTGCATTGTGATAGAGAGTTATTGAAGCATGGATTAGAGGTGAGTACTCTGGTTGGTAATACTACAGTAATAGAAGAAGTCTACAAGAAGTGCTTGATTAGAATAGATCAGGCAGAATTGGGGGTAGACTTGATCTTACTACAGTTAAGGGAGATAAATACTATCCTAGGTATGGATTGGGTCATTACTCATAGGGCTATCATGAACTGCTATACTAAAGAGGTGATATTTGAATCTCCTAATCATCCTAGAGCAGTTTTTTGGGATATTAGTCAAGCAGTGCCAACCGGGCTGATTCATTCATAAGTGCTTTGAGGTTGATGCAAGGGGGATGTGAGGCTTATCTAGCCCACGTTATTGATATTCGAGCTGAGAAAAATGTACAGGACATTCCTGTTGTTAAGGAATTCCTGGATGTGTTCCCGCCGAGTTATCTGGTTTAACTCCATATTGGAAAATAAACTTTATGATCGATTGGTTTCGGGTGTTGCTCCTATATCTATTCCTCCATATAGGATGGCATCTATGGAACTAAAGGAGTTGAAGGCTCCGTTATAGGAGTTGCTAGAAAAGGGTTTCATTAGACCCAATGTATCACCTTGGAGAGCTCTAGTATTATTTGTGAAGAAGAAAGATGGAACTTTGACACTATGCATCGACTATAGGCAACTGAATCGAGTAACAGTGAAGAACAAGTACTTGTTACCTAGAATTGATGACTTGTTTGATCAATTGCAGGGAGCTCAGGTGTTCACTAAGTTGGACTTGAGATCTGGGTACTATCAGATGAAGATAGCAGGGACTGATGTACCAAAAAGTGCATTCAGGAGTAGGTATGGCCTTTTTGAGTTCTTAGTAATGCCGTTTGGGTAAACTAATGCCTTAGCTGCATTTATGACTTTGATGAATAAGGTATTTCAGCCCTACTTGGATCGATTTGTAATTGTGTTTATTGATGATATCCTAGTGTATTCAAAGAGCATAGAAGAACATGCTGAGCGTTTAAGAGTGATCTTACAGATTATGAGGGAGAAACAGCTGTATGCCAAATTCAATAAATGTGAATTTTGGATAGATCAAGTAGTATTTCTGGGTCATATAGTAACTAGACAAGGCCTACAAGTGGATCCAAAGAAGATAAAGGTAGTAATGAAGTGGAAAGCTTCGAAGAATGTATCAGAAAATTGGAGTTTTTTAGGATTGGCCGAATATTACCGAAAGTTTGTTGAGGGGTTCTCGTTGATCTCATCCCCTCTGACTAAACTTCTGAGGAAGAATGTACTTGTCAGATGGAATGATGACTTTCAAAAGAGTTTTGAGGAGTTGAAGCATCGGTTGACTACAGCACCAGTGTTAACTATTCCATCAGAAACTGGAGGATATGTAATATATAGTGATTCTTCGCATCAAAGATTAGGATGTGTATTGATGCAGTATGACAAGGTGGTAGCCTATGCATTGAGACGACTAAGTTCTCACAAGATTAATTATCTGCTACATGATTTAGAGCTTGCTGCAGTTGTTTTTGCTTTAAAGATATGGAGACATTATCTATATAAAGAGACATTTCAGATATACACTGATCATAAGAGTTTGAGATATCCATTGAGTTCGAAAGAATTAAACATAAGACAGAGGAGATGGATAGATTTGTTAAAAGATTATGATTGTACGATTGAGCTTCATCCGGGGAAAGCTAATGTGGAGGCTAATGCTTTGAGTAGAAAGTCGAATAGCAGTGTAGCTCAAATTCAGTTATCGAGGTTACCGAGCTTAATTCATTTAAGAGGTTTAAATGTCGAGTTGAATCTAGAGCAGAACGAGGCATTAATTACTACATAAAAATGAGGCCGGTGTTGTATAATAGAATTAGAAAGGTACAGAATAAAGATCCCAAAATGGTGAAGCTCATTGAGACGTTGAAAATGAAACTGGATTCTAAATTTGAACAAAGAGATGAGACACTGAGGTTGAAGCAAAGGCTGTGTGTGCCTAATGTGGATGAATTGAGAAAGGAAATTCTAGAAGAAGCTCATATGGCCGCTTATCCTATGCATCCTAGTACCACCAAGATGTATAACATGTTGAAGCAACATTTATGGTGGCCTGGATGAAGAAGCAAGTAGTGGAATATGTTTCTAAGGGTTTAACATGCCAGCAGATTAAGGCTGAGCGTCAGGCTTGGGTTGGAAAGCTACATCAATTGCCTATTCTAGAGTGGAAATGAGAATGAATTACCATAGATTTCATTATGGGATTGCCAAAGACTTCGAGGCAGAACGATGCTATATGGGTTGTGGTGGACCGATTGAATAAGTAAGCCCATTTCTTACCAATGAGAGAGAATAACTCACTAGACCAGTTAGCCCGACGATATGTGAATGAAGTAATGAGATTGCATAGGTTTCCAGTTTCCATTGTATCGGACATGGATCCCAGATTTACTTAGAGATTCTAGAAGAGCTTGCAGCCAGCCATAGGCACAAAGTTAAACTTTAGTACTGCATTTCATTCTCAAACAGATGGACAGAGTGAGAGGACAATCAAGACTATTGAGGATATACTCAGGGTATATTTATTGGAGTTTTAAGGAGTATGGGATCAATATATAGCATTTATTGAATTTGCTTACAACAACCATTATCATAGTAGTATTAGGATGGCTTCGTATAAGGCGTTGTATGGCAGGAAATTTCAGCCACCTCTATATTGGGATGAAGAGGGTTTGAGAATGGTTAAAGGCCTAGAATTGATATAAGATATTGTAGATAAGGTGAAACTGATCCGAAGTCAAATTAAAGCTGCTCAAGATAGACAAAAGAGCTATATGGATCAACATTGAAGGGATATGGAATACAGTGTAGGAGACAACGTGTTTTTGAGAGTATCTCCTTGGCGAGGACTGTTGAGGTTTGGTAAAAAGGGCAAGCTGAGCATTAGGTACATTGGTCCTTATGAGATCATTGAGAGGATGGGAACACTGGCATACAAGTTAGCTTTACCAAATGAGATGTCTCAATTACATAACGTATTTCGTGTGAGTGTGTTCAGAAGGTACCGATCCGACCCAATGCATGTGTGATTAGCTCAAAAGATCGAAATAACTTATAACCTGAGTTATGTTAAGGAGCCGATCAAGATAGTAGGATGTCAGACAAAACAGTTGAGGAATAGAGTAATTCTATTGGTGAAGGTATTTTGGAAGAATCATTCGAGCGAAGAAGCAACTTGGAAAATGGAGGAGCACATAAGGAGACAACATCCTTACCTATTCAGACATTCAGTTAAGAATTTCGATGACTAATTTTTTTTAAGAGGGGAGAATTGTAATATCTCATTATCTCATATTAGGGGCTAGAACCCTAGAATAGAGTTCATGAGAGTTTATTGAGAAGTTAAAAAGTGCATTTCATACTCGTGCATAATATAGCATACACACACACATGAATATTGATTTTTGCACATTAAAATGATTGTACATGCATTCATTGGTATTTTTTAGGTATGATTGATTTATAAATGTGATTATATAGAGAATTGTGGTTTATATATGTTAAAAAATAATTTGGTGATAATATTTATTGAATTGGAATTTTTGGTGAAATTTAAGAAATTTCTGAAATTCTGGGTATTTCTGGACTAGGAAAAATGCCAAGTGGCAAAATAATTGATAAGTGGTAGTAGAAATAAGAGTCATATGATAACGAAAAATTTTATAAATGGTTTGGAGGTTTGGAGACAAATGGACTAGATGTTGAGAGACATTAGTTAGTTTAAGAAAATGATTTATTAAATTAGAAGTTAGATGTCATGACGCTCAACAAGCATTTGTTACTTTGCTTTTCACATTTTTTTTACCTAATTGAAAGACCATCTCATGATCTTTCACCCATTATTTTTGTCACTTATGTTCCCTTCTTCATTTTCTTCATTTTTTGTCTTCATCTACGACACTCTCTTCTCAGCAACGTTGAACCTTGCTCTCATCCTTCACTTGCTACTTCCATTTTTGTTATCTTCATCATCTTACTACTAGAAAACCTAACCTACCCCACCTCTATGTTGATGACTTTGAGATGCATGGAAAGCTAGAGTTTCTGGGAAATTTTGAAGAAACTTTGAGTAAATCAAGTAAGAAGCATGTTAATCTTAATGGGTAGCTATAAATGAAATATTTATGATGAATGATTTGAGATTGAATGATCATGATCATGGAGTTACATATATGTTGTAACGTGGGTGTAAAAATAAAGTTGTTTATGGTCTTTCTTTTTAGTATATTAATGA
>JAOTAX010000002.1:11409800-11421094 GCA_025629825.1 Erythroxylum guanchezii | reverse complement strand
ATGCCGCGGTATCACCCGCAAACACACGCCGGGGTATCACCCCCAAACACCTACGGGTGGGGTGTGGGGTCCAACAACTACGACGTCTTCCATCAGACATCGCAGAAACCTATTACCTACCCCACCATCTACGATGTCTATTGTGACATTTTAATAGACATCGTAGAAGGTTTTCTGCGACGTCTTATTAGCTTCTACGACATCTAAAAAACGACGCGAAATGTATCTTTTTGTTGTAGTGTATCTGACGTTGCTCTTGAATCTAGTCAAAGCTATCGAAATAATACTTAAGAACCTCTTATGGACAGGAAATAAAAATGAAACCCACAAATCTAACATCAAATAAAATGAGGTTAGCTTGGCAAATAGAGGTTTGGAGTTCCAATCTATCAACTCAAAAAACAAAGCAATGTTAGCTGCAGGGATTTGAAAGATTTTTAAGGATTATGAATCTCCATGGGTCTAACAAATTCATATGCATTTTTAAGAGGTTAAGATTTTAGGATGATTTACCCAACTCTTAAACCTCGTGGACTTTACAATAGATTCTAAAGTTGAGATAGAGCCCAAGGATTTAGCTCAAAGTGACGGTAGATAATAACAAAAGCACCTAATTATATTTTAGTAAATCCTAAAATTGGTTGTGGTATGATAATTGACAAATTATTTCCCTAATTCCACTCTCAATGATCGAATGATATGGATGAGACACAATTAAGGGAGATTCACCGACAAATCATGTTAAGAGATTTTATGAGTAATATTCAATTTGTAGAGTGTACAAAGATAGTCAAGATTCCAAACTATTTAATAAAGCATTTTTCATCCTTTAACTAACAATAAAACACGTAAACAGACAAAGAATGTAATCTTTATATATTGAATATGTTGAAAATTATATATTTATACAATTAAGAAAATGAATTTCACACTTCCTTATTCTTCAATTATTAGTTTTCTACGCATATTTGATCTTTTTAGCTATACCTATGCAACTTATATTGCAATGTATATTAGTGGCCAAAAATTATGGAATGAACTACCAAGTTTAAAATAAGCAGTGAGGGAGACAGACGCTACTTGTTTAGAATATTCTTAGTATATGCCATACATACCATACCAAAGAAAAGAAACACTAAAATATTCAAGAAGAAAATTACAAATGCTTAGGAATTCTATGACAACATGTTCAACTGAATTTGATTCAAGAAGGAAAATACAAATGCTTAGGAATTATGTGACAATATGTTCAACTGAATTTGAAAAATCAAGATAATCAAGAAATGAAAGTGAATCTTAATTCAACAATAGCTCTAAGAGGAATCACTAATATTTATTCTTATTATCTTTTGTTGTAGATAATTTTCTTTCCCTTCGGTAGAACAATCAGTCAAGCCTCTAATTATAATGATTGTTCTCTTAGGTTCTCAGTTTGTAAGTCAGACTTTGATTTATTGTTGAACTCTTATTTTTTAAAATATCATTTATCTTTTAAAAAGGGTGAATTACAAAAAATCTTAAACTTATCTCAATTTTGTAATATTAGGCGCTAAAATATTCAAATTTTCAATTTTTTGTGAAAAATAGTCCGACATTAACCTTCCTCTTAATAGTGTTGATGTGGCATTTTGTATAAGCCACGTGTATAATATTTTTCAACTAATTAATCTTTATTTAATTAAATCTTAAAATTTTCATAACTTAACCAAAGGTTTCAAACTTAACACCATAGAAGAACATGAACCTATGGTTGATGTTGATGTTGATAATGTAACATTAGTTGGTCCGAGGAAGGATAATGTTAAGTTATGTGCTAAGCTATTTTATTGATTAATTTTGGGCATGATTTGTGATTGGAACAAGTTGAATGTCTTTGGGATTTTACTATACTAAGTTATCTATCTTATGTAGGACTCTTATGTGAAGATTAAAATCTTAATGAGGATAGGATTTAATTGGAATCAAATCACCATATCTTGACTAATATAAGATGTAGTTGTTTGGTGATTTTTGGGGTCTTATTTTGACAACCTATTTTGGGATAATGGTTATCTAAAGAAGCATAAATTTTAGAGATTTGGTTTTATTATTTGCAGTTGTATTGTGGCTAGGATTTACGTGTGTTATGGGCTGAAGTGTTGTCATTTTTACTGTGAAAAATGACAAGTAACTTGTGACTTGATAGTTGTGATTTTTGAGGTAATCTTGGATCATTTTTATAGCTGATTTTGTGAGATACGATTCTAATTTGGTCCTCTAACTTTCTGTCAAGGTTTCACGACCTTATTGCTGGGTTCATCATAGATCATGTGTGTTTTCTGTAGTTGCACATTCTTCTGTTTTGAATAACCATTGAGGGTTGTATTGTGTTGTTGATTGCGTTGATTTTGACAACTGCGTATTCTCCATCTTTGAAAGATAATAGAGGGTTGTGAGATTGTTGATTTTGTGTGATTTTGTCAATTTCATTGTCTTCTATTTTTGAACGACCATTGAGAGCAATTGAGCAGCTAGTTTTTCTATGGTTTACGTGAATCTTTAGTGACTGTTAGTTATTTTTGTGAAGTGTTAATTTGTGGTTATTGGTTATGATTTGTGGGGTGCAAAAATTTTACAAGTTTTCGTGATTGTTGCAGCTATGAGTTATAGTCAATGGCATAATTGTTGTTAAGTTGATTGAGTGTTAATCGTAGGTGTTTTTGGTGGCTATCAATAGTGGTGGTGGTGTGCATAAAATTCTAGCAACCATTGTGAATTTTGCAGCTCCGATATTTGTAACGTTTCGATGAAGAAACATTTATATTTGTTGGTGATTCTTCTAATGCTATATGTGGGGTGTTCCAGTGATAATATCGAAAGATTACAACAGCATTCTTTAGTTGATAAAGTGGCATATTTAGGAGAACTGCTTTTTATCTCAAGTGTTATCTTTGTTTATGTTGGTTATTGTTTAATCACTTGAGTTGTTTATTTAGTATCGTTATCTTTAAACATTGTTAAGAAAATCTTCTGTTGAGGTTAGTATGAGACAATCGTGCTATTGGGTGTGATTTGCTTTCACAGGTTGTCAGGACGAGGGATAATGTTAAGGGTTGAGTGAGTTGACTCAATAAAGCCTTGTATAAAACTATTTTCATCAAGTGAAAGTGATTAAGATGGGTGAGTACCCCATAAATGTATGCAAGGTGTGCCAAACAACGTTACTAAATCTCAGGTATTAATTTTTTTATTTTATATTTATTTTTCTGTTTTCATTTGTACTAGAAACAACTATGGCTAAACCAGAATTTTTGTGAAACTATATCCTTTTAGGATTTTCAGATAACGATATCATTTATAAAGATGGAATAGTTGTATCTAAAGTTAGTAAGGATGACTGTAATGGTTTGCAAAATGACAGGGGGATGAATGTAGTTGCTTCATCTTAATATCAAATTCACAGTTGGACAAAAGAGGAAGAAGCCTTTGGAGAAGAATTAAAGTCTCGTAACTAGATATATGAAGCTGTAAGAACCATATAGATGACAACAAAGGCTGAATACAGAGGAGAGAGATGGGATCAAGTTTAGCGTCGAATTCAAGTCTTAGTGCTAATTATATAGTTCTCTATACAAAAAGATGGAGAATGCAATTGTGGGCAAGCTCAGGAGCAAGTTTACAAGTTCTTTCTTGGAAGTATATATAGCAAATGTGTTGAAGCTTTAGAAAAACAAAGGGAAGAAAAAATAGACTGATAAACTTGCAAAATGTACATTAGTATTATTATTCCTTTTAAGTTGAATATATATATACAAGAGTTTATTATAAGTTACATCATAATATTATTTTAAAAAGAAACTAATTGAAATAATTATTGTTTGTTATATACAACTCATCTAACTAACTCCTTCCTTCTTCCATTTCTTCTTTGCTTCTAGAAGTAGATTTCTATTTTCTTCCTCACATGCACCTCAAGATGAGCATGATCAAGATGAATGTTGATCGTGTTCATCTTGGCAATTAGAAATGTGAACTGATATTATTTTATGTGAATGTCTATAATTTGCAATTTAGTTACCACATATTCCACTTTTACACTTCCTACTTCAACCTTTTCCCTGATAAAGTGACAATCGATCTCAAAATGTTTTGTTCTAACATAATGCACAAGATTTTTACATATTTGAATAGTGGATTGATTATCACAATACATCATGACTTTTCCTTCATATTTCAGTCTGAAGTCTTCAAGTAGATTCTTTATCCAAAGCACTTCACAACAAGCAAGATTCATAACTTTATACTCAGACTCGGTTGAGCTTGAAGCCATTAATAATTATTTTTCTAGCTTTCCAACTAACCATAGCTCCTCCATACAAAGCACAGAAACTGGATATGGATCTTTTAGTGTCTAGAAACTTTCTCCAATCACGATCTATTTAACATTCTAGCTGTGTATTTTTCTTTAATGTTTAGTATAATTCCCTGGCCTGGTGTTCCCTTCAAATATCTAACTACTTTTAAGGCTCCTACTAATGTATCTTAAAAGGTTTGATTATGATTTATGATAGAACATGCACTGAATAATTAAGGTCAAGTTTTGTAAAGGTGAGGCATATCAATTTTCTAACAAGTTTTCTATAGGTTAATGCATCATCCAAAAAATCCTTTTCCATTTGTCTTAGTTCATGACTTGGTTCAGTAGGTATTGGACTCAGTTTGCACTTATCAATCCGCGTTATTCCACAAGATCCAATGTATATTTCCTCTAACACAACACTATTTCTTTTTTTGACCTTACAATTTCTACCCCAAGAAAGAATTTAGGTTACCCTAAATTTTTAAGTCTAAACTTAGTACTCATAAAATTGAGTACTCTATCAATTCCTTCCTATGTTTAACATCCAATTAGAATGTCATCTACATAAACCAGTAGTGATACCAAACCATCAAATGAAGAAGTTTTAGTGAATAAGGAGTAATCTAATATGAACTAAAAGAAACCAAACTCAAGTAGAGCTTTAGTAAACTTGGAGTTCCACTATCTAGGGCCCTGTTTAGGTCAATAAAGTGATTTTTAAAGCTTGCATACTAGATGATCAATTGCTCCATACTTCTTCCCCTTTACTTCATGGCCTTGAGGTAACTCCATGCATACATCTTCATGTAATTTTCCATTTAGGAATGCATTATTGATGTCGAGTTGTTATAATTTCTAACTAAGTGTTGCAACTAGTGTAAAGAACAATCTTACATTAGTTTGCTTAACCACTAGATTGAAGGTTTTGTGATAGTCAAAACTAGTATTTTGATTGAACCCTTTTTCTACAAGTCTTGCTTTAAATCTTTATATTACCCCATCTGAATTTATTTTGGTCTTATATACCCATTTGCACCCAACTATGTGTCGTCCAAGTGTATGACATACTACTTCCCATGTATGATTCTCTTCCAAAACATGTAGCTCTCCAGTCATTGCTTTCCTATAATATTCCACTTGCACAACCTTATGATAATGAATGGATCCCTATAAAGTTAAATGTGTAGATATAAAACAATTGTATTTCTTAGAGAGGTTAGATGTTGTGAGAAAATTAGAGATGGGTTGTTAAATGGTTGATGAAGAATTTTTCTTAAGGTTTTGTTGATATATATCAAGATATTTTGGAATTTTGATTTGCCTTATTGATCATCTAACCGATTATGGAAGGCTGGTTGGTTGATTGAATGATTGAATATGAGGTGATTGAGTTGGTAAAGTAAAAGTATCTTATGAGGATGATGCAGGCAATGAAGTGATGTGATTAGGAAAACATCTTAATGCATTTTCAGGCTTATTACTAACACTGTTATATAAATGTGATGTATTCAATGAAATGTCATAGGAAGCAGTATTAGGAAAGAGATGAGAGTGGTTATGGAATTTGTTGATGTAAGATGAGTGATTGGAATCAAAAGGAAAGATATGTTCATGCAAAACAACATCTCTTAAGATAAAGAGTTCATGACTATCAAGATCATAAACTTTGTATCCTTTAATACCAATGGGGTATCCAATAAAAACAGATTTCCTTACTCTAGCTTCAAATTTTTGTTTATGATTGTGAAGTGTGAAGGTAAAACAAAGAGAACCAAAGACCTTCATATGTGAAACATAAGATCTCTAGCAACAATAATCAAAAGATAATGTTTTCTTTCAACCATGGCATTTTGTTGAGTTTCAACACAAGAAAAATGGTGTATAATTCCTTTTTCAGCAAAGAATTATTTCATGTCAAGTTCCTTAGCATTGTCAGATTTATTTTCTCAATAGTCCTACTGAATTGAGTTTCAGTCAGTTTATAAAAGCCAAGTAGGATAAACTAAACATCTAACTTGTGACTTATGAGATAAACCTAAATGACTCTAGTGAAATCATCCACAAATGTAATGAAATAGTGAAAACCACCGATTGCTACATTAAAGTATGGTCCCCATACATCAATGTGCAATAACTCAAAGGGTTGCTTAGTTTTTTTGACATAAGAGGGAAAAGGAAGTCTATTTTGTTTGGCCAAAGGATAAATTTCACAGATTTTATTAAAATAAGAAACTGTATTAGGTTTGGATTTATATATTACACCCAATCTGTCATGAGAAACATGACCAAGCTTATAATGCCAAATTTCAAACAATGATGACTCTAAAAACATTGGAAACAAACACTAAATCAAGTTTATGTGAAGTACTAGAGACTCTAGATGTCTTTTCAAATGAATTTGGTGCTCTTTGAAGAAATTACAAATCTGCATGTTCTTTAGCATAACCACTCATCATCTGGGGACATTGACCTTGGATTTCACTGGTTTCAAGAGAAAACACAAAGAAACATTTGTGAGTTTTCGTAAATTTACTGACAGAGAAAAGGTTGAGCTTCAATGAGGGTATGCATATAACATTATGTATGTGCAGTGAAGAAGAAAGTGATACTGAACCTAAATGTGTAACTTGAGCTCTTTGTCCATTTGACATCTGAACATATAAGATTTTAACATATATTTGACATTATACAAGAGTGAAGCATTGTTGCACATGTAATTAAAAACACCTATATCTAATACCCATTTATCATGCAATGATATTGTAGTAGCCTGAAATGCATCAAGTATGCTTGTGGTGAAGAAAAAGGTAGGCTAGGAGTTATACCTATGAAATTGGAATAATGTGCATTAACCATATCACTTGATCGTATATTGTGAACACCAAAATTAAAGCCTGATGATTGAGCTATTAAAACATTTTGTTGTATTGTTCCTTGTCCACTTAAAAGAGTTAACAATCTCTGCATCTAATTTTTATTTTGTATCATTAGAAATGTTTCTTGGATTTGAACATATTCACTATCTTTGTTGTGTGCAACATCATTTCCATATGACCTAACTACATTAACCAATGTCTTTCTTGTCTTTTTTATTTGCTACATTTGAAGTCAGAAGGAAAACCAATTATTATGTGGCATTTTTCTTTTTTTATGTCCTTTCTTCCCATAATGACTGCACATAATTTTTTATTATCCTTTCTTATTATGTTCTCAAAAAGATGTTAAAGCAAATTGTTCAATTAGAGGTTGTGAAGGACCTAGTACCACTCTCCTAAATTCGTCTCTCATTACCATATTATATGCTTCTTCCAAGTTAGGGAAAGGCTTCATCAATAAGACTTGTGAATTCTAATGATAATAAGACTCATTTAATCCATTCAAAAACTTAAAAACATCATCCTTCAATTGCTGATCCACATAATGCTAAAAACAATGTAGGTTGTAGCTTCCACACATGCAGTGAGGATAACGTCTATCGTACCTAAGTGTCTCAAGGTTCATTGTAAGTTTTATATAATATGAATCAACAAATTTGTTCTCTTGAATTAACATAGATAGATCATATTGCATTATGCATATTCGTTTATCATTAGGTTAACCAAAGCATTTTTTTGGTATCTCCCATATTTTTGCAAGTGACTTTATATGAAAAACTGCCATAGCAAGTGATTAACTTATAGATTTCAACAACTAGGAAATGATTAGATTGTTACATTGAATCCATGCATTGTAAAATGGATCATTAACACTTGGTTTAAAGATTGTACCATCAATAAAATCATTCTTGTTTTATTGAAAAGCAAGTATGAATGATCAGCTGCACATAACATAGTTTAATGCAGTGAATTCTGGAGATGTAATTAGTGTGATATAATTATATGATGGACCAATGGAGTAAGGAGAATTTGGATCTTCCACTAGTGATGAATTTTGTGATGAAGCTGAGCTTTGATTTGACATGAGGACTTTGGTCAAGTATGAAGGCAGCCTTAGTACAGATTAAGCTATCATTGACGTCTCAAAAACAAGCTAGCTCTGATACCATGTTGAAGCTTTAGAAAAAAAGGGGAGGAAACGAGAGATTGATAAACTTACAGAGTGTACACTAGTATTGTTATTCCTTCTAAGTTGTATACATATACAGGTGTTTGTTATAAATTACAACAACAAAAAATTTTAAAAAGAAACTAATTGAAGTAATTCTTGTTTGTTATGTACAGCTCTTCTAACTAACTCCTTCCTTCTTCCATTTCTTCTTTACTTCCAGAAGCAGATTTTTGTTTTCTTCCTCATAAAATATTTCAGGCTCAAAAAAATCAATATGGTAGAAAGAAGAAAAACATTATGTATGAAGTTTCATAAGATAATGTTGGAGTATCTGAATTAATTTAGTAATTTGAGTCTCTTTTTATGCTCTTACACCCATAGCTGATTATTCAGAAACCTCTTAACTTCGTCATTGCTTCATATAAGGTTTTATTTTATAGTCAAGAATTGGTTTAACCTTATAGGTTACCTGTTCTTTTTTCCTTCCAAAACTAAATGAAAATATTGACTATGCTCTTTAGTTCAAATCTGATTATTTTCATGGCTTCTGGTAAATTGGAAAGGAAGTGATTGTTGTAGCAGTAAGATCAATGGACTCAGGTGTTAAGTCAAAATGACCTCACATCTAATAATTTTGGTGACAATCAAATAATAATAATATTATAAATAAATGAACTGTTTTGA
Organism: Erythroxylum guanchezii; assembly: GCA_025629825.1. Classification (NCBI taxonomy): domain Eukaryota; kingdom Viridiplantae; phylum Streptophyta; class Magnoliopsida; order Malpighiales; family Erythroxylaceae; genus Erythroxylum; species Erythroxylum guanchezii. The sequence continues at coordinate 11,412,024 of JAOTAX010000002.1, read as the reverse complement.
TAAGTGTGTTAAGCGTGCAACAAAAGACAGAAGAAGTATGGAAAACACAGAAGAAGCACGGAAAACACAAAAAAAGCAAAACACAGAAGAAGCGTGGAAAACACAGAAGAAGCGCAGAAAACACAGAAGAAGCAAAACACAGAAGATACAAAACACAGAAGAAACACGGAAAACACAGAAGAAGCAAAACACAGAAGAAGCAAAACTCAGAAGAAGCAAAACACAGAAGAAGAGTAAAAACACAGGCGATACGAAGACGAAGACACGATAGTATGTCGGACGGTTAGTCAGTTGGAGTTAGTTACAGAACTCAACTGAATAACAGTTTTTACAAGAAACAGGAAGCAGTTATCAAGAAGCAATTGAAGACGAAGGCTATAAATACAAGTCATAGTCGAAGACTGAACTAGTTTTTGAGATTCTAGTTTTTGAACTTCAACGTTTAGCTTTCAAGTTAAAAATTCTGTATTCGTTGTGCGAAACACGAGAACAATCTTTACTGTAACAAAGCTCGCAATATCTATCTAGTGAGAGAAAGGAAAAGTTGAAAGCCTGAAGAGGCTAAGAGAGCGAAAATAATACTTTATGTAAGAGACCTGAAGAGGCTCTAGGAGGGAAAGAATACTTGTAACTTTGGAGAAGTTTAGTGAAATCTCATAAGAATTCTGAGGACTAGACGTAGCCTAAGGTTTGGGGTGAACCAGGATAAAATTGTCGTGTCCATCTTCTAACTCTCTACTTTATTTTCTATTTTTCTTATACAAGTATATAGAAGTTATTTGTGATTTAATCACGTAGATATTTTCGTATAAATATTTTGATATTCTCTTAATAGCGTTGAAAAAATAGTTTTCAAAGAAATATCAAAAGGGCTTCTATTCACGAAAAGAATACGCAATTCAACCCCCCCTCTTGTGCATTTTGTATATTGTACGTAAAGATTATACTAACAAATGATTTACTTCAGTTGGTATCAGAGCACGGTTTCCAAGAACCACCATTACAAAGTGAGGACAAAGATCTATGGCTAAATCACATGTTTTTATAGCTGAACGTGCCTCCGTCACAAAACCTCCTGCATTCAATGGTGAGGATTATCATTACTGGAAGGACAGGATGTGGCTTTTCATAGAATCCACACACATTGATCTTTGGGACATCATTGAGAATGGGCCATACATACCAATGGATGATGAAGGAAATGCCATTCCCCGTACCAGATGGTCAGTCGATCAAAAAGTTAGATTCCAACTGAACCAAGTTCTTTCTGAGTTGTGCCTTAAGCAGAAGTGAATACGATAAAGTTCATGGATGCGACACTGCAAAGGAGATGTGGGACACTCAATCCATAGAACATGAAGGTATAAACCAGGTGAAAGAGTCCAATATAAGTATTCTTGTACACCAGTATGAGCTGTTTAAGATGAAGGAAGATGAGTCTATTGATTAGATGTTTGGACAATTTCAAACTATCGTTAATGGACTTAAAGCTCTTAGGATAATCTACGATAATCAAGACCATGTCAGGAAAATTCTCAGAAGTCTGCCGAAAAGATAGAGACCTAAAGTCACTGCAGTACAAGAAGCCAAGGATTTGAGTATATTAAAGCTTGATGAATTGCTTGGTTCTTTGAAGATACACGAAGTGGAGCTTGATGCAGAAGATAAACCCAGACTGGACAAATCTATAGCATTAAAAGTTGGACAGAAAATTCACAAGAGGGAAGTTCATCGTCAAAAGCACTAAAGACTAAAGAAATTAAGGATGATGATACTAGTGAATCTGAACAAGATTCAAGTGAAGATGATGATGAATTATCTTTCATTTTGAGAAAGATCAGACATATGTGGAAGAAGAAACCAAAAGGAAATAAAGAGTTTTCTTTTAAGAGAAATAGCAAAGATGAAATCAAGAATGAGAAGACATCTGTCATTTTCTACGAGTGCAACAATCCTGGACACTACAATTCTGAATGTTCGTTGCTGAGAAGAAAACTGAAGAAAAATAAAGAAAATAAGAAGAGCATGATGGCAACATGGGAAGATTTGGATTCGTCTAAATCTGATTCTGATTTAAAAGCATCAGTTCAAGCAAATATATGCTTGGTAGCTGAAAAAGAAGGTGACGAGGAGGTAACTTCTAACTCTAATGAATTACAAGATGCATATTTAGAATTGTTAGAAGATTCACATGCTATACTAAAGCAGTATAGAGCCCTAAAGA
>JAOTAX010000002.1:11373875-11397898 GCA_025629825.1 Erythroxylum guanchezii | reverse complement strand
AATTTTAAAATTATTATTTATAAACTAATTTATTAGTATTTATTAATAAATATTATATAAAATGTTAAAATAAATTTAAATAAAAATAATTTATTAGTAATAAAAATAAAATAATTTATTTTTATGTTTTATTTAATTTATAATTATTATTAGTAATAAAATATTTATTATTATTTTAAAAACTTTGAAAAAAAGGGGAGAAGGAGAGGTAGGAGTAGGAGGGAGGGAGGAAAATTTTGAAAATTTTTGAAAATTTTGTAAAAAAGTTCCCCAATTTTTTAAAATTTTCGGTACTGGCCGGTATTTGACCGGTATTTTGAATACCGGCCAGTATAGCCGAAATTGGTCAACACCGACCGGTATTTAAATCCGGTACTAAATTTTAAAATTCAGTATCGAATTTGGGCCGATACAGTACCGGCTGGAACAGAACGGAATCCTAAACAATAATTTTAACTGCCAAAAAATCATATCTATTAAAAAATATTTTTTTATTTTACAGCCAAATACCTATTTAAAAAAAAAACTTTTGTAATAAAAAAAGTAATTATCATCTTCTTAAAAATATATCCAAATAGGCACTTTTAAGAAACGAGGTAAACTGGTTGTAGATTGTACCACGAGTAAGACTAAAGCAGAGTACTTTCAATTAGATTTGTCAAAAGGGATACCGCCAAAGTCGTTTGTTTAGCACAACGTCATTGATCTGTGCTATAAAATACTTATTTCCTTCTTAAAAATCTATCCAAACAGTCACTTTTAAGAAACGAGGTAAACTGGTTGTAGATTGTACCACGAGTAATAGTAAAACAGAGTACTTTCAATAAGATTTGTCAAAAGGGATACCGCCGAAGTCGTTTGTTTAGCACAACGTCATTGAACTGTACTATAAAATTCCGCGGTCTGCGCAAAATTGGAGAGAGCTTATGCAATCTTAATTTTGTATTTTTACAAAAAACATTATTTTTATAACTTTTTGCTGTATAAATATTTTTCAAATTGGGCCATGAAATATAGGTGCGATTAATCCCAAACATTGATCAGAATCGCGACTGCCAAGTGTCAAAGCCCCACAACACCGGCCAGTCAAAAAACACAAATGTGCGTGTGTCCGACTTTCCTCGTCCTTGGGACTTGGGAGTGTGTTGTGTATGTTTACTGTTTATAATATTATTCCCTGTTTGATCTATACTGTATTGTGATGACAATCCCAATAACATCCGACATACTCCTTCTTGTTTGATCCTAAAAATAGATTCCCTGATTCGTCCGTCTGTTCGTGTGAACAAGAAAACCAAGTTTTTGGTAGAAGATAATGCTATTTAAAGGTATGGGAAGATTTCTCACCTTCTTTCTACACAGAACCTCTCTTCTTGCAAATTGAAATGATGCCATCCCCATCCCGTTGAAAATTAAGAAGACTTCTGTTTTCCTCTTTTATTTGGGTTATAAGTTAACATTGGATACGGGCATTATTCTGCTTTTTCTTTTCCCTTTTTATTTGTTTCATGTTCTTTCATTGGTTGTCAGGTGCTATGAGCATCGCTATTGTATCCAATTCCCTCGTTGTGTTCAAATAGTGGGTCTTAGGGATGTGGTTATGGAAATATACCCAACTTGTGTGTCTGAGTGGCGTTTCTATTTTACTTTGAAGCACTGCTGAATTTGTACCATGATTTAGTTGTTAGTGGGATTGCAAATGTTGAACTTGAAGGTGTCTATTAGTAAGCGGAAACAACATAAGGGTTCTTTTTTGGTTAGCCAGAGTTACGAGTTCAAAGGATTGTTAGAAGGTTAATAATGTTCAGGCCTTCAAGATTAAATCCTTACTATGTTAAGACCTGTTACTTTTCAGAACAAAGCTGATTACAATATCGGGTTTGTGAAACTTCGAGAGAGTTTGATGACCAATAGAGATATTGGTTGGATTTGTTAGTGGAGGGGAAGAGGTGAATGAAGACTGGTGCCTTGAACCACATTGAATTCGAGTACCAGATGTAGTTGGCGTGTTAGTTTAGACTCATAATTTTGTGTTCATGATTGATGAATCCTTTTCTTGCATCTCGTTGACAGCGAGACTCAGCAAAGTTACTCTTCTGTACTAGTTATTAAATTGGTTAAACAGCTATAAGTGAAACCGTGTTATGTGTTTTTGCGTTAGTGCCACCTTATTGAACACCTTTTTCAGAGCTGGATTAAGCAATTTGAGTTCCAATCAGATAAACATGACATAGCTAAGAAATCACTTAACTGTGTAGGATTTATGAAATATCTTGTGCAAGTTTGAGCACTGCTAAACTTGTTGGAACTCATTGTTGCGTACATTATGTCCATATTAACAGAGAGAGTTCAAATATCTCCTAGAATGGCTGTTGTTACGAAAAAATCAAATAGCTTTCCACTGGAAACGTAGTTGTTTCCTTACCTATTTATACTTTTTGTCAATGCATAGGGAATATAATGAATTAGTGGATCCAAGGTTCAAAGATAACCATCATAGATCTGTCTATTGTCATTTATATACTATTTATGCGCTAGTCTTAGGCTGTTAAAATATAGCCAGTACTTTGCCTCAATATTTAACTTTTTCAATGTATTCTAGAAGTGGTAATTGATTCATATTTTGATATCAGTCTGCCCCAGTGACCACAAGAGTTTGAAAGATGTCTTCCATAAAGTCATATGGGAATGCAACAGAAAAAGCTTTTTCACCAGAAGAGCAGGCTGTGAAGGTATCTTTGGCAGTATTTTATGCTGTGTATTATTTACGATTAAGCCTTTACTCTTGACATTACGGAATGGAGAAGTCTTGTTAACATGGATTTATTTGGTTTCTTCAATTGGATATGATGGTTATACAACATGTTTCTTCTTTATGCTTCCAAATTTTGTTTTATAGTTTGGCTTGGTAATTGGACTAGTAGACTGAGTAATGCATCATCCATTTTCTGAAATCTTTGTCATCATATTAACCTTACTTTCCAAATTTACTCGTTGAGCTCAATGGTGCCATATTGCTTTGCTTGTTACAATGAAAACTGCTAAATTTGAAACATATCGTCCTAGTTTTAAGTTTTAACTTTTTGTAGTTCTAATTTTATCCAACAAAACAAACTTTCCATCTAATTCTTGAAGTTTTGAAACTTTGTTATCTCTATTATCTTCTTCAATTGTTGACTGAGTTAGTGGAACAATTAGGAGGTGAGCTAACTGGTTTCACTTGTTGTCAGATTAATGAGGTTAGGAAGATAATAGGTCCCGTTGCAGAAAAGTTTCCTGTACTTTGTTCTGATGCATCAATATCAAGATATCTCAGAGCAAGGAACTGGAACACAAAAAAGGCAGCCAAGATGTTGAAAGAAACCTTGAAATGGAGGCTGCAATTCAAGCCTGAGAAGATCAGATGGGTAAGTATAATATTTATTTTCTTGTTTTACTGTTCTTAACATCAAAAGGCTTGACCTCCAAATTGCAGCGAAGAAAACAAGGAGTATTAGGTATTGATATGATGTCCCCCCCCTTATAGTGTTAGATGTGCACTTTGGTGCTTTGGCTTAATGATATTTTACAATTTAACCTATGATAGTCTCACATGTACTGAATACTCCAACTTGTGGATGCTAATTATATGGCTTAACTGGTCAACTAACATGATGTGTGAGAACAGTTTTAGTTTTCGTGCTAGATAAAAGATAATTCAAACTTTCTTCTTAATTTTAGGACGATGTTGCTATGGAAGCTAAAACAGGAAAAGTCTATCGAGCTAATTTTGTAGACAAGAATGGGAGGACAGTTCTTGTAATGCGACCTGGTTACCAGGTAGATCAGTTAATGTTAAAATTTTTAACCAAGTGTGCTTTCTGTTGTTCTGCATCTTGTCATACGTTTCACTTGATCGAACAATGTCTTTTGCTAGAATACAAATGCGATTGAAGGACAGATGAAACACTTGGTTTATTGTATTGAAAATGCCATAATGACTTCAAATGAGGAGCAAATGATCTGGCTAGTTGATTTCCAAGGGTGGACAATGGCTTCCATATCTGTTAAGTCAACCAAGGAAACCATTAGAGTCCTGCAAAATCACTATCCTGAGAGACTAGCTCTTGCTATACTATTCAATCCCCCTAAAATATTTGAATCCTTTTGGACAGTAAGTTATTGTTACTTCCGTGCCTTATATTTCATCTTGAGCTTTAATCTTCGGTTGATCTCAAATCGTTTCTGCTTAACATACCTGTAATTGGCAATGTCATGACTGTACTTGAGTTTTATTTTTGCAGATGGTGAAACCTTTCATCGAGCCGAAGACATACAGGAAAGTGAAGTTTGCATATAGCAATAATCCAGAAAGCCAAAAGATGATGAAAGAGCTCTTTGATATGGATAAGCTTGATTCTGCATTTGGCGGGACAAACTCATCTGGTTTTAACCACGAAGCTTATGGGCAGTGGATGAAAGAGGATGAGAAAAAGATAGAGGATCTAGTGAACTCTGCACCTTCACCTCCAATTCCTGCATCTTTGATTCTTGAGTCGGAGAAATCAGGATCACAGGATCCAATGCAAGATACATTGGCTTCTGATGAAGGTGAAAGAAGCCCCGAAGTGGAGGGTGTTGGTGAGGAAACTGAGGGCCTGTCACGTAGTTGCAGTGCTGTTGTCAGTGGTAATTTAGGAGAAGTTGCAGAAGACCCTAAAAGAAGTCTAGTGACCACCTGATAGGAGAGTATGGGTGACAATAAGTAGACTCTCATCTACTCATTCTATCCTTTGCCTTGATGAAACTCTTTATTTGGCCTATAACATGAATCACTCACTAGTGATAATAGTGTGAGTGTGATAATACTGAGACTTGACTTAGCACAAGATATTATGTTAAGGTTGTACTTGTATAATTTGTCTAATCCTATGAAAATTGTTCCATTTTAACTACAGAGAAGTAGCTCCGAGTCACAGGGAAGTATACAAGATTCGTTGAGTTAAATTAATAAGCATACAAGTAGTTCATTTTTGCCAACTTGAACTATTTTATGAATTCAACAACAATTTCAGCTTCAACTTTTGTTAGAACTTTGAATCGGTTCATTTATGAATTTGGAACAAAGATGAGCAATTGGTGTGTATACTATTTTAGGCCCTCCATTCTTGAAAGCCTTTTTTTTTTAGGCTTGTGCTACACCTTTGAATCGGTTCATTTATGAATTTGGAACAAAGATGAGCAATTGGTGTGTACACTATTTTAGGCCCTCCATTCTTGAAAGCCTTTTTTTTTTATTAGGCTTGTGCTACACCTGGAGAAGATGATGCAGTCTGTTTCTGACAAATAAATAAAATACCTAGTCTACAATAAATTTAGTAATACATATTTTATTGGTTTATGGATTGAAGAAAGTGGACCCAAACCCCAACATCCAGCTTGGAAAGAGATCAGAGAGAAGCGAATAACAATGAACATGCTCTTTATCCAATCCAATCCAAGCCAAGCCAGTAATCATCATTCCCACCCACACCCAAGACCCAACCCAATATTATATGTATTTCACTTTAGCTTCTGATTAACAACACCTTAATGCTATATATATAATTAATTGAAATTGAAGTAAAATAATTCTGTGTCTTTTGGTTCGGTTATATAATATAACAAAATAAGAAGAAAGAAAAGAAATTAGCATTTAGACATGGTCGTCACCTTTCTTTCTTTTTGCGTTGCCAATTGCCATCTGCTCATCCTACACTTTCCTCTTTCTCACCTTTCTGTGCCGACCAATTCTCTGATTCGTTTGTCAAGAAACACAATTTTAATGCCAAAAGTTATACAAAGAAGTGCAGAGAAAGCTCTTCATAGCTGTTGATGAGCTGCAAAAGTGAGCAATCAAAGGGGGCAATAGAAAGAAATCAAAAGAAGATTCCATTACATTTTACCCTTTTGAATTATTTGTTTCCGATTTTGATCTCTGTTAATCCCATTTGCGCATTTTCAAAAAGTATCAAACTTCAACAAAATTTTGCACCACTTCCTCTGGGATTCTAGTTCTCAGGTAATGTAAGCTTCATTTTCTTTTTGTTTCTTGGTTTTGAATTTGATTGAAGTTTGGATGCCAGATTTCCGTTCATCCGAAGCTCTGAACAATACCCCCATGACCTGATTCTCTTGAACTATTTTGGGTTTCAGAGATTGAATTTTATCATCATCATAGAGTTGCTCTGCGTTTCATTTGATTGGACCTTCTAGGTCAGTATTCGCTTCTTTCCTGATTTTCTCCTTTTCATTTCAACGTTGACTTTCATGATCTAATGAGTGTCTGGGTTTTGTGATTGCTGTTTACTGAAAAAACATGGCAGATTGTGATTGGCAGTAGATGCGTACAGGCAAAATGGGTATTGATGCAATGAGAACTGGAGCTCAAATCAAAAGAATTTTGAGCATTTCAATTAGGACATCGTACAGATCAGCTTGCAACCATCCAGTTCTTCTGGGTTTGATATGCTACTTGATAATTTTGTACAGATCATTTCCGTTTTTGTTTTCCCTCTTAGTCTCTGCATCCCCTGTTTTGGTTTGTACTGCTCTTTTGCTTGGGACTCTTTTGAGTTATGGTGAACCTAACATACCTGAGATTGAAAAAGAAATTGAAAAGGCGAAAGATGAAGAAGTAATTGGCGATGAGATTTCACCTTTAAAAGCAGGGCTTACAGAGAATGCTACTGTCGTTGTTAAGACAGACGAGAGCTTTTGCTTCGAGAGATTCAAGGGGACAACAATGGATAAATCAGAGGAAAACCTTGAAGAGGAGCGTTTAGTGGAAAACAAATTGAGTAAGAAGGAAGATGATGGGTTGGGTGTTTACTTGCCATTAACTGATGATGGTTTTCATGAAATTCAATTTGAAAAGCAAATGGTGGATGAAGTGGGGAAAGACCTTGGTGATGTGGAGTTAGAGAGTAAGAAAGAAATTCATGAGGAGAAAAAAGGGCTGAAAGATGTATCGAACCATGGAGAAACTAGTGATAGTCGCCATGCTTCAATTGCAAATGTGCGAAACAAGATTCATGGAGTAGAGGAAGATAAATCTCGGGGGCACTTCCTTGAAGCTCGTGAGGGTGGACTATTGGACTTATCTAAGGATTTATTTTGGAAACAGCGAAGTGATGATGATGATGATGATGAGGAGGAGGAGGAGGAGGAGGAGGAGGATGAGGAGGAGGAAGAAGAAGAAGAAGAGGATGATGATGATGATGAAGATACTTCTGAATCTGAGTCTGATGGAGCAGAGAGTTCCTCGCCAGATGCTTCTATGGCAGACATCATTCCAATGCTTGATGAGCTCCACCCACTTTTAGATGAGGAAGCTCCACATCAAGCTCAAATTTCTCATCAAGGATCCTACACCGATTCCATGCTATCCCAAAACCCTGAAGATGGAGAAGACAGTGATAATGACAATGATCAAGAGGAGCAAGAGCCTGATGGAGAAAAAGAGGTCGAGAGTAAATCTGCTATAAAGTGGACAGAGGATGATCAGAAGAATCTTATGGATTTAGGTACTTTAGAGCTTGAAAGAAACCAACGTCTGGAGAGTCTTATTGCACGGAGAAGAGCTCGTAGAAACATGAGATTGATGGCTGAAAAGAATCTTATAGACTTTGATGGGGCAGATCTTCCTGTCAATATTCCACCCATTTCAACAGCAAGACGCAACCCATTTGATCTCCCTTTTGACCCATATGATGATGCTCCTGGTTCTGCTCCATCAATATTATTGCCAAGAGCAAACCCTTTTGACCTTCCATATGATCCAAACGAGGAAAAACCTGATCTCAAGGGAGATAGTTTTCAACGGGAGTTTTCAGGGTTTCAACAAAGGGAACAAGTCTTCCGAAGGCATGAAAGTTTCAGCGTGGGTTCGTCTGTTCTGGGGGCCTCCAAACAAGACAGACAAGATCTTCATTGGAAACCATACTTTGTACCCGAAAGGTTTTGCACAGAAGGAACAAGCTATGGTAATATCCAACGACAATTAAGTGAACTTAGTGATTCAAAGGTGAGCGATGCTGAATCCTTAAGTTCAGCTATGGAGGAGGATGACAAGAAGCCTAATGAAGAAGATACAGATCTGATCTCCAACATGGACCATGCTTCTGTTCTTGTTGAGCGGGGGAGCCTATCCTCTGAAGATGCTGATCTTGGGGACATAGAACAAGTTGAGAAGAGAGATACCGATCAGGATGAGGCTGGGATCACTTTGGGAGAAGTTGAGAATTACCATGATATCAATTCAAGTATGTCCGCTTCAGGAGTGGCAACTCCTGTGGAGCCAAATACAACTCAAATACTACTGAAAATGGAACAAGGTGAAGAGGAGGACAGCAGTAGATCAAGCCTATCATCGTTGTCAGAAGTAGATGAAAAACTGCCTAATGGAGATGCCATTTCTGCAGCTCTCAAGTCAAAAAGCACTCAGATTGTGGAATCTCACATTTCAAGTCAAGGTTCAGCTGATTCAGAATTTCATTTCATGGGTGTGGACATAGATGGTGGCCAATATCAGGAGCCTATTGTGGGCTCACAAAGTGATTGTATTCAGGAACCTGCTAAACCAATGGAAGTGCTGGTTGCTACAGATATTCAGTTTACAGATGGGATGAGTAATGTACAAGATGATAATCAAGTCATTGAACCTGTTTCAGATCCATCAGCTGATTGTGTTGAGGATTCTGATACACCAAATCAAAAATTATCAGAGCCAAAAATTGATTCTGTGAGTGGTATTGTAGAAAAAAATCAAGAGGAAGGCATTTTAGAGCCCAAAACCAGCACAATCGGTATACATGGCTCTTCTATGGAATCTTCACGTGAATCAGGTGTCAATTTGGCAACTTGTGCGGGTATTAGTCGTCAGCACAAAGATGCTGTTTATGATTCAAGCCCCCCATCATTCAATGAGTTCCTTTCATGTTCCTCTTCATCTTCTGGAACATTAGATGTTCCAGAAATAGGTTCACCTCTGACAATAGCTGAGTTGAGAGATAAAGAATCTGAAGATGTGGATTTGAAGGCTATTTCATCGGGATCTACTCATCAAAATGTGCTTTCTGAAGAGAAACCCCTGTTTGAGGTGGAGCCACAGCTCTCTTGGTTAGATAAATCCATTGTTGACCCATCTGTTGATAATCATGGTGGACAACAGGTAAGACATAATTTAGAAGTTGTGTGAGCATTAACTTCTACTTAACAACAAGTGAATTTGCTTGCCAGAAAGAAAGAAAGACATAATAAAAAAGAAAGTTTTGGTGATGCTTTTGCATTTTCATGTAACCTGCTTGGACTGAAATTAATTACTCTTTTTTTTGTTTACTCTTGAACCGGTGGTTGTTTAGAAAGAATTTTTAGGGTATCAATGATTACAATGTCAAGTTGTTGAAAAGATATATTGAAATTTGCGCCATTGTTGAGGTTTGAGTTATTTGTTTATTACGTGCTGTCTGTCACCGACACTTTAATATGTAGGGAAAACTTCAAAACTTCTATGACTTAACAAGATATTTCTTAAAGTACATTGCCATACAAAGAATTCTAAAGTTTTTTAAGGGTCATCACTCATAGGTGTTGGTCTTCATTATTTTCAACTTCACTCATATGATCCTTGTTGTTGACTTATCCTTTCATATAATTGACTTTTTGATCCTTTGTGTACTCTGATTCTAGTCAACAGCCTGTACCATCTTATTCTTACTGCAATCAATTGATAACTTGGAAGTTCATTACAGTAACTTAACTTTGAGATAGCCATTAGAGGTGATGTATGACAACGAGTGTGTCTTCATGCAGGAACAGTCTGTCATCCTGGAAGACCCTCCGGAGCATGTGAGCATCACCAGAGATGTTCCTGTATCAGGCATCCATGACTCTAAAAACATCATCTCAAGAATTATGACTTCCTTGGTCCCATCTGATAGTCCTAAATATTATACGCCAGCTGCCAGATTAGGTATGAAGGAAGATAATTTTGATAAAATTGTTTATGAGGACCGTGGTCAGGTCTTCCAACGCAACTATTCTCTCGTAGAAGCTTATGGGTCTCCTATTGCTGAGGAAAGTATCAATGAAGAAGATGATGAGATAAAGGAGATTAATGAAAATCTGTTGTCAGAATTGGATACGGTTGGGGATTTCAGTGTCAAAGAAGTTGTTGGTGAAACACTTGGTGATGAAAAAATACCAGAGGAAAATGATCCAGAAAATCATGAATGCGAGATATTGCCAAATGATGCAAACCTGACAGAAATCAAGGCAGAGCTCCCAGTTTTGGAAGTTAGGTCTGTGGAAGATATTGAGTTGGTTTTTGAGCAGCTTCGAGAAGGAGCAGATGTTGAGGAGGTCATCATTCCTAGCACAATAAAGGATCAGGTAGTTGTAGCTGAATCGACTGGTCCTGAACAAATCAGTTCAGATTTGCAAGTAGTTGAAGCAAAGTCTTTGGAAGACATTCATATTGCTATGCAGCAAATATCAGATCCAAAATATGAGGAGCCCTCAAGGCCATCTTCCAAGGATGAGCCGGAGGGTGTGAACAAAGTGGATTCTACAAATGAGGTCCCTGTTCTTGAAGTTCAAACTATTGGAGATATTGCTCTCAAGCAACACTACAATGGAGTAGAGATTGGGGATATTATCCTTCCCGGAACTATTGTATATCAACCGGTTGGTAATGATCTGAAAGATTCTGGCCAAACCAGCTCAAATTTGCAGGTTTGTGGAGCAACATCAACATCATTGGAGGATGTTGATGTTACCAAGCCAAAAGCCTCAGAAACAAATACAGAGGTGATGTTGGCATCATCAAATGCAAATGATGAACTAAATGAAAGAAATGATTTGACTTCAGCTGCGGGGGTGCTATTGGGTTCATCCAACTCAAATGATGAAGGAACTGAAAGAAGTGAGTTGGGTTCGGGCGAGGAGCTTCCACTTCTTGAAATGAAAACCAAGGAGGATATTGACTCATATTTGAAGCAACTTAATGAAATAGTCGATATTGAGGAGGTCATCCTTCCAAACATGACTGAGCAGCTACCAGTTGTGGATGAATGCCATGATAGTGGACAAACACATTCAGAATTGCTAGATGGTGAAGCAAGCTCAACGAAAGATACTCATATAGCTATGACGCAAGCTGCACATAATGTTAAGGAGTTAGCAGAGCCTTCAGAAGCAGAGGATAAACCAGAAATAGAAAATGAAATGGCCTCCACTGATGATATCAAACCTGGAATTTCTGAAGTAAATGAAGTTAACTCCACACAAGATAATGAATCAAGTAAGGCAGAAGACATTCAGTCTGGCTCTACACAGGAGAGAGATCATGTAATGTAGAAGTTTGTTTGAAGAAATTGGCAGGTGTGGATTTAGTCTGGTAAGAAGGCAAGATTAGACTTTGTCTGCAGCTATAGCTCAAACTTGGGTGATTCAGATGGGAGAACTGAACCAGAGCTGAAGGGGCAAGGTTTTCTGGTTGAGCTTTTTGTGGTTTGTGGTTTACTTTAGAATTGATGGGCTTTATGAATTTTATAGCTTGATCTGTTATCTTGATTTTTGATGTTGGTAGTTGGGTTTGGTTTTGTTTCCTTTTTCATTATTTGATATCTTCAAGGATGAGTTTTGCTTTCATTCGTGAAGTTTGAAATGAGATGTTTGAGAGAAAGATTGCTTGTAATCTATTATTTGTAAATTTATATGCGATGTGCTCAAGTTTCCAATGCATTTTGTTCTCTTCATCTGGCTCAACTGTCTTATTGTTCCTGTTCTTTTTTTCCCAGTTTGTCCTTATGACTTTATGTGTCGATGATTCAGATTAGTCTTGAGCCATGTTTGTGTTAGAACTCTAGTTTTAGGATACTAGAAAAAGATTGTATTAATGAATCAAAGGAACACTCTAAAAGGTTATTACAATGGTGATACCAAGTATACATCCCCAGCTTTGAATGCTCCTCAGAAAGAAGAATGATGTATCTGCCAAAATTCCTCTCTTCTCTCTTACCCCTCCCCCTCGTGCACACACCCTCTTACCCTAAAAACCACCTTTCGAGAGGGATCAATTCTTCTGTTCTGTTTTCGTGTGTTACACCATACCATCCTTCATCCATCCATCCTTCTATTAACAAATAGCTACCGTGTGCCCCTAGCGAGAAACTAGTTGTTACACCTAACCACTTGCCACCTCAGCCACTAACTCACTCCCCTCTGGTCCACCTGTCTTTTTCCTAGAGCATACTTTCCCTATCATGGGCTCAGGCTTATTCCTTTTTCTCCCATCATCTTCATTTCCTAAATTACCCTCTTCTATATTGATCCTAAAAGTTTGACCCATCCAAGTCAAACCATGAGAATGGTGTAAAAACATTCATACTTCTAAACACCTTAATCCTACTATCAATTTTGCCCAGCTTAAGAACCAACGTTTTAAAAAACGAGACCAAAAAATTAAATTGATAAGATTAGAAGTTTAAAATTTAAAAGGTTCATCTAGTATTATATTATTATAAAATTGATTATAATTAAAAAATTTAAAATATAATTGAAAGATATTGATTTTATTTGTCGAAGGATTTGAATTTAATTTAAAAAATATTGTTAAACGAAAATTAATTGATTTATTTTAGTTTATAAAAATTTATTAATTTACAAAAATTGATTGATTAATTAATTAATTAATTGATCAGTTTTTAACAACAAGAGTTGTTAAAACTGAATTGAAAGTTGAATGATTCAAAGTTTTACTATTAAACAGGTTGAATTTTTTAATTATTGCTATTGACTCTAAATTTATCTATCTTTTTTCTTTGTTGGGAGTATTTAATTATGTTACTTAAGATGTTAAAAAAAACACGTTGATTATTACACCAAACCATTGTGAGTCACATTTTTTATTTTCTACTAATAAATTAACAATGCGATCTTTTTGCCAGATATGGAGTATAAAGTATCTCAGCTAACTTTCAAGATTCATCCTTCTTTCTTAGTTTCGTTTATAATTATTTGAGCTAATGATGTCAATTCTTAGTTATTGGTTTTCAAGTCCTCAAAAGTGAACCATATAAGCCAAATTACTATTTATGCCGTCTTAACCAATTCACATGTTAGCTTTTGAACCTATAATCTTGTGTTACAGTTTGATCTAATTGTAAGGTGTGAGACTTGTATCTCATATTGGTTAAATACAAAACTGATATGAAATTTATAAGGACTTTGGGTTCTCTACTCTCATAAGCTAGCTTTTGAGGTTAGGCTTTCCTAAAGTCCTTATCAATTAGTATCAGAGTCGGTCTTGGAGTGGTGGCCCATGAAGTGGTAGCCTGGGAGTGTCAGTCGTGACCAACGTGACCGTGACCAACAAGGATCTCATAGTGGTGACCCATGGAGTGGTGGCCTGAAAGTGTCAGCCGTGACCAACATGACCGTGACCAATGAGGACATTGGTCCTTATAGAGGGACGAATGTTACGGTTTGATCTAATTGCAAGGTATGAGACTTGAATCCCATATTGGTTAAATACAAAATTGATATAGAATTTATAAAGATTTTGGGTTCTCTACCCTCATAAGCTAACTTTTGAGGTGTGACTTTCCTAAAATCCTTATCATCTTGCGGTCACAAAAGAACAAATTTAGCTTTTAATCGGACAAGGTTATTAGTGATTGAATAATATATTTCAAATGGAAGCTTAACGATT
Organism: Erythroxylum guanchezii; assembly: GCA_025629825.1. Classification (NCBI taxonomy): domain Eukaryota; kingdom Viridiplantae; phylum Streptophyta; class Magnoliopsida; order Malpighiales; family Erythroxylaceae; genus Erythroxylum; species Erythroxylum guanchezii. The sequence continues at coordinate 11,384,166 of JAOTAX010000002.1, read as the reverse complement.
TGGTCAAGGAAAGCAAAGATTCTTATCCCTATTTTAGAGACCAGAAAAATCGCACACGCCTTTATAGTCTATTGCTACCAACTCTTCTCCTATGTAATATAATTGATTTTTAATTTTCATTTAAAATTTTTGGTCGGAGTAACTTTAGTTGAATGCTCACCAACACAAACTACGAATAACTAAATGAATATTTAAATAAAATTAGTAGGTGAAAATTTAAATGAAATTATTTGTGCCAATTTTGTTATTCTAACCCTGTTTTAATCTATCTCATCCACACATTTATCTGGATCCATCTTATTCACGTAGTTATATAAGTCCTACATAAATATATGAATAAGATAAATTAAAACATGTTAAAATAGTAAAACTGGCACAAATGATAATATCTCGGCCGACATATTTATAAATCACATCAAATCTGGCCAACCAGTAGGTATGCCCTTTTTATCTTGTAGTGCTATTTTAGTTACTAAATTTTTATGCGTGCCAGTTTTTTAATTATTGTTTCTATTATTCTGCATCATTTTTTTCCCTGTTACATCTGAATGTGAGTCTACTGAAAATTAGTCTTTTTATTTTGTAAAAGTAAGATTGTATACTATAAGACATTTCTAGATCTCGCCTCACTGCGAGACTTTAGACTAAGTGTGATAATGATGACGACGACGAAGAAATCAACAGAGATGGTGAATTGACAATAGTTGCTAAGAAATTGGATCAATTATTCAATTTAATAAGCTAGGTAACGACGAATACAATTCACGTGATATAGTTATGCACGGTAATAGTTATATCATGTGATTTTGCATGGTAATAATGGATATACGTGTACCGATAGTAGAAATTCCTGATTTTATTTAAATTTTATTTGAATATTAAAAATTTAAAATTTTAATAAAGACTTTAAAGATCAAGCTATATAATATAATATATATACCTCCAAATCCAATTACATTTAAAATAATTTTCTTACCTAATTAAATGTGTAATTTATATTGCATAGATCATCAACTTTTTCTCATTTATATTAATGGTTTGATGAAAATTTTCTTTTATCACATTTATTAAATATTTTAATTTTTAAATTTGTGCTATTTTCACCGAGCTGAATTCGGAGTTCTTAATATTTGAATTTAAGTTATATTCAAATTGAAAATTTTAATTTAATTTTTTAAACTCAAGTTCAAATTAAATTAAATTATTTTAATTTTTTGTCGACCAAATTTAAGTTTGATTAAAATTTTATAATTATTAAGTTTTAAAGATTATCAAATCAAATTAGGTCAAAATATTTAAACCCAAATTTGATTTTGATTTTGGTGTATTAACTTCAAATTGATTATTTAAACTCAATTAATTAATTATAATTAATAAAATCTAAACGAACATCAAATTTAAATTAGAAAAAAGCAAACCCTCTTCAAATTAAAGACTCACTATTAAATTACAGAATCAACTATTATCAATAGTTTTTTTTAATAACTTAAAAAGGTAAAAATTAACTTTTGTATACATTAGATAAGTGTTGAGATCTCAAAGATCCTGTATGAGACAAATGCAAGGAATCTTACCATAAAACTACTAAGACGATGTGCTTTGCATGGATTTGAGAAGACTTACTTTATATTTTTACAAAGGGTTTCCTTCTTTCTTCCTATCATCAATTCACAAGAGAAGGTCAACTGCTTGATTGCTTTTCTTTATTTATGATTGCTTTAAATCATACATTAAAAATATCTTTATATTAAAATAAGATCAGCCGATGAAAAGTTAAAGCGCACACATATCTATATGTATGGAACAAAAGCTTATAAGCTCCCAGCTATCTCTCTCTTTCTTTCACTTTTCTATCCTACCTTCAATAGTTTTGTTGTGACAGAAGGATTTGGCGATCCAAGAAACTGAACGGTTTGGTTGTAACTCCAGCTTCCCAGTAAGCTACACCACTAAACCCTTTTCATTAAGCTGATCTATCTTTCTTCTTCTTTCTCCAGTTTGATATTTGTCTTTTTGGTCATATGCTGCATACAGCTCAAATCAAAGCTAAACAAAACATACAGTGACCCTTCCCTGCCTGGAAATTCGTGAAAGATAAAAGTTAATTGCTTTACTTAGGTAACTTGCAGAATATATCGAAAACATGGTTTATGCAACTTGTCTGATGATCAACAGAACCTGATTCTGGTAATTATTTATGTCATTCCAAGAAAAAGGATATCACCTTGTTACTGCCACATATTTATATAAATGTGATCTTCTTCTTCTTGCTATACCTACTCTGTAGTACCAAGAAGAGACTCTTTCAGGTCAACTATATGTTGTTTTATTGTCTCTGCGGTGTACTGACAGGTCTCAGGTTTAACTATATTCTAATGACGTTTTTTTGATGGCGCCTCTTACGTACTATGTTTCTTCTCTGCTATCGGTAGCCAAAAACCCTACTTGTAAGCAACTAACAGTCAAGCATCCTCAACCTGTTTGGTATTAAATAACTTCAGAATATCAAAATATATACTTAATTTTGATAAACTTTTTACTCACACCTTCCACCTCACATAGTGCTTCACTTAAGGACGAAAAACAAAAGGACAAGAAAAAACAAAAAATCTTAAAATGATTGCAACTTTTAAGGACAACGTTACATTTGCTGCTTTTTTTTCTTTTTTTTTTTCATTGTAAGAGGAGGGTCTAATTATGAGAAGGTACCTTTAAATTATTCATACTTAGATTAATCCTCGTTTGATTCAGGTAAGTTTATTGCGGGAGATAAAATTTTGGCCATAAATTTTAAACAGTTGCATATACGAAGGCGGGTTTAAACTTTTTTTCTTCTTATATGTTGCTAAACTATACATACACATATAATAATAATTTAGTACATGATATTGTTTAATCATTGTTCAATAAATTATACTAATAACTACTGTAATTAATTGTATGTTTTCATACATTCTCCTATTATTTTTAATTTAATTAGGATAAATTATTGGATAATGTAGTGTAAAATATTGTGATAGTTCTTTATATTACTATTCACATCTAAGAAGCACGGAAATGGACACGGACACGGACACGCGACACGACACGGACAAGGACACGGGGACACACCAACTTTTAAAATTTGGTGGATACGGACACGGCATATATATATATATATTATAAAATTTAGAATTAAGAAAAAAAAAATTTAGAATCCATAATATGATAAATATTGATTGATGTGTTTCAAAACTTCCAATATCTTGATAGTTCATACATATTTTTGTACTTTATAAGTCCCTCTTAAAAAATATGAAGCATATATATGCACTTTTTTTGGGTGTTCGTGTCGGACACGTGCGCGTCTGACACGAACATGTGTCCGACACGCGAACACGGCTCCATTTTGCTATGTCCGTGCTTCTTAGATTCACATCAGAGAGGCACAACAAAATGATAACTACTATGCTCTTATGTTGATGAAATATTATGCTGGTTTAGTCATGTTGAGTTCTCAAAGACTAGATTTCTGTTTAAGAATCCGAAAGATGGCAAGATAAACGCTGTTAAAGGTTGCCATTTCTAACTTTTCCTGGTAATACATGATTCTTGTTTCAGGTTAAGCAGAGAAGTGATATATTCAATGGAAGAAGAGCTTCTAGGATCAGCAGTGCATGATGATATTGGAGACATGAAAAGTAGAGTTTGGGAGGAGATAAAGAAGACATCGAAAGTTGGGTTTCCGGCAATGTTAGCCAGAGTGAGTCAGTACGGTATGTTTGTGGTGACACAGGCATTTATCGGCCATCATGGTCAACTTGAACTTGCTGGTTACGCACTCGTACAGATTGTGACTGTACGTTTTTCCAATGGGATTTTGGTAAGATACTTCTTCGTTGCACTAATGTCTACTTAGATTGACTGTTACTGTCGGCCTTCATGTGGGGCAGCGTCGACATTGATGATTTGATGCTTATTTCAGTTTTGACAGAGCGCCTCAAAACACTGTTCTTTAGAAGGGATCGAATCAATTTGGTCTCTAGTTCTTTAAGTATGTTATTTTGTCACTTGGTTTCAACATGATTTCTTAAGCTTTTGAACTTGGTTGCATGTCATATATAGCTGGGCATGTCAAGTGCCACCGAGACTCTCTGTGGACAGGCATTTGGAGCTAGACAATACCACATGATGGGCATCTACTTGCAGCGTTCCTGGATCATCAACTGTTGTACTGCTACGATTTTGCTACCTGTCTTCATCTTCTCGTCGCGCATCTTCAGACTGCTTGGAGATGGAAAAGACGTAGCCGACGAAGCTGGAGCTATTTCAGTGTGGTTTATACCTATTCTCTACTTCTTTGCCTTCGCATTTAGCATTCAGAAGTACTTACAGACTCAGCTCAAGAACATGATTGTGGGGTGGGTTTCTGCCGTCTCATTTATAGTTCATGTGCTATTGTCGTGGATCTTTGTGAGCAAACTGAGCTGGGGAATTCCTGGCGCAATGGGTGCTATGATCATATCAAGTTGGTTGATTGTAATTGTGGAGTTGGTTTATATTTTTGGTGGCTGGTGTCCCAACACATGGAAAGGATTTACTTTTAGTGCCTTCTCTGATTTACTTCCTGCGGTGAAACTCTCAATATCCTCCGGAGTGATGCTTTGGTGAGTATCTTTCTTCGATCCAAAATCTTCTAGTCCTCTCGCTAGGTATTCCTGTCTCTATTGTAGTTAACTGAGAGTTCCCAAAGAAAATTAAGAACAGTATGCTTCACTGTATTAGTTCCGTAAAATAGCAGATGAATTGTTTTGTTTGCTTTTTTGGCTCGGTTTTTAAGCAAGTAATGAAAGTATTTGTACTAGTGAATGCAACGAAACCTTACAAGGAAAACTAAAAATTCTCGGTAAGATTACTTTAACTACATGATATTCTAATGTTGTCTTTTGCATCATTATCTCTGAATTTCTGCCCTCATATTGACTGTTTGGCTGGCGGGAATAGTCTCGAGTTATGGTACTCTGCTATAATAATCCTTCTGTCGGAGTATATGAAGAATGCAGCAACAAAAATTTCGGCATTGTCCATATGGTAAGATCATCAAATCACTTAGTAGTCTTGCTTTCTTGAGGAATCTGTCTACAAAAATTGATCCTTGATAATGTCTTCATCTGCAGCCTAAATGTCACAGCGTGGGAATACATGCTATGTTTGTGCTTTCTAGCTGCCTCCAGGTACTGTCTTGAAAGTTAGACGTTGTGAGCCATCCAGTGAATTTCTTGAAAATGATATGAATAGATTACTTTGATGAGCAGCGTACGAATTTCAAATGAACTAGGAAGAGGAGATGCTAAAGCTGCAAAATTTTCTCTCAAAGTCAACTTCTTTGCTGCATTGAGTTTGGGGGTTTTCTTTTCTATCGTGTGTTTGTTATTGGGTCGTCAGATAGCCCAAGTGTTTACGAGTGAAGAGGTGGTCATTGAACTTGTATCCAACCTTTCCCTCCTCGTGGCTTTCTCAGTTCTACTCAATAGTTTTCAGGCAGTCCTCACAGGTATGCTCTTTAATTTCCTCAATCTATTATCTACCAATAGGCAAATGGCGAGCCTGACTGCTTTTCTTCAACAAGTGAAATGTCTCAGTTCAAGTTCTATCCATAATAGATATGAACTGCAAGAACTCTTGAGGATTTGTTTCCAATTCTTTTCTTCTCTCGTCTACCAAATGGTACGTTTTGGACATGCAGGGGCGGCAGTCGGAGCTGGTAGACAAAGTACGGTAGCATATGTTAACATCATTTGTTATTATGTGGTTGGGGTGCCTGCAGGGCTCATTCTTGGATATGTTGCTCATCTGCAAGTAAAGGTAATCTGCTTTGTACTTAGGTTCTTGTCCCTTTTGCCTGTTTCTTATATTGTCAGGATATCGCACAAATCTCAATGATTCCCTTGTCCCTTTTGCCTGTTTCTTATATTGTCAGGTCATGGCACAAATCTCATTCTGATTCCTAATGATTCACATCTCCAAAGATCCAAATTAAAACCCAAAAAGAAAGAAATTCTGAGAGTCTGAACGGTACTTCGATTTTAGATTCTTATTGTCAATGTAATTCTATTCTCTCTTTACAGGGTATCTGGCTTGGACTGATTCTGGGAGTGTTACTGCAAGTTCTTGTCCTCTGCTATATTACCTTGAGAACTGATTGGAATGAGCAGGTAAAACGTCCCTTTCAAATCACACAAAATCATTGAATTTGATGATGGAACGTAAATTTTTTTTTTTTTAATGGCTTGAAACCATCAATCAACGCAAGGGAAGTTCAGATGATGACAATCTGGATGACTAATTTCCGTTTTCCCTTTATAGGTGAAAAAGGCATCAGAACGTCTTAATCGTTGGTTCTTACGAGCTTCAGAGGAATCAGATGAAACTTCCATGAGAGAAAGATTGATTGACTGAACATAATCATCTCTCGTTCTCGCAGAAGATATTTTGCCGTAATAAAATACTGCGTAATATTGGACTTCTCGTACTCCGTAAACCATAATTTAAGTCCACATTTACCATTAAGATTTTATAACAATTTATATTACCCGTTTATACTTTGAATATTTACCGTTGAAATTTCTCTCATTAGTCCTTACTCATGGTTAATTGGAAAATATGAGATCTAATCAATCCTAACTAAGTAATTATCTGAGGTATTTATTTCCATGTTTATTTTTAGTTTTTAGTTTTTGTTTTCAAATTTAGTAAAACAAATTTGTTTGTTTGAGTTATTAATTTCTGTCTTTAGTTTTGTTTTTTTTTCCGATTTTCAAAAAATTATGAAAACTATAAAAAGTGAATTTTGCTTCCTGGTTATGTTTGTTTTTTCATAATCTGATTTACTATTATTTAAATATATATTATTTAATTATTAATAAAAATTACGAATAATTTAATTCAACATTATATATTTAATAAATTAAAATTATTTATCAATAAAAATTATGAATAATTTATTTTATTTTATTTTTATAATTATTAATGCATATAATTAGATTTAAAATATATAAATATTCAAATAAAATTTGATTTAATAATTAAAATATATTTCAAATAAATATTAATTTATAAATTATTTATTTTATTAAAATATCATAATTTTATTAATAATTTGTTAATAAATATTATATAAGAGATTAAATAAATTTATTTATTTTAAAATAATTTACCTTTATGTTTTATCTCATTGATAAAAATATAACTATATTAATATTAATAACGAAACATGTTTTTGTTTTTATTTAAAAAACAGAAACAAAAAATTGAAAACTAAAACTAAAAAATTACAATAGAAAAATAGAAGTAGAACTAGACGGCCCTTAGTTTAGTAACACCTTTAAAAATTCAATATTAGATACTGAAATAAAAATAAAATAGATGTTGCGATTTTATTTATTCAATGCCTTAGTTATCTTAGATCAAGTATAAGAGTTTATCCGCACAAGGCCATGGACAAGTACTCGAAAGGAAAATAAAAGAGAAAGGCGAAGAGAGGCATGTCCCCTAAAACTTAGGTCTCAGCTGTTTTTAAATAAGGCGTATTTTCCATTATGGGCTTCAACATGCCTGTCTTTGATATTAAACCTTTATTCCAAAATGTTAGCAGTATAAGTTCAGAATCTTCTTGCTTGCTTTTACCTTGATGTATTCAAAATATAAAAGTATAAAATCTCGTTCTAAACTTTCTTTATCAACTTAAATTAACTAAATCAAAGTAGGGATGAGAAAGTTAACCTAACTTTAAAAGTAATATTGAAGCTGTCCATAATTGTCCAGTTATCTTCATTTTGCTCTTAATGCCTCTACTTACATCTTAAATCAAATTTAAAAATAATTAGTATATCCAATACATAAAATAAGTGTAAAAGGCCAAATATTAAGAGATGAAAACATAACATTTTACATGGTCATCAGATAAAAACACTAAATATTAAGAGATGAAAACAAAACATTTTACATGCTCATCAAATAAAGTTGAGGAATCGTCATGACATATATAAATGGAACTTCAAAACCTTATATCTAGTAACGACTGAAAGGTAAATGTATCAAAATGGAAATTATGCATACTCACCTCAATGGCGATGATGACAAGATCATATAGAGACTATCAAGTTCTCGAAGCTTCACAAGCCAATCAAACAAAAAGTTCTTAAGAGGTAACATCAATATTGTTCGTTGGACCAAAGTGATATTATAACATCCCGTTCCACACTGAGAATTAGAACCTTAGATTTCTGTAATTGAGAAAATTGCAATGAGAGACTAGGAAAATATCTGAAAATTTGGGAATTTATGGAATTTAAGGATATTTTGAACCAGAAATAATGTCAAGTGACAGAACAATTAATGAATAATAATAGAAATAAGAGTCAAATAGTAGTAGAAAATTTTATATGTGACATAAGATTTAATGACAAGTGCCAATAAAAATTGGGAGACAATTGGAGTAGAAATTAGAGATAAATAGACTAGTAGATTAAAAGACCAAAATAAGATCATAAGAAAGTAACAAGTGTCACTACCATTCATCACTTACTATTATTCTACCAAAATTAAAGACCATTTTGTGGTCTTCATTTGTCATTCACGATACTTTACTCTTTAGAATGACCATCTCCCTTGTCTTTCATTTTTACTCCCACGAAATGCTCAAATCTTCTTCATTTTTCTTTATCTTCCTCTCCTTCTCACGAAACTCTCTCCTCTAAGCATCAAAGATGAACCTTTCATCACTAGGTTCTTGCTATCGTTTCTTCTTGATAAAAGACCCACGTATTCTACTTTAGCAAGATGATGAAGGAGCTAGGGTTCTTAGGAGACTCTTGAAGAAGCCATGGATAAATAAGTAAGTATAAGCATTAATCTTCTTGATTTGATGAATGAAGTGATAGTTAGAAGTAAAATAAAAGTGAAAATAAAGTTGAATATGTGTAGTAATTAAAGAGTTAGAATATGGAAAATTGGAAGATGAGTCCTAATTTTGCTTCTGTGAAAGTTCGCCGCGGCCAACTCTCCTTGGTTCACCACGACCAACTTAAGGGATTTCCTCTTTGGAAAAGTTCGCCGCGGCCAACTTTCCTTAGTTTACTGCGACAAAGTCTTTCCTGCACAGCTTGAACATGCTTCGATATTTTAGGCATAACTTGTTTTATAGTTATCCTAATGAAGTGATTTTTAATTTGGAATAAACTAGAGACATATGGCTACAAATTTTGAAGAAATCGAGTTTTAATTCAATTTCTAAGAATTTCAATTTCTGGATGGAAGTTGAGCACATAATACTATTTTAGAATAAAACTAGTCTGAAAATGTTTGGGGTATAACTTTCTGATTTCTAAACCAAATTGAATGATTTGGTCTCATGAGAAACTTAAGAAATGGGGAACATTTTACATAATATAGTTATCCACTCTTGTGATTGTGAATAATAAGATCGATTCTTCTCCTAAAGCTGCCGTCAACCCTTAGTTCCTCCCTAGGTTTTGTTCCTTCTCATTAAATGAAGTGGGCCCCTCACCTTTAATAATCTTAATGAACAAAGGGAGGGGCCCAATTAAAATGTAAAAATAGGAATTTGATGGTTCCAGCATAACTTGGCTTCTTTAACAAAAAAGGGCTGTGTTGTTGAGGCTCAATTCCCAAGGCAGTTAAGTCAAAATTCGCAGGTGATCCAGCACTGTGTTACCTTCAACATGGTCATGTTGAAACCTTCAGTTCCAAATTAGTCAATTTCACTCCAAATTACGTCACTTTGTATTTCGTCACCTAGAACATACAAAGACACAAATTACCATAGAAACACAAGCAAAATATCACAAAAGCCTACCAAAAGAACATAAAGCACAAAGAATTAACATGACAAAATGCAAGTTATCAGGACCAAAATAAAGCAATGTGAAATCAATTTCATAACCTAAGTGATCACTTCAGATTTTCTACTACCCATATGATTTTGGGTCAACTTTGCATAATTAATCTGGTAGGGTAAATGACAAAATTAGGCAACACTTCATTCTGGAAAGTTGTTCTACAATGTCTCAAGTTTCTAATGACTCCAAAATAATCTAATTTGATTCTGTATTCAAAGAATTATGCACAAAATGCCACAGATTGTACACATTTGAACTTTTAGCTAGTACATGATCATATCCTCTAATTGCACAACTTATATCTTTCAGCTCAGCTATCCAAAAATTACAAACTTTATACCAATTTAAAGATAAGAGAATAAGCTACAACTTTGGTGAAGACAACTCAGCCT
>JAOTAX010000002.1:11342449-11368634 GCA_025629825.1 Erythroxylum guanchezii | reverse complement strand
ATGTTTCTAGTTTGTAATAACACCAAAATTGTGCAATTTGATTCAATATACTGAAAGTTATATCCAAAAGAGTTCAATCTGTTTTTAAATTGTAACAAAATTCCTAACTCTACTTCCAGTTAGATTTTGAAATGCTTAGAGATAGAATTAACATTCAGCTTCTTTAGAAAAGTTGTAGACTTGTGTGTCTATTTTAATCTGAATCAAGAATCAACTCATTCAGAAATCTACAACTAAAGTTATTATTAGAATACCGAGACATGTTTAGTGAAAGTTTTTCCAGTTCATAATATTCCAGCATACATTTTCACAAATATCTCACATATGTCATTCCAATTCAGGCATAATTCTCATGCTACTAAACATATCATAAAGATCAGATTGTTACTTACTAGTTAGGCTTTCAATTAAGCTCAAACTCCAGATTAAATCAAGTCTCCATGTAAGCAAAATTCATCACCAACTTAAGATGAAAACAAGTTGATTTTGGACAGCAAGATGAAGGTAGCTTTCAACTGGTTTTATTGGCTGTTTTGTGAGAGATTAACGAGTGAATTTCATGTACCAACTTAGCTAGGGCAAAGACCAAAATACAGAGAAAGGTTTAAAGCAATTTCGTGGAAGAGATATGAGAGAAACAACAGAAATGTTGCTGCTGGAATTTGCTTCATCACCATGCTAGGTGTCATCATTCAAGCACATCAACATGCTAGGTGTCACCATTCAAGCACAACACTTGTCCTAAGGCATGTCTTACATTTGCCAACTCAAGATGCTGCCACTAATCCACTCTAGATGCTGCCATATGTCACCAATTAATCAGTCCATATGTCTCCTAAGTATTGGTCCACTTGTCACACAATAATGGATCCATTTGTCACTTAAGCACTAGTCCATTTGTCACCTATTTTATATATATATATATATATATATATATATATTGGTAATTTCTAAAATTCACCAAAAATTTCGAAATAATAATAACACTCTCCAAATAAATTTTCAGCTCAAAATAATTCACTAAAAATTTCAAAATATCAAAAATATACTAAAATTGACAAATCGCATTTTATTCCCATAAATAACTCCATTATACCCGGAATGTCATGAATGCATGCATAATAATTTGTATGAGTCAAGAAATGCATAGGCACAACTAAGCAAATATTCAAATATGCAAAGCATAAAATGTACTGAATTTTCTTAATATTCTAACCCCTAATATGGGGTGTTACAACTTATGCTACTTGTTCCTAATAATTAGTTATTTTTAAAAGTGTAAGATGGTTAAAATAGGTAATTATATGCGATAGTTAACAATGGTAGATTTTTATCAAATATGAATGATGAACAAAATGAATCTAGTATGGTAGAGGAGTTAGAAGCTATAGAGGCTCATAATCAATAATCTGATGTTACAGTTGGAATTTCAAATAATGCAACTAGGCTAGAAGGACAAGTTGTTAATACTGGTAACGTGATCTTCAAAATCATATGATTGTATATTTAAAATTTTAATATAAAATTATATGTCTATTAATTGTTAGTTTTTAAATAGAAAATGTAAATTATAAAAAACATTGAAGAGGATCAACAATCTGTTCTAAACTTGTCAAGAAGACAGCTGAAGGAAAACAAATTCCTAATTTGTTGCTCAATATTTCTACCTCAATTGGAGATCCATCAAGTGCCACAATATCAAATACCTTAATTAGTCATGTAAGTTTATAAATTTATAAAATCTAAAATAATTAGTATCACTTCTTATCATTATCATTATATTGTTATAAAATGTTAGTATTAAATTTATAGCTTAATATTTTATAAACTAATTAATTAATTCTACTTTTTATTTATTTTGTAGGAAATAAATCAATAGTTAACTTCATCTAGAAGAATAGTCAGGAAAATTTACATTGTAGAGTTTTAGCTTAAATTAGTACGTAATAGTTTGGAATAATTGTAATAAATATAATTGTCTTGGATATTAAATTTTCCAATTTTATATATTGGAAATTAAAATTTTGTACATTTTGGTGATTTTTAAATATTTTCATATACACTAATAATTTTTATTTGCTTGTGTGACAATATCTTAGCACTAAAAATCTGTATCAATTATGAAAACTATTTTATGGCTACCAATGCAAAAAATTTTACCGATTAAGTAATTAAATTGGTAAATTTAATAATATTATTTGTGACAAACACGAACAAATTAGTGATAAATTTATTGTAAGATATAAACATTATTTAGTTACGTCATTATTGTAACATAAAACTTTCATACTTGTAACCAAATCTTTTAGACAATGTGTTCACTTATGCAAATTTCTTTTATCACTAATGCAAGTCTATTGTTGAATTGATAGTTTTATTTGTAACAATAATAAACACAATAGTAACAATATTTTTTGCAAGAGCAAATTTCTATTTTTTGTGACAAAATGATATTGACACATTTTTCTTAATATATTAGTGACTAAGTAATGGACACTGATAAAAAAAGCACGAGTGATATATTTTGTCACTATTTCTAATTTTTTTAATGGCGATAATGTTGTCACAATAAAATAAAGTACTGTTACGATTTTTTTCGTCATTACGTTATATTATTTGTGTCGACAAACTTCTCATAAATATGTAAAATTATTGTGACCATATAGTATTGTCACTCATTTTATAGTTTTTAGTGTCGGTACTTTTTTCACAATAAAATGAAGTATTGTAACGACTTTACTCGTTACTACTTTATATTATTTGTATCGACAAACTTTTCATAAATACGTAAAGTTACTATGATCATTAATATTGTCACACATTCCATAGTTTTTAGTGTCGATTCTTGTCACAAAAGTGTTTAATAATTGTGAACATTTTCTTAAACTAGTCACTATTTCAATAGTGATGGAGATACCTATGATGGGAGGTGACGACTTCAAAAATTAGACACTATTAATAGTAGCGACTAATATTACTATTTTTTGTGACAACTTTTGCTTTCACTAAAAATACAATTTCCTGCAGTGAAGTGATCTTTTGATTTGAGATCTCTAAAGTTATATTGTATAAGAATTGCTATGTTTTGACACCATTTATGACTTATTCTAATTATAAGACGTTCAATTGGTAGTCACTGGATGTAAATTGAACTATATGGAGGTAGTTAAGTGATAAATATATGATTCATCATCCTAAATTAATTAGAGAGGATGTTCTATAGTTCTCGATTAGTATTGATTTGGAAAATTTTTAGCCAAAGCAGAATGACGTTTTGTAAATAATTTACAAATTTCATTAATTAAATTAGTAGTTAATGACAAAAAAAGTAATATGATTGGACTCAAAATATATTAGACATTAATTTCATGTACTATGTCTAACAGAAATATTTTATGATGAAAGAATTGAATTATACAGGAAAAGGTTAGTCAAAATCACTTTAATATTTTTAAATATTTGAGTGGTGATGATGTGCTACTAAATGCTAATCTTGATTTATGATTATAAATTATTTAATTAGAGAATTAAAGATAAATTAAAAAGAGTTTTAATTTATCTAATTTTAATTATAAACTAGAATTATAATTTAGAGTTTTAATTTATCTAATTTTAATTATTAACTACAATTATAATTTATAATTATTGTCAACATAATTAAAGAGCAGGAGAATACTAAGCTCTGCATGCAGCTACACAGCCTCCACACGATCATCATTCCCCTCGCTGAAGATCAATGCTCAAGCAACTCAGATAGGAGGCATGCAATGCAGTTAATCAAAAACAATTAGGAGTCAACACAGATCAGCAATTGAAGGGTGAATCGAAAGGGGATTCAATTTGAAAACACATTACATGAAAAGGATTGAAGTGGAACAAAGGCAGTCTCTGACTAGCCAAGGAAGTCTTCGAACTTGACTGACATTACAACTCAATGTTTAAAATAAATTCCGTATTTAGGTTAGAAGCTAAAAGAACCCTGTAAAATGAAGATGTTTATACTATCATTCTAAAGATAGAATTGACAGATCTTTAAAGTGTATAAGTAAACGTATTTCAATCTATCTCTTATATACTTAATTTGTAATCCAGAAAATTACTTATTCAAATGTTACTTCTCCTCTCTAACATTTGTGTCTGTCCGTTGAATCTTTGTGACTGGTGAGAGGAACAAAATTTTTGTAAATTAATAGCTTCTAATATATAATAATTTTATATGATCTCAATTTGAATTGATAGGCTATTCTCAATTAATTACTATTCTTTAATTAATACGGAGGATAAACATTGTGGTAAAGAACTATATGCATAATATGGACAAGTTCCTTAATTATTATATCTCCATCCATAATAAATCATTGTTCGAAGAAAAAGCAGACTGTGTCTTTGGTGACGCTTATCATCGCAGGCAGGCTTATGTTAGCATCAATATCTGAACATAGGAAAAAACTAATTAATAATGTAAAAATCATTATAAAGTGGATGTCCCTAAACTTACAAGAACTGTATGCATAATACCGACCAGCCAATGGTGGTTTGGTACGGTCTTTATTCATAATGTATTCATCCTTGGTAAGTAAAAGGACTTGGACGAAGTCATTAGTACGAAGAAACACAATAAAACTCCATCTTTGGTCACACTCGTCATTTAAACAGCTGAAGGGTTCGCCCAACAGAGACAATCGCATTAGGATCCCTACGTGGTGTAGATTGGAACCAGATATAAGTTTAAGTTTATGATTAATATTTTATTCTGGTACTTTTAAGTCTTTTTACCAGTTCACTTTTTAATGTAGTTTTATTGTCAACCATTGAGATTTTTGATAACATAAATTAACTAGTAATTTTTTAATATTTGTGACTGGATTAATGGGAAATGGGCATGTGCACGGTAACGCTAGCTGAGCTTTGGTGCATCTTGTCAGGGTTAAAGTTTGTTCGGGAATTGGGATTTACCGAAGTAATTCTTGAAACTAAGCTTGTTAATTTTATTTGTTAAGGTCAGGTGGAAACTAAGCTTCTTCCAAGAGATAAGCTATAGTGTTCTTGAACTCATTTGGTGTTACATATGCAAGTTTTAGAATTAATTTTGTAATTTGGGTTAGAAACTAAAAGGTTAGGGATGTTAAGATATCAGCAGATATGTGCAAACTCTGTTACGATATCAGCAGCTAATATTTTTCCTGATACTCTGTATATTTGATTCCTTGATTCTTGGTATATACTTGATTTGTGGAGATCTTTTTCCTTTACTTTTAGCTTAGCTTATCTGTTATATTTGGCTATAAAAGCCACAGTATTATAACTAAAAGATACACAATTTTCTTCTTCTTCTCTGCTGTTCGTATATGGTATCAGAGCCTTTATGACCAAGTGATCGTGAGTTCAAATCTTACCATCCACCTATTATTTAGCACAAGGTAGAATGAGCCTGTGCAAGTTTCAAACCCAAAGGGCTTTCACTTGAGAGGGTGTGTTAGTGAATATATAAAACTAATTAAGTTGGCCTCACACAACAGCTTAAGCTATTATGGTGAAACGGTCGCTTAACACCACTAAACCAAATCTTGTCCCACCCTCCTAATGCCCAACATTCTTTCTCTGTTAAACTAAAACCCACCAATTATTTGGCACGGAAAACCCAATTCCAACCCCTCCTAAACTATCACAATCTAAACCACCTCATTGATAGCTCTTCCCCACTGTCAAAAATAATCAAATCCCCATCTGACCCAACAATTGACATTCCTAATCCTGAATATGCTACTTGGTTCAAACAGAACCAGCTCTTGCATTCCTGGCTTCACTCCTCTCTCTCTGAAGATGTTTTCTCATATATTGTTGGGCTGAACTCCTCTCAAGCCGTCTGGCAAGCTTTAGCACAAGCTTTCGGTTCTATTTCTCAAAATCGTCAACTTCAGATTCATATTGAACTTCAGGAATTCAAGAAGAATGATTTATCCATCATTTACAGAAATATTGGCATTGAATATCATAATATTATCACTGCCTTAAACCTTCGTCCTGACCCTGTACCGTTTCATGAGCTTTATGGTCAACTCATTGCTCATGAAATACTTCTCAAAAGCTGCCATGATCCACCATAGGCCAATATGGCCTCTCGGCAATTCTCCAATAACCCTCTCCCACCATTGCTTCCAACGCCAAGTTCAAATACCAATTGGCAACTTCCAAACCCAAAGGTCCTTGTCAAATATGTGGATACCGAAATCATATTGCAGACAAATGTCTTCTTCGCTACCAACGCCCAAATCCAAATCACAACCACAACCAACCTCGTTACCCACCACCAATGGCCAATTACTCTTACAATTGTCCATCACCCTCACCCTATTATCCATCACCTCCTCCAATGATGAATTACTACCCACCCCCTCCACCATCGGCAAACTACTCCACTGCATTACCCTCCGCAAACGATTGGCACCCTGACACTGCAGCCAATTACCATGTCACGCCTGATACTCAATCCTTGAGTGCTGCTACTGCCTATCAAGGTAATGATCATCTTCATGTTGGAAATGGTGTTGGCTTACCGATTTCTCACACTGGTACGGTTACAATTCCCTCTTCCAATGGTCCCCTTCATTTAAAAAATACCCTTTGTGTTCCTAAAGTTGTCAAAAATCTATTGTCTGTTCAGAAATTCACTACTGACAATTGTTGTTTCTTTGAATTGTGGCCTCACTGTTTTTTTGTTAAGGATCAGGTCACCAAGAAGATTCTTCTGCAGGGTCCAAGTGAAGATGGTATCTATTTTCTTAAATCACCATTGAAGTCCGCCATCACAGCCACTGTTCCTTCGTTTTCCGATTGGCATTCTGCTTTGGGTCATCCACACCGTAGGACTGTGTCCAAAATAATCAAAGATTTCAATTTACCTTGCTCTAGTTTTCATTTTAATCCTTGTTCTGCTTGCAACTTGGGCAAATTATCTAGACTTTCCTTAGCCTCTATTGAACACAAGAGCACGGGTCCTTTTCAAATAATTCACTCTGATGTTTGGGGCCCTGCTCCTGTCGTGTCTAATTTAGGTCATAAATATATTTTGCTTTTTATTGACGATTTCACTCGTTTTACTTGGCTATATTTGTTGAAAAATAAAGTGATGTCTATGCCATGTTTCTTCAATTTCAATCTCTTGTAGAGTGTCAATTTAATTCCAAAATCTTAGCTTTTCATTCTGATTGGGGAGGTTAATACCAGAAATTGAATAAATATTTTCAACGTACTGGTATAATTCATAGGATAGCATGTCCTTACACTCATGAACAAAACGGTACCGCAGAAAGAAAAATTCGTCATCTCATTGATACCACTTTTACATTGCTTTCTCATGCTAAATTACCTTTACAATACTAGAACTATGCCGCTGAAAATAGTGTTCAATCTATAAATATAATGCCGTCACCAACTCTTCAAAATCATAGTCCGTTCATGTGTTTGTATAAGTTGTCACCAAATTATCTTGCCCAACATCCTTTTGGTTGTACCATCTATCCATTTCTTAGACCCTATTCTAATCACAAATTTTCATTTAGGTCCATACTGTGTATTTACTTAGGAGCAAGTCCTTCTCATCATGCTTATCGTTGTCTAGATCCCACGTCCAAGCGTGTTTATCTAGCTAGACATGTCAAGTTTGATTCAAACACATTTCTTGGTTCTCAATTGTTTACAGGTATAGTTTCGCCTCCACCTACTATACCCTGGCTTTCCATCACAAATCAGATACCGCATCACTTGGGCACTCCAGTTGAATCAAGTACGACTTTATCTAATACACATTTATATGTAGAGTCCAACTCAACGACAAACACCTTGCCACATCCAAACCATTCACCGGCACCTACATCCAACGACAATCAGACCCCTACATCCAATACATCTTCTTCCCCTCCCAACCAAATCGTCCCATATACCAATCCACAAAATCCACCAACTATAAACCTTGTAGTCGACCTTTCCACTCATTTTTTGCCAAACACTCTACCACAGAACCCCACACGAACTCATACAATGTAGCTTTGACCATCCATTAGCCAAAGACGACATGCTTTAATCTGTACAACCAAGCTTGATTTTTTGTCTCATGAACCTCAGACCTACAATCAAGCTCAGCCTCATCTTCAATGGAGGCAGGTCATGGAAAGTGAAATTAATGCCCTCTTGCAAAATAAAACCTGGCAGTTGGTTCCTCGCCCTCCACATACCAACATTGTGGAAAATAAATGACTATTTCGTATTAAACGGAAAGTTAATGGAGATATTGAGCGCTATAAGGCTCGTTTGGTTGCAAAAGGTTTCTCTCAACAACCTGGTATTGATTACAATGAGACCTTCAACCCGGTAGTCAAAGCAACAACAATTTGCATAGTATTGTCTCTTGCTATTGTGTCTAAATGGCCGATTAGGCAGCTGGATATATCAAATGCGTTCTTGCATGGATACCTTGAGGAAGATATATATATGGCTTAGCCACCTGGGTTCATTGATTCCATTCGTCCGGATTATGTTTGTAAGTTGCAAAAATCTCTGTATGGGCTTCGACAGGCACCGCGTGCTTGGTTTCAACGATTGAGTAATTTTTTGTTACAGATTGGGTTTCAAGCTTCCAAGGCAGACACTTCCTTGTTCATTTACAGGGAGGGCAATATTAATTGCTTCATTTTAATCTATGTTGATGATATTCTGCTTACATGCTCTGATTCTAGCAAGTTAGAATTTTTTCTGCAAGCCTTACAGTCTGCGTTTCCAGTTAGAGACCTTGGCAAGTTGCATTATTTTTTGGGCATTGAAGTGCTTCCGACATCCTCTGGAATTGTGCTATCACAGCAGAAATATGTCCGTGATTTATTACATCAATTTAACATGATTGACAGCAAGGCCACCTTAACCCCTATGGCTACCACTCCGCCACTATCTAAGCATGGTGGTGAACTCATGTCTAATGGAGAACAATTTCGGCACCTGATTGGTTCTCTCCAATATGTTACTCTCACTAGACCAGATGTGTCCTTCACAGTTAACAAACTTGCGCAATTCATGCATCAACCAACACAAGATCACTGGATAGCAGTCAAACATTTGTTGCGTTATCTCAACGGTACTGCTTTTATGGGTCTCTTCTTCTCTAATACTTCTCCAATATCTTTGCAATGTTTTTCGGATAGCGACTGGGCTGGCTGTCCTGATGATCGAAAATCAACATCTGGTTATGCAATTTATTTGGGGAATAACTTAATATCATGATCCTCCAAGAAACAGTCCACTGTTGCTCGCTCTTCAACGGAAAGTGAATACCGTTCTATTGCTCATGCTACATTTGAGATTATGTGGATTTTGTCCTTGCTATCCGAACTTGGGTATCAAGTTTCACCAGCAACCCTGTGGTGTGATAATATTGGGGCAATTTACTTGACATCAAATCCAGTTTTTCATGCTCGAACGAAGCATATTGAACTAGATTTTCATTTTGTGCGAGACCAAGTACAACGTAAAAAGGTTCAGATTAAATTTATATCAGGCCAAGATCAGATTGCTAACATAATGACCAAACCTTTAGGCTCTCGTCTGTTTTTGCGCCATCGTGACAAGCTTCGTCTTTAGCCTTCTCCGTCTTCAGCTTGAGGGGGCATGTCAAGATATCAGCAGATATGTGCAGACTCTGTTACGATATCAGCAGCTAATATTTTTCCTGATACTCTGTATATTTGATTCCTTGATTCTTGGTGTATACTTGATTTGTTGAGATATTTTTCCCTTACTTTTAGCTTAGCATATCTATTGTATTTGGCTATAAAAGCCACAGTATTATAACTAAAAGATACACAATTTTCTTCTCCTTCTCCACTATTCGTACAAGGGAAAACCCCATAAAATAAAAAGCATAAAACAAAGCTATCTATTTCATCATTGTGAAGAGAGCCTTGAGACTTGAGAGAACTTTAAAACGTATAGATGAGCTTGTAGTTTACCTCTTGATGCCCTGTAATCCTCGAAACTTATAATGCAAATTTTACTTCTCTTTTCTAACATTTGTATACAGGGGAGTGATAAAGTAGCTGGAAACAACTTTCTTTTTTTTTAAAAATTTGAGAATTAATTAAACTTCAATTTCCAATCATGAAAATACTAGAGACGATCTAAGGTTCCGATCTTTGAAGGAAGCATACATTGGAAAGAAGAAACTTCTGGTTTATTTAAAGACAAAACATTTAGAGATAGCACAGGTATACAGATATATTTTATATGTAACTTATTTAATTTTGATATTTTAAATTGGACATATAAGAAAATTAAAATTATTATATGATTTGATGAAAATGGGTGGAGATTGTGTTTTAATAAAAGTTTAAATCATACACATGGATATGCAGTAATGTAGAGATTGTATTTTAATTGAAGTCTATCCAAAACATGCATATAAAGATTGAATTTTAATTGAAATCTATCGAAAAGAAGTTACTTGGAAAAACCTCGCGTGTGTGCGCTGCTGTGGTGTGAAAGTCACGTGTGAGAAAAGAAAAGAGGCTAGCCACGCACTTGGTGTTTATCCAGTTGAATACTGTGTCTTATGTTTATGGATAAGGTTCAAGAAGCCCACGTGGATCTCTACAGGAGGTGTTGTTATTAAAACATGCCAGTTGAGAAGAAACCAAGTGTAGTGTGTGCAGCAACAAAATACGTGTGTGAGTTTCTGAAGAAGGATGTTTCATGTGTCTTTGAAGGAAAATACTAGTTGCTGCGTATAGCTGATTGACGTGTTGTGGTGTGTGAGCCCCGGTGAAGTTATTTTGTCAATAAGGTGAATATCATCTTTGGTGATGTGGGTATTGGTTATTATTTGAAGCAACACGGTAACTTATTCTTGTGAAGAAAGAATCAACTATGGAGAAGGTTTTTAGTTGGGTTATTTCAAGAAGATAAAACTATAGAGAAGTCTTTCTTTTGTTTCAAGTATTTTTTTATTTAATTTTCAGTTGATTAAATACTTGAGCTATTTTTATTTATTATCGCTTTGAGTGAAAGTAGTTAGAAATTTTTTTTGACTAGGTTAACACGAGTCGGTCGTATTATCAGGTGTGAAAATGTTTCACAGAAAGTGAGGTTGAGTGATAATGTCAAGGGTTGAGTGATGTCGGCTCAAAAAAACTTTGAGTAAATCTATTGTATTTCGGTGAAAGCTATTAATCTGAATGAAGGCTCCGTAGACGTAGGCAAAATGTGCCGAACTGCGTTACGAAATTTTTGATGTTTTTATTATTTCGATTTTGCTTGTTTTTATTTTGTTCATGCCAAAGAAGTTTGCGAAAAAATTGTCAAACAATTAACCCATTTGGTTTTTCAAGATATATATACCTGCTTTAATTAATCAAACGAAACCATCATTTGGATTTATTTGGTTCAGTGTTACTATAGGTAGCAAACAGCAATAAAAACAGTAAAAGCGACGAAGACAGAAGGCTGTTGAAGGGAAGGACGGTTCAGATTCAGAATTTGTAGGTTGTGGTTGTCACTTAACCCCGTAAGATTTTCTCCCAACAGCAGAAGGTTTTCTGCTTCGGCTTGGGCGGCCCATCCGCTGCACCTTTCTGCTTCGACTTGGGCGGCGCATCCGCTACACCTTCAACAAGTGCAGTCGTTTTCTTTTTGTGGTCTGAGTCGTCTGGCAACATAACTCCATCAGAGTTTTTCTTACTAGAGCTAGGTCGTTGAGGCATATAACGTGGCGTCGGCGGATCCGCTTCAATTATTGTGCGTCCTTTTCTGCTGAGATGTTTATGTTAGCTGATCAATGGAAATCCTGAAGAATGTAAACATCCTTATAAAGTGGATGTCCTTGGGCTTAAGGGTTTAAGTCCAACTTTTTTTTTAAAACTTCTAAATAATAAACTGCATCTTTGATTATAATTTGTATAACAAGCTGCACTAACTTTTATCATTGAAATTTTTAATACGTAAAAAATTATGATTTTTGTAAACGTATGAATTAGAAATTAATTCCCACACATTATATATTCAAGATTTTGAGTCCAAATAATTTTTAAAATTTCTGAATAATAAATTGCATCTTTTATTATAATTTGTATCAAAGTTATGAATACCAATTTCGGGTTTGGTTCTGATATTGTACTGTACGGGTATTGATCAATACCGAGTATCATTTTAAGTAATTTTTTAAAATTGTAAAATAATTCATCAATTTATTATACTATATAATTTTTAGTTTTATATAAACCAGCTTGAGCTGCAACTTGTAAAAAAAATATTTACAATTATATTTACATTACATATATCGAATTTAACATATAAATCAAATATAAGTGAAATAAAAGAAGAAGAGAAATGAAAACCTAAAACTATATTCGATCGAATACACGCTCAGATCGCATTAAACCTAATTATCATTTTGCATAAAATCATCATGATTGAAAGGAGTATTATCATCATCATTATTCAAATTCATTGCTCCAAATAAAATGTCAATACTTTCTCATCCAAAATTATTTTCCAAGTCATTCTCATTTACCAAACTCAGTTTCTTAAAAACCCAATCTATCAAAAGATCGATATGGTTAAGGCAAATTGGTCTACAAAATTACTTGTTTTATTAAGAATATAGTAAACAAATAAAATTAAACTATTATGAAATTACAAGAAATTATATCCAACTTAATAATGATAATAACATACATTTCTTAAAGTTTTAAATTGTATTAAACAAAGACCAAGTTTCGCAATCTTTTGTTCTTCAATCTATTCCTTTTCTTGGTTTTATTCTCGATTTGGGGTTTCCATGTAAAATCTGTACGTTGTTCTTTTGTTTATATTGTTTGCTATCGTGTTTTGTCTTTACAAACTGGTATAAGAGTAAGGTTCATTGATTGCATCAATGGCAATCATGAAGTATGATATTCCACTACTAGATCGCAACACCAAATTCTCATTGTGGTAGGTTAAGATGCGTGTTGTACTAGCACAGATGGAATTGGATGGTGCATTATTAGGGTTTGATAAGATGCCGTCATTTTGGACCTCGAAGGAGAAATAACGTAAGGATTGCAAAGCTCTATCGCATATGCATTTTCACCTCTTGAATTAGATTCTACAGGATGTTTTGAAAGAAAATTTTGTCACTTCGTTATGGTTGAAACTGGAGCAGTTATGTATGACGAAAAGCCTAGCCAGTAAATTACACTTGAAGCAAAGCTTGTATTCTCATTGTTTGATAGAAGGTATATCTATTGATGATCACTTAAATGTGTTTAAAGAGATTATTTCTGATTTAGAGACTATGGAGGTAAATTATGAGGATAAAGATTTGGCTTTAATATTGTTATGTTCGCTACTTGCATCATATTCCACTTTTAGGGATACTATTTTATATAGTCGTGATGCCCTAACCCTAGAAGAGGTATATGATGCGTTACTTTCTAAAGAGAAGATGAAACAACTTGTTTGCGGATCTGAGGCTCCTACTAAGGTCTTGTTGTTTAAGAGAGACTACAGGAGAGAAATCCTGGCAGTGACGGAAGGGGTAGGTCGAAATCTAAGCATAGAAACAAAGTTTGCAACTAATGCAAGAAGAAAGGTCATATTAAAGTTGAATGCTGGAAATTAAAAAAAAAAGAAGAAATGAATTCAAAGTGAAAGCAACTTGAAAAATCCGGTAAAGCTAGTGTTGTACAAGATGCATTCAGTGATGGTGAACTCCTAGCAATTTCTGAGGGCAAGTCTAATTCTGACGAAGAATGGATTCTTGATACAACTTGTACGTTTCATATGTGTCCTAATCGAGACTGGTTTTTAACATATGAAATGGTGTGTAAGGGTGTTGTTGTGATGGGAAATAACACTCCTTGTAAGATAGCTGGCATGGGAACTGTCAAAATCCGGATGTTTGATGGTGTTGTTAGAACACTTGTAGATGTGAGACATGTCCCATATTTGAAGAGAAATTTAATTTGTTTGAGTACTCTGGATACAAATGGGTATAGGTACACTGGTGAAGATGGAGTTCTAAAGGTTGGCAAAGGTGCTATGGTTGTGATGAAAGGGCAGAAATAATATACTAGTTTATGTCTTGCAGGGTCCTACAGTTGTTGGTGATGCAAATGTTACTACCCAATCTATGATTGATGGTGATGTTACGAAATTATGGCATATACGGCTTAGATATATGAGCCAAAATGGTATGGCTGAGCTTAGTAAACGAGGACTACTTGATGGATAGTGTATTAGCAAATTGGAATTTTGTGAGCATTGTATTTTTGGAAGCATGAGAGAGTTACCTTTGGGAAAGACATTCACAACACAAAGGGAACACTTGATTATACACATTCTGACCTCTGGGGACTAGCCGGGGTGACTTCTAAAGGAGGCATTAATTACATGTTGATTGTTATTAATGTCTTTTCCATAAAAGTTTGGGTGTTCTTCTTGAAGAAAAAGAGTGATGTGTTTGCAACTTTCAAACAGTGGAAGATCATGGTTGAAAAGTAGACAGGGTGACAAGTTAAGCATCTATGTACTAATAGTGGTCTGGAGTTTTGTTTTGATGAGTTTAATGCCTTCTACAGTACAGAAGGAATTTTGAGGCACTTAAAAGTTCCTAGTACCCCATAGTAGAATGGTGTGACAGAGTGAATGAATAGGACTTTCATAGATAAGGTATAGTGTATGCTCTCCACTTTTGGTTTACCTAAGTCATTTTAGGCTGAAGCTGTAGCTACTGCTTGTATCCTTGTTAATCGCTCTCCTTCGACTACCGTTGACAAAAAGACTCCAAAAGAGATATGGTTTAGTTCTCCTGCTAATTATTGTGATTTGAGAATTTGTGGTAGCCTTCATATGTTCATGTTGACATTGGAAAGTTAGAACCCAGATCCAGGAAGTGTATCTTTCTTGGCTACAATTTAGACGTGAAGGGATATAAGTTTTGGGATCCTAAGAGCAGTGAAGTCATTATCAATAGAAATGTTATTGTTAATGAAACTGCTATACTTAAGGGTTTCTCTTCTAATGTTTCGAGTGATAAAGATCAACAGAGATAAAAAATGCAGGTGTAGTTTGACATAGGGATAGAGAATACACTAGAAACTGCGCCCCAGTCTAGTCCAGAGATAAAAAGATGATGTCTAGACATCCACTCAGCCACCGCAGCATTGTATAGCTAGAGACAGGCCTAGAAGAGAAATTAAACCTCAACAGAGATATGCTAAGACTGATTTGGTTGCATATGCTTTGAATGTGGGGGAGGGTTTTGAGTTTAGTGAAGAACCTTCTACCTATTCAGAGGTAGTTAGTTATGATGACTCTGGCAAATGGATGCTAGCTATGTAAGAAGAGATGGAATCCCTTCATAAGAATGGTACTTGGGATTTACTAAGATTACCTGAAGGTAAGAAAGCTATTTGTTGCAAATGGGTATTCAAGAGAAAGGAAGGTACACCAGGAGTTGAAGAAGCCAAGTACAAGGTCAGGCTAGTTGCTAAGGATTATAGTCAAATTCCGGTGTAGACTTCAAAGATGTGTTTTCTCCAGCTGTAAAACATAGCTCAATTTGAGCTTTGCTATCTGTTGTGGCTATATATGATTTTGAGCTTGAATAGTTGGATGTCAAGACAACATTCTTACATGGAGAACTTGAGGAGAACATCTACATGCAACAACAAGAGGGTTTCGTAGCTATAGGGAAGGAGGATTATATTGTGTGTGTTTGCTGAAAAAGTCCCTATATGGTCTGAAACAGTCAGTTAGACAATGGTATAAGAGGTTTGACTCATTCATGATTACTCAAGATTTCAGAAGATGCAATTATGATAGCTATGTCTATTATAAAAAGGTCATTGATGGGTCATTTGTTTATTTACTCTAATACGTTGATGATTTGTTGATAGCAGCCAAAGATAAATCAGAAATAGTAAAGGTGAAAGCCTAGCTTAGTAAAGAGTTTGGGACGAAAGATTTGGATGTAGCAAAGAAGATACTTGGCATGGAGATTTTGAGAGACAGAAAAGCAGGTAAATTTTATTTAACCCTAAAGGGTTATATTGAGAAAGTTTTGCATAGATTCAATATGTAAAATGCCAAAACCTGTTACTATTCCATTAGCTCCACATTTCAGACTTTCATCTGCTTTATCTCCTAAAT
Source organism: Erythroxylum guanchezii (assembly GCA_025629825.1). Classification (NCBI taxonomy): domain Eukaryota; kingdom Viridiplantae; phylum Streptophyta; class Magnoliopsida; order Malpighiales; family Erythroxylaceae; genus Erythroxylum; species Erythroxylum guanchezii. The sequence continues at coordinate 11,352,458 of JAOTAX010000002.1, read as the reverse complement.
CAGATAAAAAATATCATTTTTAGTTGTTGTCTTCTTGCTGCTCCTCACTGTTCTGCAAACCGTGCATTCAGTCATTTCCTATCATCATTCGTAATGATCTAGTCCGAATTCTCTTTTCTCATTCAGTTATGGACAATCTAGATTCTATAAACCAAGTTGTTTGTGTGCTACTAGTGCGATCGAAGCTTGGTTTGTAGTTTTCAAGTAATCTTAGTCATTGTCTATTTTCACATGAATGTCGAAGTTCTCCAATCATACGGGAGACAGTTCCAACTAAGTTTTTGCTTGTGAACCAAAACTTACTATTGGCAATGTCATATTCACGTGGAATGATAGGGAATGAGCTTTCTTAAACCATATTATAAACCATGACATACCCTACAAGATTACTATTAAAGAAAGACTCAATAATATGGTAACAGATTACTTGTTACCATTATTTTGTTCCTACTTTATTTTATGAATATTTATCTATTTAGTAAATAAGACTTACAAATTCTTGATAAGAATTATACCTTATTCTACAAGATTACTATTAAAGAAAGACTCACTAATATGGTAACAGATTACCTGTTACCATTATTTTGTTCCTACTTTATTTTATGAACATTTATCTATTTAATAAATAAGACTTACAAATTCTTGATAAGAATTATACCTTATTCTACAAGATTACTATTAAAGAAAGACTCAATAATATGGTATCAGATTACATGTTACCATTATTTTGTTCCTACTTTATTTTATGAACATTTATCTATTTAATATTCTTATTCTAAATAAAAGGTAATAATAGAACCTCATTCTTCAAAAAAAAAAAAAAGTAATAGAATCTTACTGTCAATATCAGTTATTTTATTTGCAAACGATCAAAAATTTTGGCTTCTTTAAAAATTGATTCTAAATTATATTCTTGGACATAACTAGGATCGCAGCATGTCCTATCAAATAATCCGTTGGCACCAACTTATATCTAGGATTAGATGTTCCTTATTCTCCTAGATTTTATGTTGGTGAATTTAAGTACTGTATAATTGAAAAATGTTTTTGGTTAACTATTAATAGCTATTTATGGTGAATTTTATCATAAAAATAAAAATAAATATTTTAATAAAATAAAATTTTCTTTAATTAATAAAGTGAACATGAATAATTATTAATAATGGGTCATGTAATAAGGTCATAATTATTTTAGTGGAACTTAAAGCGCAACATAAAGAATTTGTAAATGGAATTTTTCTTGCTTCCTATCTCTTGCAAGGCACATTCATTGTTTTGGAAGTGACACGTCAGAATAAGAAAAAGGAACAAAAGGCAAGAAATTACGTTTGTATTTCACTTTCAATTCGCTGTCAGCTAAAGAGAATATTGCAAATCCAACATTTTTGGAATAAAGATAAGTTGATACGTTTTATTCTAAGATACATGAAAGTTGATGTCAAGCATTGTCCAAAGAATGTAATTCTTTACTTATATTATTAGTAAAAAGTATAATTCTTTACTTGTACTATTAGTTACTTAAATAGAGTATTTTAAGTTGAGATAATAATTTAAAAATGTTTAATTTTTAATTTAATAGTAATTTTAAAAATTTTCAATTGAATTATTAATTTTTTAAATTCGTATTTACACAGAAACGATTTGAAGTGAGCGAGACTGGAAAGAAACAAACTCCACGTAAGAAGTTATGTCTTAAGGTAAGTTACTCTTCTTTCTTCCTGCTTTAGAATTTTCCAGGTTTTTCATCGCACTCTTTTACATGTATTGATGATCAAGTAATTTGGTGGCTACATATCCTTGAGTCAAGCGACAGCCTCTTCTGCGTTAATTAGCTCTTCTGATATATCACTGATATGTTTTTGTCTGTTTTTCCAAAATTTTCCTGATCATGGAAGGTGACAAAAAGTATGGGATTTCTTCCCTCACACCTATTAGATGATCCAATCTTCTTGCCTTCAATTTTTCTATACCTACACCTAAAACTGAGTAATATAGACTGGTGCTATGTCTCCAAGCTTATTAAATTCCGTTGGAACTGCATCTGCTGCCCTTTGAGGGTTACCATCTTAATCTTATTTTGGCATTTATGACCTTGTAGAAGACAAAGTCATGTCTCACATGAACGAGATCGTCGTCACTCATATAGAGAAAGTGCTCAATCACCTTCCTTTGACACCATCAGAGCAAATTTTACTAAGAGTGCCTAATCATCTGCGAAGAGTTAAGAATGAAGCCTATGAACCTGACATAATTTCAATCGGCCCATACCACCGAGGAAAAGATCATTTAGCTGCCATGGAAGAGCACAAGTTTCGTTATCTCAAACTTCTTCTTCAACGAAGAGGCGAGAGTAGCATTGCAAAGTATGTTGAGGCTCTCAACGAATTAAACAAAAGAGCTGTGAATAGTTATGAGAAACTATTTTTAGAAGAAAGACAGCCTAACGTCTTCTTGGAAACAATGCTGGTTGATGGGTGCTTTATTGTGGAGCTAATTCGTAAGGGAGTAGCAGAAAACGTGATCAGTAGAGATGACGACCCCATTTTCAGATCGGAAATGACTTTATATTCACTGAAACATGACTTACTTTTACTAGAGAATCAGCTTCCATTCTTCATATTACAAAAGTTGTTTGATATGACTTTATTACCAAACGAAGAGAGCAACTTTGAGGACATGATCTTCCGGTTCTTCGTGATACTTCCAGGCCCGGGCTACAAACGAGGAGAAGAACATAATTTGCCAAAAGTCCCAGTCCGTCATTTGTTGGGGTTAATGCATGACAATTGGCTTCCTTCTCCGCAAGGAGTGAAGGCTTACCTGAACAAGACAGACCATGAAAAACAAAAAACCAAAATTTTAGTCTGCCTATCCATCGATTGCGGCTTAATATGTAGAAATGAAGCAAGCAAAGAAGATGAGGCAGAAGCTCGCATAAGATGTGCCACAGAGCTTGATGAAGCAGGAATCAAGTTCAAAAGGGTAGACGACAGATGCAGTATATTCGATATAAAGTTTGCAAATGGCGTCTTGGAGATTCCGAAGTTGACAATTGAGGACAGAACAGAATCTCTGCTAAGAAACCTAATTGCTTATGAGCAATTCTGGAAAGACGATATATATCATGCCATTGACTATACTATGTTCATGGATTGCCTCGTAAACTCTAATAAGGATGTGGAATTGCTCTGCCGCAGTGGAATTATCGACAATTGGTTGGGAGATGATGAAGTGGTAGCAAGCCTGTTCAATAGACTTCTTGACAATGTTAGGCTGTCCCATGAAAGATCATTCTACTCAGAAATATATGTAAAGGTGAACAAGTACTGTGGTAGGGAATGGAATGTATGGAAGACAAAACTGAGACATGACTACTTCAACGGTCCGTGGGCATTAATATCATTTTTAGCTGCTGTCTTCTTGCTGCTCCTCACAGTTCTGCAAAGCGTGTATGCAGTCCTTTCCTTTCATCATTCGTGAGGATCCAGTCCAAATTTCCTTTTCTTGTTCGGTCATGGACTATATACCAAGTTGTTTGTATGCTACTAGTGTGATCGAAGCAGGCCGTTCCTAATGTTTTATAGGCCATGGGTGAAGTAAAAAAAAAAAAGGCCCAATAAATTGACAATAGACAAACATGTAAATTTTAAAAGCATATTGTTATTATTAAATTTTAATATCTATACATAAGTGACCCAATTTATAAGTCCACACACTCAACAAAATATTAAGTGATCATAATATCAACTAATAATATCTTGCAAATTTCAATAGCAATAAAACCACTAAAAATAGTAACTGTAACAACAAAATAGCAATAGCAGCAATCGAACAGCAAAACACTAAGAGAATAACACAAACAAACGCATAGATGATCATGATTTATGAAAAATAATTTTTACGTGCATTTCTAAATGCAAAATCATTAATAATATTATCAAAATAAATAGTGTCCAACATATTCTTCTTGATAAATAAAATAGCTAAACCATTCAACCTATTACGGTCTTATTTAATTATCAAATAATTTTTATTTAATTATCAAATACATCTAACTATTTACGATCTTATTTAATTATCAAATAATTTTTTTATTATTTAATTTTCATGACATGTTTAATAGAATCATATGAATTTTTATAATAAATGAAACCGTTTACGTAATTTTTGAATTGAGTAACTTAAATTATTTGATTTAGTCATATTATCACAAGAACACAAATCCAACAATTATTACATTACTTGTGGCAAAGTATAATGAAAATTATAATTACAAAAATTAAATTATTTATTAATATTTAATTATGTTTTTATAAATAATAAGTAATCTAAAAATAAGCAAGGAGAAACACAAATACACGCAATATCATTTAATATTAATGTTCTGATTTAAAATGCTAATACAATATTCACGTTAATATTAATGTTCTGATTTAAAATGCTAATACAATATTCACGTTGATGAAAAATTACAAATTAATTATAATATATTCAAATATTTAATAAGCTAAAAATACATTAAAAATAAATAAACTTTACCTTTAAATTATCACTCAGAACTCCTAAGATAAAATCGTGAAAATTTTTTTCCGTCAATTTTTGAGTTGAAGTATCTTAAATTCATATGTTGATGAAAATAAAAAAAAATAGAGTATAAAAAATATACTCAAATGCTTCAAAGGTATTTATAAATTTAACAAGTTAACGTTATATACCTAATAAAGGAAACTATTTAGCTTCCAAGATCAAATAACGTTAACTTTCTCAGTAAGTTATTTATTAGTTAACATTAACTTCCTCTTCTTCTCTGACTGACAATTAAGGATTTACTACCCTTTTAACTGAAAAAATGCCAAAAAAAATGTTGCTGAAATACATTGAAGGTGGACCCTTCACCTGCCTAGGGCCGGCACTGGATCGAAGCTTGGTTTGTAGTTTTCAAGTACTCTTTGTCATTGTCTAATTTCACATGAATGCCGAAGTTCTCCAATCATACGGGAGACAATTCCAAATAGGTTTTTGTTTGTGATCCAAAACTTACTATTGGCAATGTGATATTCACATGGAATGATACGGAATGAGCTTTCTTAAAGCATATTATAAACCAAGACATATCCTACAAGATTAGTATTAAAAAAAGATTCAATAATATGGTAACAGATTAGCTGTTACCATTATTTTGTTCTTATTTTATTTTATGAACATTTATCTATTTAATAAATAAGACTTACAAATTCTTGATAAGAATTATACCTTATTTTACAAGATTTATTATATTGAGATAGTTTTGCATAGATTCAATACGCAAAATGCCAAACTTGTTACTACTCCAATAGCTGCACATTTCAGACTTTCATCTGCACTATCTCCTAAATCAGATAAAGATATTGACTACATGTCGCGAGTCCCATATTCTAGTACAATTGGATCTCTCATATATATATGTTATGGTATGCGCACATCCAAATTTATCGTATATTGTTAATGCAATTAGTAGATATATGGCGAATCCAGGTAAAAAATATTGGAAAGCAGATCAGTGAATTTTGAGATACTTGCATGACTCTAATAGTGTTTGTTTGAAATTTAGGAGAACTAGACATGAGAACTAGTCAATGGTATATATCATGCCATTGACTATACTATGTTCATGGATTGCCTCGTAAACTCTAATAAGGATGTAGAATTGCCCTACTGCAGTGGAATTATCGACAATTGGTTGGTAGATGATGAAGTGGTAGCAAGCATGTTCAATAGACTTCTTGACAATGTTAAGCTTTACCATGAAAGATCATTCTACTCAGAAATATATGTAAAGGTGAACAAGTACTGTGGTAGGGAATGGAATGTATGGAAGGCAAAACTGAGACATGACTACTTCAACGGTCCGTGGGCATTAATATCATTTTTAGCTGCTGTCTTCTTGCTGCTCCTCACAGTTCTGCAAACCGTGTATTCAGTCCCCTTCTTTCATCATTTGTGAGGATCCACTCCAAATTTCCTTTTCTTGTTCGGTTATGGACTATATACCAAGTTGCTTGTATGCTACTAGTGTGATCGAAGCTTGGTTTGTAGTTTTCAAGTACTCTTCTTCATTGTCTAATTTCATATGAATGCCGAGGTTTTTGCTTGTTATCTAAAACTTACGATTGGCAAAGTGGTATTCACGTGGAATGATAGGGAATGAGCTTTCTTAAAGCATATTATCATGCCTACCCTACAAGATTACTATTAAAGAAAGACTAGATAGTAAGTTAGCTCTATTGATGATAACTTTATTTTATATTGATGATAACTTTATTTTATAAAGACCATGATACCTTTGGTCTTCCTCCTTGAAAAAGTAAAGTTGGAGCGAGTCAATGTCATTCATCTTTTTTAGTGATATGTTCTTTTTTATGTATTTATATATTAAAATTGAGCAAAGATATTAATTAGGAAGAACAAATAAGATCCAGTAGTATGGTAGAAATTAATATACGCAAAATGAAATTATCAATTATAGTTGAAGAGTAGAGAATAGAGAGCATATATTAAGGTTGAGTAATCAAGCAGATATGACAATTTAAAACTTGCATAAAAACACATAAGTAAATAATTATATCTTCAATTATTTAAAAAAATCACATGAAAAAAATAAGTAATTCCAAAAACAAAGATTAAAAATAACTATCCTACAAAAGGAAAGGAGACGGCTAATAGTTATAATTTGGATTGTCAATAGTTCACACTACTTTATCTACATATAAAAATATTATTATGTAAATTATACCTAATAATTTAATAATAATTGCATTAAATGAATATTAAACACTTAATAATCAACAACCAAATATACCTTCATCATCAAATATTTTTTTCTAAATATTTTTTAGATAAGTGACTGGTCTCCTCCGTATCGGTACTTATATTAATATAAAAATTAAAAACACAATATAAGATAAGATAATATCATAAAACATAGACAGATTTGATATATCATAAATAATAAAGTTTACCCTCAATATCTTCATCACCTAACCAACTTCAGGCATAGATAAGAGCTTCCACAGTTCTAGGATGAAATCAAGCATAATGAGGATTAATAACTTGACTACCAGTACTAAAGGCAGACTTCAAACCAACAATAGATGTTAGAATTGCTAAGAGGTCTCATGCAATTTCTTGCATGATTGGAAAATTATTTTCATGGTTCTTTTACCATAGCAATACATCAAACTCCCACCTTCAACTTTGGTTGAACTATTTGCTGTCAAATATTTGTCTAATTCCATTATACTATAAGAATTCCTACCTTGTTTTTCAAGAATTTTGTAAATGAGGGTTTCACACTAGTCTAAAGTTGAACCTAAACTTAAACCTGAAGTTGGAGCTGAGCTACAGCGATCCTAATTTTTTTCCAATATTAGTTGATAATCATTAAACATATCATACCATAATTATTTAATGATATCAACATGCTCTTTAGCCTAATCACTACATAACATGTCATAATAAATATAAATCCCTCCATCTTGTATCTTGGATCCTAGAGAGAAATGACTGCCATAATATGTCTGACCATATACTAGTAAGAATTGATCTTCTCGGTCATCTACTTTGCCATATCCTAGATTACCTCATTTGAATCAAATATCCAATTAGATAAAGTTCTTTTTATCTTGTACATACTGCTAAAACAATTGTATGAAGTTTGATATTTTGTTTCTAAGAACAAAGCAGTAGTAGTATAAAATATTTCCAACTTTGCACAAAGTTCTTTAGCCAACTCCCATTGCTCTTCTATAGGCCAAGAAGTATACTAAGAATCTCTTTGTTATCCTAATAAACACCTTAACATATTGGATTGCCGACTACAACATAATAAAGGTTGAGTTCCACTAGTAGGTCAATTCAACACCAACAAATTTGTCCACAGAATGCATTGTCTTCATGCAGTTTCTTAACAAATTTTAACTTTTTTTGGTGTTGCACTCCAATATACTACACTATCCTAGATCGACTATAGTATTTCGTTTATTATCTCCAACTCATTCTTTATAATCAAATTTAGAATATACGCAAAATAACGTATATAGAATAACCTCCTGCAATCCATCAAGCTCCTAACCTAACTTATTCACCTTTTCATATCATCACATCATTTATGCTATAATTATTGAGTGTTAGGATAGACAACTTCTTGTCAATATTCTAATCCGTTAAGCACTCGACCAATACGATTGTCAATCTTTTGCTTCTATATGGTGTTGTCACATAAATGAACCTATCATTTGCAAATATGACAAAAAAATATCAATTATAACATAATCAAACAATAAATGATAAGAATATTAAATAATATAATTTACCTTAGTGGTCTACTGAGTAGAGTTTAGTCGTCATCAATATAATGCTTCATCACTATTATATAACCCTTGTTTTGGTTACCGAATGTCCACATGTTCGTTGTGATGGCTACCCATCCTTCAATGCTTGACAACATTTTTAATATTTCTTTCTTTTGATCCTTATATACCTTCAAAATGTCTTTTGTTAAGGTATCTTAAGTTGGGATCTTAAAGGTTGGTTAGAGTAAGGTAAGGAATATCCTAAAATTTTTGCTATCAATTATAAAGAGTGGATGTTCATCCCTAAAGACCAGTACTAGCTATTAAAAACCTTGATCTATTACTTTTATAAGTTATAACAGTTATTTCATTCTTCCCTCTCATTAAGTTAGGGGGTTAAAAATATTTGATCTTCGGATACTATCTTCTTTCTATTACACAAATCCATATATTTCTTTAAATGAGTTGTTCCACCTTTTGAACTCTCGACCAACATCTTGTGACAATATTTACATTCATCGTTCTCTCCTTCTCCAATTGATCTAGTCTTATTAAAGTGATTCTAAATATCACTTCTTAATGGACATGTTGTACTTAGATCTTTTCAGAAATCTATTGTGTAGTTTTTATCACATGTAAAATTTAGAATTTAAAGTAGAATAGACATGACTATGTTCTTGATGTACATAAATATAGTATTATCTATATTGGGCTATATTACTATTAATGGAAATAAATAAAAGTAAAATACTCTTGAAGACCTTTCATCAAATAGTTACGAGCTTTGATGAGGAAAGCGTTAAAGGTCGTTGGGAAGAAGCCAACTCATATACAAATAACAAAGACAGACAGTAAATCATCTTCGAAACGCAACCCATACATCAAATGCATAATTAAGAACTCATAATAAACACCTAAAGATATAAGTTAAACTTAGCACAACTTCGTTTGTTTATAAAATAGAACAAAAGAATAATACCGATGCAGTTAATGATGGTTCTTTAACAGTGATGACCACAATACAGAACCCAAATAGAAGAGAGGAGACAGTGGTTTGCAAGTTGGAGGATTTTGAGAAATGTTGACGACTTGAACGAGAATAGAGTAGCCTTTTATTGTGGTTGTGATTAAAAACCTAATACAAAACGGCGTCATTTTTCTTGTTTAATGGCACAATAGTCGTTTCTTGTTTACTGTAGCTGTTTGGAAGTACTATTAATTAATTTTCTACGATCTATTATATTTGATCGACAAACGTCAGATGTAGCGACTAATATATGGTTCGTCACCAAAGCCCGCGGGTTCATAAATAATTTTTTATAAATTTATTTTCCTATTCCAAATAAAACATAATTTGAATTAATTATTCAATTGAAAACTATTTCCAAATTAATTTGTTGACCCTTCAAATAAATTATAATTGACTTACAATTTTCAGAAAATTATAGATCTTAATTATTATAATTTAAAATTTTAATTTCAAAAAATTATACAATTTGATTATTATAATGTAGAAAAACTAATTTTTAAAAATTTAACCAGACATTCTAATATTTAATGTGTTACTATTTCTAACACATCATTACAAATTACTGTTTTGTTACATAATAGTCTATTTAATTTTGTTTATCTACCAAATTAAAATTAAAGATTAGTCATTCCCAAAAATTAAGCAAATG
>JAOTAX010000002.1:11303258-11316435 GCA_025629825.1 Erythroxylum guanchezii | reverse complement strand
ATACACAATTCAACCCCCCTTCTTGTGCATTTTGTATATTGAACGTAAAGTCTATACTAACGCATGATTTACTTCAGCCATGTTAGCAATAATCGGTCTCATATCTAATGAAAATAAAAAACCATGTCAACATTTAACGGGCCACATAAGCAGATGACTGACGGTGCCTTTACGACATTAGTGCTCGGGGCCCAATCTGAACAGTTTCCAAACCTTGGGGTCTTATTTGAACGTACGATAAACTTCAGGATTCAATTTGAACACTTGAAATTTTAGGATCTATTTTGTACGTTCGTGAAAACGTTAGGGGCTAATTAGCCCTTTTGACCTTTATGAAAACATAACGAAATGTTTTTGACTACATTTTGTAAAATGTAGTCAAATCTTTTATTTACAAATTAACGAAATGTTATACTATGTTGAATTATAATTATTTGTTAGATTTTTAATTCATATTATTGTATATAATATTTTGATATATTTTTGTTAATTTATTATATAAAAAATTATAAAAATTGATAATTTGAAGCATTGTGTATAAAAATAAAATATCATTAAATTTATTCGTATACAAGATTTTAATTACAACCTTAACAATACTTATATAAAAAATGATAAATACAAAGATTAGTTTACAAAATATAATATAATTCACTCAGCCTCGTTGCATCTTCTTTAAATCTGTAATCCTATAAAAATTAAATTTAAATTATAATGCAAATAAGAATTAAAAGAAAAAAGTATAAGAGATGTAATTAATACCATTCACTTTCATCTTCACTGCTGCTATACTTTGGGCCAAGTATTTTTCCGAGGTACTTATCATGTTTGACTAACTTTTTTCAAATATGTTGTAATTCAGCCTTAAGGGTCTTGTTTTCTTCTTGAAGATGTTGAACATATGCGGATCTTGATGAGGTTGAAACATTTGGCTTAGGTCCAAAGTTAAGACCTTTGATATAACCTGCAAATGTCTTCTACAGTAACCTCATTCCTCTTAGACATTGATTTTTGTAACAACTCCTGCATCTTATTCTAAAATTAAAAAAAGCAAAATCAATATTCAATGCAAATACTATTAGTTAATACTACATACATAAATAAACTTAAATTTTAAACAAAATTTTATACTTACATAATTATTTTCCGCTTATTCTGACATCCTCCCTTGACCTTTCTTATAGAGTGACTTTATATAGTGTGATCTTATCAAACTCTTGTCTATATAGTTCTTTCTCACTCTGTTTAATGAAAAAAAATACAAGACACAATAAATAATATAGTGTTTTTTGATATAATTATAACTTGTAAACAAAGATCTTACATATTCATTTCAAATGACTACAAATGATTTGAAGCCTTGATTGTGAGGATTTTTTATTTTTCCTTTATTGACCTTTGCTTTCTCATATTTTACTAAATAAAGAAAAAAAATCATTAAATCATCTAACAGGATTAATGAAAGCAAATGTGAAGGGAAAAAAACAAACTTGAACTTTGGGAGAGGCCCACTAATCACACAAATTATTCTAATTTTCTGGAGACATTCATTCCAAAATATATATTCTTGCCTTCGTATCAAAAGGACAAGAATTGTAAAACTGATGCAACCTATAATGACGATCCCTGGTCCTTTATTTCAACCATGAAGTCACACAGTTTGAAACATCAAGGTTGTCGATATCTATAATATTTAATTTCACCTATGAACAATAAGTAAAAGTGTAATTAATGTTAAAATAAGTGAAACAATATTGCATATAGTTAAATAAATTGAAAAATTACCGCAACTTTATCCAAATCATTTTCAATTAAGTTATCTTCCTTCAAGTCCTTAGTATGCTTCAAGCAAGATGATTATGTTCTCACAATAATCCCCAACTCACTTGAAAATTTTGCAGATTGAATCTTGTCTAGAGGACGACCTTGTAAAGTATCAATATGTACTAACAACTTGCTATTCATTGCAATATATAAATATATACTTGAGCATAAGTCTATTTGTAGGTGTTAAAGATTAACAAACCTGCAGATCTTGATAACATTGGAACTTGATAACAAATGAATAATGATAATAAAATACACATTAAACATGTAAATATATACTTGAGCATAAGTCTATTTGTAGGTTTTAAAGATTAACAAACCTTCAGATCCGTCTGTACTAGTTGATTCATTGTTGTTTGAGGAAAAATGAGGTTGTTGTTGACTTGCTTCATTAGTGGCTGAGGTTGAATGTTATTGTTGGCTAGGAATTGATTGAAATGGTTGAAGTTGAAGATTCGTTTGTTCAAAGATTTTGAAACCTATCACCTTCTTCCTTTTGTTTCTACTAGGTGTCATTATATTAGATATCTGTAAAAACAAACATAAATTTTATAGAGTTTACAATACATTCAATCATCATTACAAACATATATTCAATTATGTTTACATCATCACCATGAAATTGGGTTCACTTATAGAATTGCACCATACGATGCTAATACATTTTTTCTATAAAGGAAAATTATGCTTATCATGATGAATCACTACTTTAAGTCATCGCATAAGCATATGACATTAAATTTTATACATGAAAAATTCAATACTCATACATCAACTTCTAGGTCTAATGGTAAAAGGAATTTCAATGTTTTTTTATATATAGTTCAAATTTTAAACCTATAAAATATGGTCCACATGACAAAAATAGGCATAACTTTGGTGGAAGATCAAACTAAAAGAGCATGCAATATCTTATCATTAATATATTCCTCTTTATAATAAAAAATGATATAAAATAAACTCATTATTATTATTCTATTCCCTATGATAAACAAAGAAGCATGATATTTTCTCAAAATCATTATAGGTCATAGTTTCATAAATAAGCATTTCATATGTTAAATCTTTTGTTAGTACTCATTATTAAACAAGGAGAGCTCTTAATTACGCACAGATCTAAAGGAAGCTTTGTGTGTGTCACACATCCAAAGAAGATCTAAAAATGTGCATAGGTCACAATTTTATAAGTATTCATCACTTGACACTAACACTTCCAATTTCCATTATACAATATTCAAAAAAACATTCAAACATGCATTTCTTTCATCAAGAACTCCTTAGATTTGTCACAAACAATTCAAACAAAAGCAGGACGTCTTTAATAGAACTTTCATCGAACACTGGATAGGCTATCCTCAAACAAGCATTCTAGTCCATCTAAATAAAATCAACCCATTCTGGACCAAAAAAGAAACATAATTCACCATCTTCCAAGTGGCATAATGAAGCAAAGCAGAAACAAAAACCTAGAGAATGAAAGCAGAACATAAAAATAGTATATAAGGTGGACAACTTACCTCGATGGACAGACAATCGAAGACGAACACAATAAATAACAAAGATGAATGACATTTAAGGCTCTTTAATGCAAAAACCAAAGGAAAAAATGACAATTAATGATGAAGATGAAGACAACATTTTTTTCACGTTAAAAATAATAGGAAAACGACATTATTTGTTTTGTTTTGGTTTAAGAATTATGGTTAACATTTTGTGACGAATTATGAAAATGTCACCAAAGGTTGAGCCTTTGGTGATGATTTTGAGAAAATGTCGCCGAACGGTTTGCCATTGGTGACGATTTACAAAATTGTTGCCAAAGAGTTAACCATTTGGTGACGTTCTAATTGTCACCAAATCCTTTTCATATATATTTATATATTTAACAAATTTTATGTAATATAGAAATTGTATAAAATAGTATAGAATTTATATATAATAAATAGAGTTTTGTGACACCACATAATTTATCAAATCATATATTTTAAAAGAGAAAATAAAAAGTAAAAATCTATGTAATATTAATTAATTTTGTGTTTATAGTTTTATAAATTTTTGAAATGACATTGTTGTTAGCTAAATTTATTTTTAGACTTAGAATCATTGTCAATAATATTAAATTTGATTTTTATGAATATGATATTAATATTTAATATTGATTTCCATTTTTTACCATATTGTAATTATTTTTTAATTATATTGTAATTAATATAATTATATATGGTAATTAATATAATGATACATGAATGTATATAGATAATAATAATAATAATAATAAATATAATGATTTATGAATGTATAAATAATAGATAAAATTTCTCGTATCTTAATTATCATATTACGCAAAGATAAGACATAAATTGTTTGGATAGAGTTTGCAAACAATTAGGAGCCCAAAACAAGGCCCATTTTTGCAAGCAACATACATTCTAGAGAGTTCCATTATGATTTACATCAACGATCTAGATGAACGGGAAGGTTTAAGAGCATTTGCTTGGAAATACATTTAATATCACCCCCCAAAACCTACCCTTGCCTCTCTTTACCTTTAACAGGCAACAACAACAGTAACAACCCAGGCCATATTCAAACACCTACCCTTTGCTCTCGTTGTCCTCTTCTTCTTCCTCTTCCTTTTCTAGGTAATTGTTCAACTCTGTTCACTTCTAGTTTCTGCTTCTACTTCATCTTCTGAGGATTGAATTAACTATTAAAGCGTTTTCCTTTAACACTACCACTGTTGGTCATGATGGCGTAGATTTGTATTCTTTTTGGAGGCTCATTAATGTTAAATGTTTTTTTGTTTCTTAGTCATATCACTTTTATCATACAAAGTTGAATCAATTAATAGATCACAAAATTGACATTGCTAGAATGTTCTAATAAATTTATAGGGAAGTGGGATATTTGTGTGCATGAGCAATTATCCAAGATCTCCAAAGTCATTTCCTCAATGTTTCTTCTTATTTACAATGTTTTTATTGTCTATTATAAGTTCATGTTTAAGATGTTCTCTCTTGTTGATGCTTCTAGTAAGAAATAATGCATTATATTTATACCCATGTTCTTAACTTTAACTTGATTGGTTAGCATCTTTGTATTAGATTTGATGATATAAGGCTTAAAAAAGTTATATGGTATATGTTGTATATACTTGTAGTGTATTTATGTAGGCTGTGACTTATGTTTGGAGTAGGTAATGTATAAAAGTATTGATATTATGTGTAATACAAACTTTCTTTTCTTATGTGAATAGGTTATAAACTTAACTTCAACCAATTATACTGACTTATTGATGTCCAATAATAATCTTAGAAGTGTGTCAAATGTAATAAAAACATTCAAATAAGAAGTCTTCTATTCTTAAAGATGTCAGATCATTTATTAATCTGTGACATACACTCTGGGTTTTATTAATCTTTAAGGGTGAGTGGAAAATTTATGTGTTTGTGCAAGGGATTTTTGACTGTTAAAAATTTAATTTCGGATGATTTATGAAATGATTTGACATTATTGTTAGTTAAATTATTTTTAGACTAAGAATCATTGTCATAGTCACAAAATTATCAAGCCAAAGGTAGTGAATTGATAATAAAAAATGTAGCTAAAGGTCTTTTTTGTTGTAGTGCCATTACCATTTGGTAGAATATGGAAGTTCTTGAATAAAGAATATGTATAAATATATCAATGAAACTTACATGTTGTTATGTGCTTCATATCTTTGGGATTATTAAGTATAAAACATTTTAGGTATAACTAATGTTTTAAAAATTGGACCGAAAGTTAAAGTAGTAAGACAAAAAGTTTAAGGTTTAAAAGATTCAACTCATATTAGATTGTCATAAAATTAGTTAAGATTAAATAAAATTAAAGCATTTGAAAAATGACTTAAAAAGGTTACTCTACCCATTGAAAAATTTAAGTTTAATGGAAAAATGAGACTGTTAAATAAAAATTAATTAATTAATTTTTAGTTATAAAACTAATTAGTTTACAAAAAGTGGCCGATAAATTAATAAGTTGATCAATTTTCACAACAAAAATTATTAAACTAAATCGAACCTAAAAATTGGACACCAAATTGAAAAGTTGGTCGATTTAAAGTTTCCCTTGTTAAACCAACATATCTTGTTCGATTTTTAAAACATTGGGTATAACAAGGTAGGCTCGAGGCTCGTTTGAGCATCGGGAAATAGGCCTGGAGCCTAGCCGGAGCCCGAGCTAGCCAAATGTTTTTATATTTTATTTTAAAATTTAGTAGAATTTTATTTTATTTAAAATTAAATTAATTTTTATTACATGAATTTAATTAATAATTGAGGATAAAATTATAGGCAATAAAAGAAAAATATTAAAATTAAAGTGAACACTTCAATTAATTAAAGTTATGAATTTCAATTGATTTAAATTATAAAATTGAGATTTTATAATGAATGAATATATAAAATGTATATATACTGATAAAATAAATAAGATGAAACTAAACTCATTAATGAAGGAGGATATGATTATAGGAAATGAAAGAAAAAGTCTATAATTGAAGTGATTAATTTAATAATTATAGTTAGGAATTTCAATTTTCAATTGATTAATAAAAATTGAGATTTTAAATTGAATGAATGTATGAAACGTACATAATAAAATGAATAAGATGAAACCAAATTCATTAATGAAGGAAGATGTGATTATAGAAAATGAAAGAAAAATATTAAAATTAAAGTGATCAATTCAATTAATTATAGTTACAAATTTCAATTGATTAATACATATTAAGATTTTATAATGAATTAAGATATAAAACATAAATATATTGATAAAACAAATAAGATGAAACCAAAATCATTAATGATAGAGGAAAGGATTATAAGAAATGGAAGAAAAAGATTAAAATGAAAATGATCAATTTAATTAATTATAATTATGAATTTCAATTGATTAATAAAAATTGAGAATTATAATGAATGAATATATAAAACGTACGTATATTGATAAAAGGAATAAGATGAAACTAAATTCATTAATGAAAGAATATAGGATTATAGGAAATGAAAGAAAAAGAATATAATTAAAGTGATCAATTCAATTAATTATAGTTATGAATTTCAAATGATTAATAAAAATTAAGAATTTATAATGAATAAATATATAAAACGTAAATATATTGATGAAAGGAATATGATTAAACTAAATTCATTAATGAAGGACGATAGATTATAGGAAATGAAAGAAAAAGGTTATAATTAAAGTGAATTCAATTAATTAAAGTTACGAATTTCAATTGATTAATAAAAATTGAGATTTTATAACTAGTGAATATATAAAACATGCATATATTGATAAAATAAATAATATGAAACCAAATTCATTAATAAAGAAGGATATAATTATATTAAATAAAAGAAAAAGATCATAATTGAAGTCATCAACTTAATTAATTATAGTTAGGAATTTCAATTTTCAATTGATTAATAAAAATTGAGATTTTATAATGAATGAATATATAAAACGTACATAAATTGATAAAAGGAATAAGATAATGAAAGAAAAAGATTATAATTGAAGTTATCAATTCAATTAATTATAGTTACTAATTTCAATTGATTAATCCAAATTGAGATTTTATAATGAATGAATATATAAAACATAATTGATAAAACGAATAAGATGAAACCAAATTCATTAATGAAAGAGGATAAGATTATAGGAAATAAAAGAAAAAGATTATAATTAAAGTGATCAACTGAATTAATTATAGTTACGAATTTCAATTGATTATAATGAATGAATATATAAAAACTCAAATATTTTGATAAAAATGAATAAGATGAAACCAACTTCATTAATAAAGGAGGATAAAGTTATAGGAAATGAAAGAAAAAGATGATAACTAAAGTGATCAATTTAATTAATTATATTAATCTTAATTTTACAAAAATAATTATCCAAATCATGTTACAAAAATGATACAATGTTCAAAAAATAAAGATAAAATCATGATGGAGATTGGAGACAAGAGACAAGAGACTAGAGAATGTTGACTGGAGATAGTAGAGATTACGTAGACTGAGAGAGCAGCTAATTGTTGTAGTCAAGATCGTCAATAGTTTACATCGCTTCTTCTGAACATATAAACATTATCTTTAGTAATGTAATATAAAAAATAAAGGAATATTAAGGACATTATAATAATTAATAAATAATTACATATACCCTCATCTTCGAATATTTTATCAAAATAATATCTACTTGATGAGTATGACTAGTCACCTCCTCAATAGTACTTGTGGTTGTATTGATATAGAAATTAAAAACAATATAAGGTAAGAAAACATCAAAAATAGAAGAAATTGATATATCAAAAAGAAAAGAAATTTTAAAGTTTT
The DNA here is from genome assembly GCA_025629825.1 of Erythroxylum guanchezii. Taxonomy (NCBI): domain Eukaryota; kingdom Viridiplantae; phylum Streptophyta; class Magnoliopsida; order Malpighiales; family Erythroxylaceae; genus Erythroxylum; species Erythroxylum guanchezii. The sequence goes on along the minus strand of JAOTAX010000002.1, from coordinate 11,308,225 downwards.
CCATAGTATGAGGATAAAGTCGAGCATGATGAAGACTAATAACCTAACTACTAGTGCTAAAAATAGACTTTGAAGCAACAGTGGATGATGGATTTGCTAATAGGTCTTATGCAATTACTTACATGATTGGAAAATTATTCTTACAACTTTTCCTCCATAATAATACATCGAATTGCACACCTTCAACTTCAGTCACTCAATCTTCTGTCAAATATTTATCTAATTCCATCATATTGTACAAGTCATAGCCCTTTTTCTTCATAAATTTTGAAAGTAAAAGTAACAAACTACTCTTAAGAGATGAGCTTGAACTTGAAACTGAAGACGAAGTTGAACAACCTAAACTATTACGATCTTGATCATGAATTTTGTCTATTATGAGTTGATAACCACTAAACAAACCATACCAGAATTGTCTAATGACATCTACATGCTCTTGGGCTTGATCATCATACAACACATTATATATAAAATTATCCCCCTCCATCTTGTATCTCGTGTCCAACACAAATAAGACTGTAATAGTATGTCCAACCATATACCAATAAGAACTCAACTTATCTGTCATTTGCTATACCGTAACCTGAATAACCTCATTAGAATCAAACATCCAATTATATAAAGCTTTCTTTATCTCTCACATAGTGCTAAAGCAACAATGTGAAGTTGGATCTTATGTTCCCAAGAACAATTTAGTTGTATTATAAAATAATTCCAATGCTGCACAAAGTTCTCTAGCAAACTCTCATTGGTGTTCTGTAGGTGTGCAAGTGTACTAAGAATCTCTTTGTCTCAGCTTGTTAAACACATCAACATATTAGATTGTGGACTCCACTTAAAGGTTGAGTTCCATTTGGTTGGATGATAGATACATAATTGATCATAATTTTACCTCATATTTGATTGTTTTTGGTTGATATTTGATACTTTTGGTATATATTTGGTACTTAATATGCTTCAAGTATGTTATAGGTTATAATTGCCTTCACGGACTTAAAGGAGAAGAATTCAGATGAAAGCACGACATAAAATGAAGAAAGGAGCACATAAGTGATGCAAGGCTTGCATCAAGCCATGCACTTCTTCCAAGTCATGTAGAATTAAGATTTTCATTGTTTTTTGGACATATATGGTCTGACATATGACCATGTAAGTCCCAGAAACCCTTACTTTTAATATAAACGACATGTTTGGTGGAAATTAAAAGGAGAAGACTTCATGAGGTGATTTTATATGTGGAACTCATTCTCCAGGTGCAATTTTGGTCCAAAGAAGCAGAAAACATCAAGAAATCATCGAAAGATCTATCAAATTACAAGATCAAGCCTTTACGTCGCGAGAATATTCAATAGAAGATAGTAGTGGAGATTTAGAATTATAAACCCATTGTTTTCAATTCATTTTTCTTTTGGTTTATATTTGATTTTGTATTCGATTATATGTAACTAAAGGTCCTATTAGTATTTAGGTTAGATGAACCTTGTGTTAATACTTTGATAAGATTTGATTCTTTTATTAATGCAATTGGTTTTATTGTTACATTGGATCTGATTACATGTTTTATTTATGTTCTGATTTCATACGTAGAGATTGAGAAATGCTAGGTTTGAATAGATCTACTGTAACTAGAAGGAGTTGATTGCAATCCTAGAGATAGGATGACATAAGTCTTCCGAATTAGGGTCAAACCTAATAAAGGGATTCATAAAATGATAAAGCAATCCTATAAACTTTAACATGAATAATTCAGTTAAAAACTTTAGGATTAGTTGTTAATAGGCTCAAGGTTAACTATTAGCATACCAGGAGTTTTCATGGTCTAATAAATCAATAAAACAATTGTATGATAAAAGATCAATCTATTAAGGGTTTAGGGGTATTCGAACCAGATACTAATTCCTGATAACGATAGTTTTCTAAGTAAATTCCACTGTCTTTGCATTCATTATCGTTTCCTATTTTATTTTACTAGTTTAGTTTTAATTTCTTTTAATTTAAAATCTAAAATCAATCCTTAGGCCAGATAGTAAAGGAAGGGTAATTACTAGTATTCATCGTCTTCGTGGGATCGACTCGTACTTGTCGATACTAGCTATAACTACTATATGCACTTACATTTATTAAAATATTCACTAAAACTCACAAAAATTAGTTAATCAAGTTTTCAGCACCGTTACTGGAGATTTTGATATTAGAAAAGCCTGAATGCTATTACTCTAGTCATTTTCATTTTCATTTTCATTTTATTTTATTTTAATTTTGCTTTTGTATTTATTTTATTTTATTATATCTTACTGTATTTTTTGGCATGTTTATTTAATTGTCTTTTGAACTTTTACACTCTGACAATGTGTAGTTGTTTATTTTAGGAATTGAGATTTCACATAATAGCCATAACACACAATGGAAAGATGGGGCAAACAATATTTTTATGGGAGGCAGAATACATCATCATAATCTGTATCATCACCAAATGGGAGAAAGAGGTGTTCTCGTATGTTTTTACAAGTTCAACCGATATCTAGGTCGTGTTGTGACATTGGTGGGAGTTATCACTACAATCATGAATGTCAAGCACCGATCTATATGTGGGAGTGACCGAACGTGTATAATCAACCTCAACATGCATCATTCGAGAATAACTAGAATTTAGAATGGAGCAACTCTTATACAATAGAATGATTACGCTCTAGTTGGATATTCACAACAACAAGCACCTCCAATTAACGAATCAACTCTGGAAGATATGATGATTGATTTCATTCAAGAATTAACCATAAAAAATCAAGAAATAGAGGCTCACATATAAAATTTGGTGAATCAAATGGACCATTTGGTGATGATATTATCTACTGAGATCTAAGGGAGTGTGCCTAGTCCTACTGAAATGGATGCTAAAGAATATGGAAGGGCAATCAATCTCAAGAGTTATAATGAGCTTCTAGAAAAAGAAAGTCTTAGAGATAAATTAATGGAAGTCCTTGCCAAATTGAAAGCAAATGTTGACATCATGAGTAGAGTGGCATCCCAAAATGAGCTCCCAGAAGAAGAAGAAAAATAGGAAGTAAGTGTTAGAGATAAATTAATGGAAATCCTTGTTGAAATGAAAGATGACTGACGTGAATTCAAGAGTAAAGAAAAGACAAAGGTTGGTTTCATGAATGGAGGGACATTCTAAGAAGAGGTTCCTGAAGAAGAAGATGAAGAAACCTCCGTCCAAGAAGAGAAAGTACAGGAGTGGCAAAAGATAACTGAAGAAGATGAGCTGAAAACTCTGTCCAGGAAGAAGAAGAGTGGACAGAGAAGTTTGAGGAAGAACTGGTGGAGGAATCAAGTAACGAAACTACTGATAAGGTGTTGGTAGTAACCTTAAGTATGGAGGGTTCCCACTTGCTCAAAGACAATCTATTCAAGTTAGCCGAAGATTCAGGGAGTTTTATTATCCCTCATTTTATTAATAGTTTGACATTGAAAAGGGCATTACTAAAGTTAATTGGTTTTGATCATCCTATAATATGTGACTTGTTTACAGGCTATGAAACCACTTTGTGGAGAAAAATGTGGAAGCAAGCCATTGATTATTGATCCAAGATGATGTTAAAAATGTAGGTTACGTTGAGCTAATGATATTACACAAGCACTACATGGGAGGTAACTCATGAATTAGGATATGTTTCAGTTTTATTTTGTTTGATTCTATTTCGTATGTTAATATAGGATTTTATTTTCTGTTATATTATTTCTTTTGTTTCTTTTTATCCTTTTCTTTTATATTTCGCAAAGATGTTAGCCTCATATTGGATGGACCAAAATCAGAAATTGTCATATCTAGTATAGTACCAACTCAAACCTCTCACTTATTATACATGTTTATATTGTGTACATTGAGGACAATGCACAATTTTAAGTGTGGGGATGGGTTCAATGATTTCTTTAAGCTTGTTATAATCTTAATTATAATATTTTATGAACTGATATCTTGAGTTGGTTAAAATCTATCTATGAATATTGTATTTCATTGTTTAATATTAACTTAAATTGGTATGCAAAAGGATGAGAGTTAGAATTAAATTAGTTTTCTAAATCATTTTTTTGTAATCATTGAAATATTCAAGTTGAATGAAATTTCATATTATTTACAAACATATATACCCATTCTTTTTTGTGAGCTTTTGACCCTAAAGAGCAAATTTCAAAATTTTTAAGGCTCTTGTTATTCTTTCGTATGTGATATCATGTATAGTAGGATAATTCTAGAACTTACTTTCATTATACACATTGAGATCATGTTTGTTAAATTAGAAGCATTGATGTAATGAAGGTAGTTAGATTCAACAACTTGGTTTAGCCTATTTCTTTGAAAATTACCATACCTAAAATTTTACCTTTAAGAATAACCAAAATAACCAAGTTGAGGCTTAGCCTTTTCATTGATTAAACCCAAATTATAACCTTTATCCTATTTTTCTTTGAAGACCTTTTATTGTTTTGAACTTTCGAGGTTATTTACATTATTTACTTGTTGAGACTTGAAACTTGTTAAAGGTCCAATATTTCTTAAATTGTGGTATTGAATGTTTATTGTGAAAAAAATGAAAAGCTTAAAGGAGATAAAGAAAGAAAAAAGAAAAGAAAGAAGAAAAGAAAAGCATAAGAGAGAGAAACAAAGAAAAAGAAACAAAAGAAGAAATAATAATAATAAGTAGATAGTATCATTAGTTTTGTAATGAAAGGACCTACGAATACTTGTAAACAAGTCTTGAAATATATTACGTTGTTGGACCCCGAATCTTTTTGTAAGCTAAGGCTATTAAATGAGGATTTTTGATGATTATTCATGAGTAAAGATATTAGGAATTTATGAAATTTACAAGAAATAGAAAAGATGGGTTAGATACAAGGTGGATTTCATGAGAAATATTAGAAGTAAAAAGCTGGATAATGTAAGTTCATTGAGCATGTTGTGG
>JAOTAX010000002.1:11292044-11302426 GCA_025629825.1 Erythroxylum guanchezii | reverse complement strand
ACTCATTAATCCCTATCAATCCCATCCTATGACAAATTTACTATTTTACCCTTCCAGTAGGGGGTGGGATGTTACAGAAGCTGAGTATCGTGCTATGGCTAATACTGCTACCGAACTTACATGGATAACTTATATTCTTAAAAAACCTTTGCATCTCTCTCTTATCTCTGCCAATCCTCTACTATGATAGTATTAGTGCTCTATACATAACAATCAATCCTGTCTTTCATGCTCGGAGCAAACACATTGAGTTGAATTACCATTTTGTATGTGAACGAGTTGCACTTGGATTACTTTTCACTAAGCATGTGTCCTCTGATAAACAAGTTGTTGATATATTTACCAAACCTGTGTCCAAGGCTGCCCTCGCATATTTTTGCAACAAAATGTGCCTTCAATCCCGGCTTAGTCTACGGCAGGATATTAACAATCTACAGCCTCCATGGAGTGATAAGGATGATCCTATAAGCAAATCGTGGAGCGATAAAGATGATCATAAAAATTCCCACAAATCATAGAGTGATAAGGTTGATCGTACTCAAAGTTATCAAAGGAGATATGGTTGGTGACAAGGACTTCCAAAGAGTAACAGATTCCTACTGAAGGTGTAGTTCATTAGATATGGGGGTTTATTAAATAAAAGAAACTCCATCTGTTTCCTTCCTTATCTTGTACAAGTGCTATATATGTATTAATCCTTTTGAGGCTTGTAATCAACATTCGAAAGAGAATAATCAATTCTATAATAACAAGATTCTTTTTTTACTACACCTCTTCTTTTTTCTCTTTTGTTTTTATTGCACCTCTACTTTGTCTCTATTTACACCAAGTGATGGTATATCAAATGATCTATCTATATCTGAGTGAACAATCTCCAACGGTCTTCTGACTCTCCGTGATTTTCCAACATCAAAACTTTGCCTATATTGTTTACCTTTGATGCGTGCTTCACATAATTGATCCTATTAATTAATTTCTAAAAGTCCCTTTACCATCTTTTCTTTTGATAGCAATGTAGGCCAGTAAAACCAAGATGACCAAACCTTAAATGTCATAGCCATTATTCATCTTTAATGATAGACTTTATGCACTGTAGTACTTCTGACGGAATATCAAGTGTGAAAAGACGATTCTTTGTCATATTGACTTTAGCAATTAATTATCCACCTTTGTTGATGACAAGAGAGCAATCCTTCAAATGAATGTCGTACCCTTTTTCTAAGAGCTAACTAAGGTTGATAATATTGCTTCTTAATGCAGATACATAATAAACATCATATATATACCTCTTCTCTCCATTTTAAAAGGTAATCATAACCTTACCTTTACCTTTAATTGGAATTTTTAATTAGTCACCAAGAGTAACTTCTCTTTAGATAGTCTTATCCAAATTTGTAAACAACTCCTTTTGCCCACACATGTAGTTAGTGGCACCTATGTCAAGATTCCAAACGTTTTTATTGCACTCTTCATTTCCTTTGTATGTTAAGATAATAGTCGATTCACCTTCTTTATCTTTTATTGCTACAAAATGATTTGTTTCCTCTCTCTCAGGGGCTGATATGCACTCGTAACTAAAATGGCCATACTCGTTATAGTTATAACATTGCGCTTGTGATTTATTACCTCGTTGTTGAAAACTGCCTCTTCCTCGATTTTGGAATCCTCGACTACGACCATATATTTGATAGCCTTCAATTGTTTGGCCTCTTTTAAAAGATTTCCTACCACGTCCTCATCCACCACGTCCACTTTTGTCAGAACGTATGTAGCTACCTCGATTTCCTCTTCCTCGTTGGTAATTTCCCCTAGTTTGATTGCCACCAATAGATAACTTGCTTTGCAAAGCTTGTTCCAAATCATCAGTATTTTCATTTTGGATCATTCTTAGTTCAAAAGCTTGAAGAGAGCCCATAAGCTCATCAATAGATATTTGTGACAAATCATTTGATTCTTCAATACTAGGGAAGACATAATCAAATTTTCTTGTTAGTGAACGTAAGAGTTTTTCCATCACCCTGACATCGTCAAAAGCTTCTCCATTTCTTTTCATCTCGTTCGCCACCGTTTTTAGATGAGTAATGTAGTCACTAATTTTTTCGGAACTCTACATTTTTAATGTTTCAAATTCAGTTCTAAGAGAATGGAGTCGTACCTTTTTAGCTTTGTCATCTCCTTGAAGAGATTTCTATAGAGTTTCTCATGTGTCCTGTGATATTTTTGCATCTAATATTTTTTCAAATGTTGATTCATCAACTCCTTGAAAAATAAAAACAAGGTCTTCTTGTCCTTCTTGCGTGATTCCTGAAGTGATGTCCTTCACGTGTTGGAACAAGATGCTTTGGCTGTCACATCTTCAGGCTCAGTGTAGCCCTCTTCAACAATCTCTCACAAGTCCTGTGATCCGAGCAGTACCTTCATTTGGATGCTTCAGTCTCCGTAATTTGTATTTGTTAATTTTGGAATTTGACGCTGAATCATATTGGTCATTTTTCATGTCCTTGAAACGTAGTCACGAGCCTGGCTCTGATACCATTTGTTAGAAACGTAATAGACCAACTACTAAAAATCAAACAATAATGTATATATTGATAATATAACAAGTTGCAGCTATACCTCTCTCTTGTTTTTTCTCTACTTTTTCACTCTTTTTACTTACAAAACATTACCCATACAAGTCTTTTTATATCCATCAACGTCAGTTTATTCACTGACTATAACACCCAAAGACAACTAAAACATAACTAAGTTTGACAGCTGATAAACAACTACAAAACAATCATAATAAATGAACATTGACAACTACCAAAGGAAAGCCAATAGTTATAATCAACTGTGTTTGTCTTCTAACATGTAGTCGTAAATAAACAAAATCCTCAATGTTAAAACTTCTTTCACTGCTTTGAGCATCATAGGACTTCTTCTTGCGTTGTTGAGTTAATGTTAGCTATTCTCTTAGCTCTATAATTAAATCTCTGACTTGCAATTCTTGATCGATAGCTTTTAATTGTGAAGTGTATGTAATATATGTCAAAAGTGAAGGAGGAAGCTTATTGTAAACAACTTCATACAATGTCTTTCTTGTAGAAAAATGAATACTTGTGTTCTAGCAATATGTCACCTAAGGAATCCACTTGACCCACTTGTTTGGCTTTTGGCTACTGAAACAACAAAGATACATCTCCAACATTTTATTGACACTTTTGTCTATTCATCAGTTTGCAGGTGGTAGGATGAGCTAAAATTGAAGATGGTCCCTTGTAAACTGCACAACTCTTTCTAAACTATGCTAGTGAAAGTGAGGTCTCTATCTTATACTATACTTTCATGCATTCCATATAACTTAAATACTTTCTCAAAAAAAATAATCGTACTATTATAACAGCAATGTAAGGATGAGAAATGGGAATGAAATGAGCAAACTTTGAAAGTTTGTCAACAACAACAAAAATGATTGACTTCCCCATTAACTTAGGAAGTACTTTCACAAAATCTAACTATGTGACCAAACCTAAACAGGAATTGGAAATGGATGCAACAACTCAGTTGGCTTAAGACCTTATGTTTTTTTTTTCATTTTTGACAGATTTCGTACTCTTGTATGAACTCAAGAAGGTATTTTCTCATGTCTTACCAATAAAACACATACCTTACTCAATAAAGAGTTTTGTGATATCCTTCATGAGTGTTGGAATGCATTTTTTTTGTTAATAATAGGAATTAATGGAGAGTAAGTTGGTAAATAAATTCTGTTTTAAAATAAAGTCTACCTTCCTTATATTCCTATAGACCCACAACCTCTCTTGATTGGCAAAGTTGTCCAAATCATTGTAATTTTAGATTGCCTTACACTTCTCTTTTATTGATGTCAGATAACTCGAAAGTAGTGTAGAGACATCCATCAATTCCTTTTCATAAATTTGGGACAATGCATCTACTGTATAATTATCCTTTCCTCTCTTATACTCAACAATGAAGTCATACACCATTAATTTAGCTAGCCACTTCTCTTGAGCTATAGTAATAATCCTTTGTTCCCATAAGTACTTTATTTGGTCAATACAAACAATGAATTGCCTAACTCTCAAATACGGCCTCCATTTTTGAACTACAATGATTAGTGCTGACATATCTTTTTCATAAGCTGACAATTGTAAACTTTTACCTTATAAGGTATAGCTGTAGAAACCAATTGGTCTTTTGTTTTACATAAGAACACCACCTACACTAAAGCCAAACGCACCGCATTCCACCTCAAATGGCTTATCGAAATTAGGAAGAGTCAATACTGGTGCTTGTAAAAGCTTCTTCTGTAAAAATTTTCCCTTCTTCAATAGTTAGGTTAGGGAAGCAGCCATTCTTCCATAATTCTCAATGAATTTGCAGTAGCACCTAGTCAATCCTAAAAAGCCTTGCATTGCTTGATGGTTTATGGTCTTAGCCAACCTTAATGGTGGCGACCTTGTCCCGATCAACAAAAACACCATCCCTGGAAATTTTATGTTCCAAATATTTTACTTCCCTTTGGGCAAAAGTGCGCTTTTCTTCTCTTACAAAGAATTGGTGTGTCTTTAAAATATTTAAAGCAACCTCAACATCCGTTTGGTGCTCTTCTTAATTTCTATTATAAATTAAGATATTGTCAAAAACTATAATAAATATCAAATTTAAGGTTTGAATTGATGATTATAAAGTAGAAGGAGCAATAGTCAGACCAAATAACATCAATATGAACTCATAATGTCTATGGTCACTTTGAAATGCAGTTTTTGGAATGTCCTAGTCTCGCGTTTGTATTTGATAGCAACTTACTCTCAAATCTAGCTAGTTTAGTGAAAAACTTTGCACCATATAGCTCTTTTAATAGTTTATTGATGATATGTATAGGGAATTTGTCTTTGATGGTGATCCTCTTAAGTGCTTGATAGTCAACATAAAACCTCTAAGAACTATCATGCTTTCTAAGTAGCAAACCAAGAGATAAGTATGAGGTTTGACTTAGACATATGACACTCGATCTCTCTCACCAATTTCTTGATTTTATTCTTATGATAATGAGGATCGTATATGGCCTTACACATAGTAGTTCACACCCTGATTTCATGATAATTTTATGATCATGGGTTTGTGAAGGAGGCAGACCATGAGGCTCTTTTAGAATTATCTTAATAAGACTGCAAGATACTTAAGTTCTAAGTTAGATAAACTCAAATTGAAATAAGAGTTAAAAGCACCTGAGGACAACATGGTGATAGAGTTTATTTGGAGGAAGATTCCTTCTTTTTCCTTTGTGATTTCCTTGCTCATCTGAGACTCATCAACTAATTTATTAGTTGAAGTTGCCAATCATGTGAAAATAATCTTTTTCCCAACCATCTCAAAACTGCATAGATAATTGAGAGAAATCCTATAGAATCGAACTTAATGTCCTCAACCATTGTGCCCCCAAGATGTACATCATAATGTCCTCAATCTGCCTTAAACCATTAGATGTCAATCATTACAGCGTCCCATGCTAAAGATTTTTGTTAGATTAATTTTAATAATTAGTGTGGCACATATTACTTTAATGGATTCTAATATAAAGGTGGGCCCAAAATAATGGTTATTGGGCTTGTTAAAGGTAATTAGAATCATTAGGGTTAATTAACAATAAACCCTTCCCTCTCCCTTCAGTAGAAGTTATGTTAAAAGATATCAAAGAATAGACGTTCTTACACCATTGATAGAACGAATAAAAGTAAGAAGGCGAGAGTGGATAAACTTTTGCGTAAAGAAGGAATTTGCGAACAATAAGAGTTTACACGAGTATGGATCAAGATTAGTATTTCTTTCTTTTATTAATAGCGTGAATCTTAGGGTTTTCAAAAGTGTTGAATCAATTGTGTCATAAACCATCTTGGATTAATTCTATGCTTGAATTATTGCTTAGAATTGTTAAAGAATTAATTTACATGTGGTATCAGAGTAGGTTATGTCACCTTGATTTACATTAGAGTTAACCCTAAAATTTGTTGTAGCGATTGATTGTAGAGTGAGCTAAGGAATCGATTAAATTCATTGACACAGCCAATTGATTCACTAATAATAGTTGAAGGAATATGTTTGTTCTAGCATGTCTGTTTGTTCTGTTTTTAATAAAAAACCGAAAAGCCTATACCCTAAAGACTCTAGTGGAATGCTTTTCATGTTTCTGGTGCCTACCATAATGGTTTAAGTTGCATTACTGTCTTGCATGAATTTTAAAACAGCAACAGAATAGATGTTAATTATATACATGCATTAATTATAGTTTGACCTGTTAGTGAGAAGCGTATGTGGAATAAAAATTTTAAAGAAAGTTTTCATGAATTATGTTTCTGGAAAATGAAAAGTGCAAGAAAAGTGTTTTTGTGAGACCCACCATTAAGGCACTGATTTGTGATGCATTTATTGTTTCTTGCAACGTTGAATTCTGGAGAGGTTTAAAGAAAGTTTTTTATACCTATGGAGCCTACCATGATAAGGATTTAAGTTTATATTATGTGAAATTTGTTTACATGGATCCTGTGTAAAACAAAAGGCTAAAGAAAATGGGAACCATGATTAAAAGTATGTTTGCATTACTTGTTAAAAGCAAATTCTGAATTGTTGAAAGAAAAGTCAATGATCGTGGCCCACCGTAAGAAAGACCTTAGCTTTATAATTATAAAGGATGAATTGTTTGGATTGAAATATTCTAGAAAGTGATTTCATATGCGTGGTCTTCCAAAAGGTGATGAACATGACAATCTGTAACGAGACATGTTTGGGGTTAACGTTTGCAGGAAATTTGTTTTCCAATTGAAAGTCAAAAGGTTGAAGATGGTCAGTTATATATTTTGGTCCTTATAATTTTTCTTGGACTGTATTTAAACATTATAGTTAAATTTCAAAATTATTTTATATTTTATTAATTAAATGTTTATTGTATAGAAAGCTTGTTAGTCACCAAAGTGACCTTGCTTGAAAAGATATTTAGACATTTGATTATGTATTCTTTCAATTGTTCATATTACATGATGCTTATTAATGACATAACAGATGAACTGAACAATTGAAATTGTTAATTATAATGCTAGGAGATCACCTAAAGGTGAATCATTACTTATAGTTAATAACATTAAAGAGACTTATCAATCTACTTAGTGAATATATTTGTATATCCAAACATAACATGCATACTAGCTTGAGTATGATTGACTGTCTATCAAAGTGTGTATATATATGTTAGCATCATCATAAATTAAGAATATGTGTTTAAGTATCACCCAAAGGCGGACTTAAATATATACATTAAAGTTTATTATTGTCTGCATCTGTTAATTGTACTCAAAGTATTAATGTGTGAGTTTGTTTTTACGTTTGCAGTTTCTAGTAACTTATTAGCTTTGGGCAATGGTCTGATCAAGTTCAGTGGGCTAAACTATGTCGATTAGTTTGAGCAAATCCAAATTTAGTTGGGTATTATGGATAAGGACCTGGCATTAGTTGCAGAGAAGCCTGCAACCATTACTGAGACCAGTACCCAAGCTGAAAGGACATATTTTGAGGCTTGGGAAAAGTCTAATAGGTTGATTCTGAAATTGATGAGATTGACAATGGCTGAAAATGTTAAGTCATTAATTTTGCATGCAGACAATGCAAGGGAATTCATGATGAAAATCGAAAAGTAATCATAATCAAACATAACTGACAAGTCTATTGTAGGAAGCTTAATGAGCGAATTAACCAAGAAGTTGACTGGTCACAACCTATCTATGATCATGTAACAAGCATGTCAAATTTGGCTGCAAAGCTGAAATCAAAAGGCATGGATGTGAGTGAATCCTTCCTAGTACAATTCATCATCAACTCACTTCCTCCTGAATTTGGTCAGTTCCAAGTAAATTACAACACTTTGAAGGAAAAATGGAACTTTCAAAAAATCAAGGTTATGTTGGTACAGGAGAAAGGGAGATTAAAGAAAATGAAGGAACACTTTGTTCACCTCACAGTACACAAAGAAGTTAGCAGTAAAAAGGGAAAGCCAGGAAAGAAGAGCAACAAGGACAAAGCCCTAATGAAGGTTAATGAGGGCCAAATCCATAAGGGACAACGTTGTTTCTTCTGTAAGAAACCTGATCACCTTAAGAAAGATTGCTTTAAAAGAAAGGCTTGGTTCGAAAAGAAAGGTAAGTACTATGTTTTAGTATGTTTTGAATCAAATCTTATTAAGGTGCCTAATAATACCTGGTGGTTAGATTCAGGTACAACTACTCATGTGTCACATATTATGCTGGGATTCCTTTCGATCCAAACCATAAACGAAACTGAAGAGTTTCTATATATAGGCAACAGAATGAAGGCACGAATAGAAGGAATAGGGGCATATAGATTGATCTTAGACGTTGATTTTAGTCTAGATCTTGAAAAGTGTCTTTATGTTCCTGAATGTGCTAGAAATTTAGTTTATGTTAATAAGTTGGATCAGATAGGTTTTAATTTCAATATTGGAAATGGTGGTTTTTCTTTGTATAAACGACAATACTATTATAGCTTTGGTATATTAATGGATGGTTTATATCATTTCAACCTTGATGTTAATTATTCTGAATCCCTGTTTCATGTTGAACACAATATTGGTTATAAACGTAGTACACATAATGAACACTCAACTTCCTTGTGGCATCAAAAGTTAGGGCATATATCTAGAGAAAAGGAGATGAGGTTAGTGAAGAGTGAAATCTTACCTAAACTAGCTTTTACTGACTAGGATGTGTGTGTAGATTGCATTAAAGGCAAGCAAACCAAACACATATCTAAGAGTGCAGCCACAAAAAGTACTCATTTACTGGAATTAATACACACACATATATATGTGGTCCATTTCGTGTTCCATCTTGGGGCAATGAAAAGTATTTTATCACCTTTATTGATGACTATTCACATTATTGTTATCTCTATTTATTCCATGAAAAGTCTCAATAAGTGGACATTATTGAGGTAGAAAGGCAGTTATACAAAAAAATGAAAGTTGTAACATAGAGGTGGTGAATATTATGGTAAATATGATGAGAATGGACAATGTCCAGGTCCACTTGCAAAATTTTTTTAAAGTCGGGGCATTTGTGCACAGTATTCAATGTCCGATACACCACAACAAAATGGTATGGCTGAAAGGTGGAATCGTACTCTTATGGATATAGTTAGGAGTATGTTAAGTTTTACGAATGTACTTATATCTTTATTGATGTATGCATTAAAGACAGCTACATATTTACTTAACGGGGTTCCTAGTAAAGTGATTCATGTGACACCTTATGAATTATGGACAGGAAGGAAACCTAGCTTAAGGCACCTGCATGTTTGGGGTTGCCCAGCCGAAATAAGGATTTATAATCCCCATGAAAGGAAGCTTAATGCAAGAACCATTAGTGGTTACTTCATCGGTTATCCAGAAAAGTCTAAAGGGTACATATTTTATTCTCTCAACCATGGTACAAGAACAGTTGAGTCTGGTAATGTTAGGTTCATTGAAAATGGACAAATCAGTGGGATTGGGCAACCACAAAAGGTGAATATTCAAGAGATTCAAGTGGAAAATCCTTCACCTAGTATCTCTTCTCAAGTTGTTATTGCTCTTGTTGTATCATAGTTACGTAACATATTGGACCAACAAGTTAATATTCCAAACCATAAGAAGAGAATGTCAATAATGAACTAGTAAGTAATGTGTAAGTCACAAATGATCAAGTGATACCACAGGAAATAGTACTGCGAAGAAAGACCAGCTATATTAGATAACTCTGTGGTGTATTCACTTAAGCATGAGTGTGACTTGAGCATTGATAAGGATCCAGACTCATTTAAAGAAGTCATGAAATGCAATAATTCTAAAAAGCAGCTCAATGATATGAAAGAAGAGTTAAAATCTATGAATGATAATCAAGTCTGGGAACTAGTTGGGTTACCTGAAAGCTCAAAGCAAGTGGGCTGTAAATGGGTCTTTAAGACCAAAAGGGACTTAAAAGGTAATATTGAAAGGTACAAAGCCAAACTTGTAGCCAAATATTATACTCAAAAAGATGGCATTGACCTTAAAGAGACCTTATCTCCAGTTTCAAAGAAGTACTCTTTAAGAATTGTTATGACATTGGTAGCTCATTATAATTTAGAGCTTCACCAAATAGATGTAAAGACAGCTTTTCTGATGGTGACTTAGAAGAAGAAGTTTATATAGACCAACCGAAATGTTTTGTGACTACAGAAAAGGAAAATATTGTAACGCCCCATTTTAGGGGTTAAAATAGTAAAGAAATTCGGTACGTTTTATGATTTCTATTTGGATCTTGGCATGCATTCATGGCATTTTCCGGGTAAAT
>JAOTAX010000002.1:11256656-11268726 GCA_025629825.1 Erythroxylum guanchezii | reverse complement strand
CCTTGAGGGAGACGACTTTAGAATATTCACTGTGCGGGTACTAGGACGATTCTGTACACTTGCAGAATAATCGATCAGGTATATAATTACTTGCTAATTCGAAGCATAGATAAATTCTATACTCCATGGCTTTATCATGGTGAACGTAAGGAAGCAAGTTGTAATAGAATTGGTGGTACATGTTATGATGACAGTAACAATAATGATGTAGATGATTATGATGTGAATGATGATGGTGATGATGGGATTTATGAGATGTTAAACGATTGTTAGAATTATATGGAGACTATGAATGAAACAAGAATGCCTAACAAAATTGGTAGTATTATAGAAGATAATTTTGGGAAGTTATTGAAAGTTGCTCGAGAACAATTATATCCGGGGTGCTCTAATTTCTCACAGCTATCATTTGTTGTGAAGTTGTTGCATTTGAAGGTTTATAATAAATGGAGTAACAAGTCCTTTGACATGTTAATTAACTTACTGAACGATGCATTACCTATTGGACACAAGTTGCCGAAATCTTACTATGATGCAAAGAAATTGTTAAAGGACCTTGGATTGGGATATATTTCAATTCATGCTTGCAAGTATGACTGTGTTCTTTTTTGGAAGGAAAGTAAAGATCTTCAAGAGTGTCCTATTTATGGTACATCAAGGTGGCAGGTGGATGATGGGAGAGGGAAAAAGATACTGAATAAAATCCTTTGATACTTTCCTATTAAACCATGATTACAAAGACTCTTTATGTCAACAAAAACAGCCATAGATATGAGGTGGCATAAAGAGAAACACATTGATGATAACATTATGCGTCATCCAGCAGACTCAATGGCATGGAAAGAAATTGATTGAAATTTTCCATAGTTTTCACAAGATTGTCGTAATGTTCGACTTGGATTGGCCTCATATGGATTTAATCCTTTCGGTAATATAAGTACTTTTTATACCATGTGGCCGGTGATTCTAGTCCCATACAATTTACCTCCATGGAAGTGTATGAGGGAGCCTTTTATGTTTTTGTCTTTGCTTATTTCAGGACCTACGGCTCCTGGTAAGGACATCGATGTATACATATAACCATTAATTGATGACTTAAACGATCTATGGGAATTTGGATTACTAACTTTTGATGTTATTGAAGGCGAAACATTTATAATGCATACTGCTATTTTGTGGACTATAAATGATTTCATAGCTTATAGGAACTTTTATGGGTGGAGCACTAAAGGGTATATGGCTTGTCCTTTATGTAACCATCAAACATATTCAATGATGATACAAAGTAAAATATGTTATACGGGTCATCGTCGTTATTTGGAACATAGGCATAGATGGCGAAGAAGTAAACTACATAATGGCACAGTAGAATTGAGTAAAGCTCTGATGCAGTTGTCTACTGATGATATTGTTTACCAGCTATCACATTTGGGTGACATTACACCTGGCAAACACCCAAGTAATAGAAAGCGAAAGAGAAATGATGTCGAACTGAATTGGACAAAAAAAACATATTTTTCAACTTGTCATATTGGAAGGAATTACTATTGAGGCACAATCTTGATGTCATGCATATTGAGAAATGGGATGTCTACTTTTTTATGGCAAGACCCTTGGCATCCTAAAGGTATTTTGAAGGACCTCTTAAACCCTAGAATGATCAATGGATCGGAATTACCGATGAATGTAAAAGTTGCTGAGATTATCAGGAATAATGTGTGGAATTGGTAGGAGGCCACATTACAAACTATACAAACCCTAGAGCCCTTACCATATTAACCACAATGCTCCCGACCTGATAGATTGGAATGGCTAGCAAGTCCCTCCAAAACATACACAAATGCCTCAGTCTACTCCATATTGAGACCTCCCAATCTTTGTGTCCCCTGGTATAAATTAGTCTGGCATAAAAGAACTAACCCAAGGTATGCTTTCATCCTATGGCTAGCTTTCCTTAATAAGTTGCAAACAAGGGACAAACTTCTCTTCTCATATGTTCCTAATCACTGCTCCTTGTGCTTCTTGGCTAATAAGTCTATTGGCCATCTGTTCTTTGAGTGTGCTTACTCAAAAACAGTATGGACGCATTGTCTAGAACATTTTCAGATTCACTTGTCAAATCTGACAAATCTTCAAGCCCTCCTAAGCTGATTTAATCACCCATCAAATAACACAAATACTAACCTCAACCTTCTTCCCATTATCCTCTCTGTGACTGTTTATAACCTTTAGTCTGAAAGAAACTATCAAACTTTCAAGGAAAAAGCTGTGGAAGTTGGGAATTTGAACACCATAGTAGTCTTCCAAGTTATGGAAATTCTCAGCTCAAACACTGAGGAAAGGTAAATACTGGTTGAGATTATGTCTTGACCGGAGGACAGTCCATACTCATTTGTTGGTGGCTTAAGGAATCAGAAACAATTATATGGTGTTAACCATAAAAGGATGGGAGAGAATTATGAGAGCATACGATGAAGATCTCATACATGGGACTAAGTTGAGAATATCTCTACAGATATGGAAAAAGGGCTTCCTCGGTAATTCACCAAAGGATATACCACCTTCAGTAAAATGGAAGAATGCAGCTAAGATGCTTAATCTCATGCAATGTGGATGTGAATTTATGGGTTTGATACGAAAATGATTGTTTATTTCAAATTATTTCTTTACTTTGGTTATCTGTAAATGTTTGTGTTGCTAGTTAAGATAAGCCTTCCTACAAGGTCATCTTGGATGGTAGATATGTATAGGCGTGATGCGATGATTGGTTCGATTCATGAGGAACATTTTTGTAAAGTTCATCATGTTCTTAGGTTAGGATGGTCTTTTGGTTTGGGAAGGGATTGACTCCAAGGCAAACTCGTGCTTATGCATAACTACTTTTGATTTATTTAAATTTCTGATTTACTAAAAAAAACATTTGTGAGTCCATTTTAGGGATTGCCATGGGAATTGATGGGAAATCCGAAGACATAATTAGGCCTAGACTTGACTTGAAAGACATGAATATTAGAAAAGATTTGCATTTGAAAAGAAGAGATGATGAGTCATACGTTATTCCCCTTGCTTGTTACAACATGTCAAAAAGTGAGAAACAATCATTATGTTAGTTCCTCCAATCAGTCAAATTTTCTAATGGGTATGCATCAAATATAGGTTGTTGTGTCAAAGTTAAAGAGGGAAAAGTATCAGGGTTGAAAAGTCATAATTGTCATGTACTTTTGCAACGATTACTTCCTGTTGGAATACATGGGTGTTTGTCGAAGGATGTGTCCATTACTTTAGGTCAATTGGGAGAGTTTTTTAAGCAATTATGTTACAAGACACTTAAAGTTAAAAAGATTGATAAAATGGAAAAAGACATAGCATTGATTCTATGTAAGCTTGAACTATTATTCCCCCTTCGTTTTTTGATGTTATGGTTCATTTAGCAATTCACTTACCATATGAAGCAAAAATTTGTGCATCAGTTCAATTTCGATGGATGTTTCCAATTGAAAGTTAATTCATATTAAATTCAACAAGTTTTTTCTATCTTATTTGTTTGTTAACAACTCCTAAGCTCATAACCAATTATGTTCAGGTTTTTATGCTCTCTTAAGCATTATGCATGTAATAAAGCTCGACCAGAAGGGTCTATTGCAGAGGCTTATATAGCAAATGAATGCTTGACTTATTGTTTAATGTACTTAACTGATGTGGAGACAAGATTAATAAACCATAATGTAACTTTGACTTTCATGACAACGCTGGGTTGCCTATTTTCTCCCAAAAAGTTAAGTCACTTGGTGTGGGTAAATATGTGGAGTTAACTAAAGACGAATTTGAAATCGCCCATTGGTATATTTTGAACAATTGCCAGAAAGTCGATACATACATGGAGTACATATATTCCTTTTCATTCAAACAATCATATTACAATTTTCTTCATTCAGTATGGGATCCTACTATCGTTGTCTTTTTTAAATAGAGAGCACAAAGAGACAATTCGCAGCAAAGGGATTATTAATGTTGATGAAAGACATAGGCAGAAGTTTATATCGTGGTTTAGGAACCGAGTAAGTTTCATATTGATTACATATTAAGAAAATATGATAATATGTCTCATCCTTATATTTATTTTCAATTTTTCGTATAGATGATACAGTTACATAACCGTAACGTGCAAAAAACGACAACAACATTATATAGTTTAGCATGTGGGCGCCATATTTATGGGAAAAAATACACAAGTTGTATTGTTAATAAGGTGAGATTTTACATACAAGATCGAGATAGTCGAGTTAAAAGTCAAAATTGAGGGGTTATCGTTGAAGGATGTCATGACGATGAAATCATTGATTTCTATGATGTCATCTGTGAAATAATAAAGTTGCACTACATCAAGGATAAGAAGGTTGTTCTATTTAAACGCAAATGGTTTGATATAACTGACATGAAAGTTCACAGGCATATTACTAGCTTAAATGTTAGTTAGTAAGACATGGTATGATAATCATCTTTTTGTCCTTGCAAGTTAAGTCAATCAAGTTTTCTACATCAACGATACTGTATTGGGTAGCAATTGGAAGGTTGTTCAAAAGTTTCAACAAAGGAATATCTTTGATTTTTGTGAAAGGGATATTGTTCATTTGGATGAGGCTGCGGATGAAGTTTATCAAGAAACTAGATTGGAGTTCAATAATGAAGGCATTCTAGTAGAAGATGCAGATATATCATCATTCCATAGGAGAGATGTCAATCCCAATATAGTTCAACTAGATGAAGTCCAAGCCCATCTTACCTTACAAACAGATGAAGACTATACTCAAGATGACTTAAATGACAATGTGATACTTTGCTCGAAAATATTAGTGATGAAGAATCCAATGATAATGTACTTAATGATGATGATTTTCAAAATCTTGATCACGATGATTGAATGTAAATAAATTGTTTGGATAGTTTGACATGTTATGTTCATAATTGCCTTATGTTGTTAATGTTTTACTTATGTTAATTTACGATGACTAGATGCATAGTTTTAATGTTTCACTTATGTTTGTGCAGAATGTTATGCCGAATGTTTAGTATTTGACTACTGATCTCCTTATATTCATGTGGATTATTGATGTTTGAGTTAAGATTATGCATTATCTTCATATTTTGTTTTAGTTGTTCAATATAATGGCACCTGGTAGAAACAAGGGAAAGAGAGTGGCAATGATCGAAAAAGTTCCTCCCCCACAACAACCAACTCAATCTGACCCTATCGTTCAACAACCAACAATTGCATCCTCGAATAAAGACAGTCAGCAACAACATTTACCAACATCGTCTATTAGTCTTAAGGGATCTTCAGGTCTGTTATTGTTAACCAAATATATTTACATTAATGCTGAAATTACTCATTATATGTTTAGTGTGTTGTTCTTATTATAATGTTTTTGTTTTCAGGTTCCAATACCGGCATTAGAAAACGAGGTAGAGGTATCACAAAAGGAGTTGAGGTGCAACGGATAAATGTTGTAATAAATAGCAAGTTGTTTGTTACCATTGACCCTACGCAACGTCTCTCTATAAATAAGATACAATCTGCAAAATTGTCCAGTGAGTTAGGCGTCGTTGTGAGGAATGAATTGCCTTGCCTTCAACATGCAAGGCAGGTGAAGGAAGACAACTTGCTCCAAAATGCTTTGGACAAAGTTTCGGAAATATTTCAATTCATTTGATTATATGTATTAGGATTTACCTAACAAAAATAGTAAGTTAACTTATATATGTTCTTCACAGATGAAGCTCAATATCGTTGATATCAATAAGCCTGAGGTTTCAAGCTATGTTAGTTCACTGTTAAAACATAAGATGAAGGATCATCGATATGGACTTCATAAATATTACCAGTCTTTCCCTTCTAATGAAGAGGCAAAGAGACAAGTTCTGAAATGGGTGACTCTAATAAATTGGAGTGAAATGTGCGATTATTGGGCCTCTACAAAAGTTCAAGTTTGTTTTATTTCTTTCATATTTCCTTCCATTAATTTTGTTTATACATTTCGTGACTACTTCTGTTAATTTAGGAAAAGTGTGAGAAAGTCAAGGTGAACAGAATAAAAAAGAAGATTCCTCATAACACCAGCTCCAAATCATTTGTTGTTGTCCAACAAGAATTTGTAAGTATAACGTTTTCAACTTATTCTTCTATTTCTTAATACAATAAATTCTATTATTTTCTAATTTTTTAAATTCATATAATAGAGTTAAACTCAATTCCAAAGACAAAAGTATGATAGGATCATACTGTACAAGCTAACACACTACAAGGAAGGTGAAGGCTAGATGTCTGAAGATGCACAAAGTAATTATGTATGTACAAAGAAATTAATATTACAGTTTATTTTTTTATGTAATACTAAATAATAATTTTTTAGTTAACTCGATTTTATAATTTAAATTGTAGGACAAGATGCAGGAGTTATTGCCGATATCATTGTCTCAGGGGAATCAGCCCAATGTCGATGACATTTGCAACAATGTCCTTGGTACAAGATCGGGATATATCAAAGGTCTTGGGTATGACCTCATACCCAAGCCTGTTGATGCATCTTCGTCACGACCAGCATATGTCACGATGTTTCAAGAGGAGAACCAGTCACTGAAGACTAAGTTACAATTTACAGAATAGAAGTTAGATCGTAATGTAAAAGAAGTGAACAAGCTTAAAAAGATGGTCAAACAATTACTTGGCTTAAACTATGTTAGCAGTAATGACGATAAGGAATCTTAGTTTGTTTATAAATTTTGTTCAAATTCTGTAATTAACCCTGTAATTATTTTCTTTATAAAATGCATTCCATTTTTAATGTTTATTTTATTTCAATTGATTATTATTTAAACAATATGTCACCAACATTAATTATAAAATGTAACTGATTTATATTTCAAACTGTCTTAAAAATTGTAATAAATTAAATTAAATTCTTTAACAATTATAATAAAATTTATATTTAAAAATAAATGTTTGTCACTAAAAAGTATTAGCTACCAAAACAAAATCGTCACAAAATGTTATTACCTATGTTTATAAGAACGTCCCTAAAAACATTTACCTACAACAAACAATTAGTAGCTAAAACTATTTTGCTCCAAAAACAAAATCGTCAGTAAAAATAATTACCTACGACTATGGTTTAGTAGGTAAAAACCTTTATCTACGAAACATATACGTCGCAAAATCCCATGTACAACGTTTTTGGTCCTCGTTGGTTATATATTTTTCCGACAAATATATTATGTATCCAAAATCTTTTTGCGACGATTTCGAAAAAACGTCGCAGATATTGTTTTGTTACCCAGATTTAACGACTATTATAACGACGATTTTGTTTCGTCACCAATTATTATTTCACACAATTTTTTAATATTTTGCAACATTTGAATTCATCGCCAATAACCTTATCTGTTGTAGCATGCAGAGACTACCATCTACCATCTCGTTGTTGGAATAAATTGCACCAACTCAATAACCATGAAGACCAAGATCTTTTATGAGGTTGTACACAATATGAGCTATATTCCGAACTTCTGCCTTGTCACATTTCTTGTCCTTCAAAATCTCCATGATACTAATAAACCCTGGTGAGTTAAAAACAGTCTCGGAATAAATCTTATCACTGAAAAGATGAATGCCCTTTTGTGATAATAAAGTTTATAAGAAGATTCGATTCACTGTGGCTTATTGTATTCCCTCAAAGAATTTGAAGGGTTTGTAACCAACGCACCCTTAACCTTCAAGTTGCATTGTTGTGCCTCTTGATAAGCTTGTTCAAGAGTTGTAGTGATTTTGGAAACCATTTGAGCTTGTACGCTGAATAGGTACAATCTCAACTACAGTTCTCCACTTAAGATCACGATCAAATCAGAAAAACATTAAAATAAATAAATAACAAGTAAATTAGATTACTAGCAACAGCCAATGAGCATAGGAAGATACACGCGACTAGGTTAGCATGACGTAGGAAGCAGAAATGCATCGCTCGGTTTAGCGAGACAGAAGATGAGTCGTATTAGCAGAAGCTTCAAAACAAGAGTCTTCTCGAAATTAGACTTGATGATAAGCTATGGTTTTGACATGTTCAGTTTAGTTTATTTGAAAAATTAACTATTTTAATTAATAACTTAACTTTTAATTAATGTTAATGAATATACATAATTTATTGTTTATACTTGTTAGTAGGAGCTCCTGGATCTACCGACAGATTTTAAAAAATGGAATCATTGACGTGATACTTAACTGACCAAAATTTAATTTCGTTAAAATTTCTATATTGAGTCTATTTTGAGCATTTTAATACAATTAAACTTAGAACACTTTAATACATTATTTTAAAGTTACATTCTTTCAAAAAAATTAGAGATTTAAATTGCAATTTTGAGCAAATACTTATTTTTCTTAATGATAGATTAAATTCTCTTAGAGATAGGGATGATAAATGAGTCGGCTAGTTCAAGTATTTTCAATTGATCGACTTATGGGCTTAAGTTAAGGTGTTTTCAATAGACTGGTCTAATTTTTCTAAATAAAACGATATCATTTTGCTTAGAATAATTGGACCCCGAGCAGACCTAAGTCTGGACAGTCCAAACTCGAACTCAATTAAAAAAGATGTTGCTCTATAATTTTAATTTTAAGAAGATTATTTTAAAAAAATTGGCAGGTCGACCCATGGGCTGGGTACTTAAACAAGAAATAGAGGGAAAAGAATGACATGAAAGAAAAGGAAATTTAGGGTAAATAGAAGTTAAAGAGTAGGATTATCGGGCTAATCAAAATAATTATCGAAGTGTTATTGGACTATATCTCCACATTAATGGAATCAGTATCATTGAGTTTTCAAGGGACATACAACATTTAAAGCATTTTTACTGATTCTCTATCTTACCTTTCGCATTTGAGAGGCTAGAAAAATGTTAAGCCAATTTGTTTTGATTTATGTTTTAATTTTTGTTTTCAAATTAAAAAAAAACTTTTTGATTGAGTTTTTTTTTCCGTTTTTTATTGTGGTTTCTTTCCATTTCAAAATTTATGAAGGCTAACTTAAATTATTTTTGTTTTTTGTTCATTTTTTTCATAATGTGATTTACTATCAACCAATTATTTATTATTTAATATATTTAATTATTAATAAAAATTATGAATAATTTAATTAATTAAAATTATGAACAATTTAATTTAATTTAATTGTTGTAATTAAATTAAACAAAATTAATTTAATGATTATTGATAAATATAATTAAATTTAAATTTTCTTAAAAATATATATAATTCAAATAAAACCTTTATTTAATAATTAAATATATTTAAAATAAATAAATAAATTTATTGATAATTTATTAATAAATATTATATAAGAGATTAAAATAAATTTAATTAATTAAAAATAATTTATCTTTTAGTTTTGTTTAATATGTAATTATAATGAATAATAAAAATATAAGAACTACAATAAAAAAGTTCAACCAAATGTACATGTGCTTATATGAAATATGCTAGTCTAGTCATGATGAGTTCTCGAAGTGTAGATTTGTTTTGAAGATTTGCATAAGATTAACGTGTTTTGTCTTAACGATGCACAGTACGAGAAATGAACTGAGTCTAATTTTCTTGTTTCAGGTTTAAGCAGAGAAGGAAGTGATATATACAATGGAAGAAGGGCTAAGCTGTGCATGATGATATTGGAGACATGAAAACTAGAGTTTGGCAAGAAACAAAGAAGATAGGGAAAGTTGGGTTTCCTGCAATGTTAGGCAGAGTGAGTCAGTTCGGTATGTTAGTGGTGACACAGGCATTCATCGGTCAAGTTGGTGAAGTTGAGCTTGCCGCTTATGCACTCATACAGGTTGTTACTGTACGTTTTGCCTATGGAATTGTGGTAAGATACTTCTCGATTGCACGTACGTCTACTCAG
Source organism: Erythroxylum guanchezii (assembly GCA_025629825.1). Classification (NCBI taxonomy): domain Eukaryota; kingdom Viridiplantae; phylum Streptophyta; class Magnoliopsida; order Malpighiales; family Erythroxylaceae; genus Erythroxylum; species Erythroxylum guanchezii. The sequence goes on along the minus strand of JAOTAX010000002.1, from coordinate 11,258,779 downwards.
ATTGACTATTAATATTGGTGTGGCCCGTCGATGCATATTTCAGTTTTGACATAAGGTCTAGTACACTGATCTCTGGAAGGGAACAAATAATTTGATCTCTAGTTCTATGTTATTTGTCACTAGTTTCAGAGATGATTTCCTAAGCTTTGAACTTGGATGCGTGTCATATACAGCTGGGCATGCAAGTGCCACCGAGACTCTCTGTGGACAGGCATTTGGAGCTAGACAATATCACATGATGGGAATCCACTTGCAGCGTTTTATTGATCATCAATTGTGCTGCTGCTACGATTTTGTTACCTGTATTCGTCTTCTCATCTCAGATCTTCAGACTGCTAGGATATGGAAAAGACATAGCCCACGAAGCTGGAGCTATCCCACTCTGGTACATCCCAAATCTCTACTTCTTTGCCTTCTCATTTAGCATTCAAAATTACTTACAGGCTCAGCTGAAGAACATGGTTGTTGGGTGGGTTTCTATCATCTCATTTATACTTCACTTGCTATTGTCATGGATCTTTGTGAGCAAACTGAGCTGGGGGTTTCCTGGTGCAATGGCTGCCCTGAACATATCAAGTTGGTCAATTATAATTGTAGAGTTGGTTTACATATGTGGTGGCCGGTGTCCCAGCACATGGAGAGGATTTACTCTTGTTGCCTTCTCTGATTTAGTTCCTGCGGTGAAACTCTAGATCCTCCGGTGTGATGCTTTGGTGAGTGTATTTCTTCAATACAATCACTTCTTTCTCCTAGTGACCATCTGTAGGTATCTCTGTTTCTTTTATAGTTAACTGAAAACTCCTAGAGAAAAGAACAGTATGTTTCACTGTAATATTCTGCCAAACTAGCAGATGAATAGCTCTGTTTGTTTTTTAGCAAAGTTGGAAGTTCGTGTACTAATGAATGCGGCGAAGTCACATTATCTAACCCTTTCATAGAAATAAAGTTATTGATTGATTTGCAATTTTTAGTAACACAATTAGAAACGTTAAGCACACGTAATTCTATTCCTCATTTTAACTATTTTGCTTGCGAGAATTCTTGAAGATGCCCCCTTGACTGATTGAAGAGAGCCCCTTCAGCCCACAGCCTGTCAAGCCTTTTGTCTGATGGAAGCAAAATGTCAAACACTTGTGGTGCACTGTTCACGTGCACTATTCACGCTAGCATTCAACAGCCAAAAATGCAGCTTCGATCTCCTCAGCTTTGTAATATGAGTGTAGGAAGCTCCTCCAAAAATCTAGCTCAAGTCTCTCACAAATCAGGGAATGTATGGTGTTTGGTTGTGTGTAATGGAAAAAGAATGTAGCTCACTCTACTGTTCACGTCAGCTACAAGGAAATATGAAAGCTGATAGTTTTATTTTTGCTAACCAAAATGCTCCTCTCAAAATGTAATAAATCTCAACAGCTGATTTGAAGTGTTTATATGTATTTGGTAGTTGTGCAAAAACTCACTTCCTAAGAGAATCCGAAGAACACTCCAGCTTTGCAAGTTTTGGTTTTTTTTCAATATGCTACTTCTGTTCAATATGCTACTTCTGCTTCTCTACTTAAAGGCTTGATTTTATAAATCAGATACTACTCGAGCAACACAAAGAAAATGGACTGAATTCAAAAAAAATGATCAACTGGAAAAATTGAGTAATGCTAAAAACTTTGGTTTTCACTCACACATCTAATTCTAAATTTGCTTCAGATTAAAACAGAACATCAACTCAAAGACTTCTTCATTTACTTCTACTGCTCAACATAAAACTACTAGCATCTGGATATCAAAACCAAAACAAAAGTGAAGAACAAAACTCAAAAGATGAAAACTTGATCTGAAGGTATTGTATTGATGATTTTCTGGTTTTTTTCAATACACTCTCTGCTGAAAAAGTAAAAACATGAGCTTCATATATGCTCCAAAGACATCTGATACGATTTTCAAATTTCTGAAGAGTAAAAACAAAAACTGATGGTTAAAGCTCATTTCTTCATTTGGCTAAACACTAAAGTATCCATTTTGTCTTCTTGCAAAAAACAGAAATCTGAACTCTTTAGCAGCATTTAATGCTTCAGCCAACAAAATCCTGACATCCAAATTTGATTTTCAGGCCATGAAAGTGAAATGCCTGA
>JAOTAX010000002.1:11242044-11256556 GCA_025629825.1 Erythroxylum guanchezii | reverse complement strand
GCTTCAATCCAATATTCACCTTCTTTTTCTTCTTCAGTTTAATTGCCAATGCAAGGTCTTCCGCAAGCTTCAAAACAGCAGGTTTTACAAAACAACTCATTCCAATAAGAATAGTCTAGTGCTATGGTACAATGCTTTGACAATCCTTTTGGCGGGGTATACGAAGAGTGCAGCAACTGAAATATCGGCATTGTCCATATGGTAAGATCATCATCAAGTAACATACCTCCAGGAATCTGTCTATCAAAATTGATCCTTTTTGATGATTTTTTAATGTACGGCCTCAATCTCAGAACGTTTGAATTTATGCTATGTTTTTGCTTCCTAGCTGCCTCCAGGTACTGCTTGAAAACGAGTTGAAAGTTTTAAATGAGCTTCTTGAAAATGAATTGACTACGTTACTTTGTTGAGCAGCGTACGAGTTTCAAATGAACTAGGAAGAGGAAATGCTAAAGCTGCAAAGTTTTCTATCAAAGTCAACTTCCGGGCTTCAATGTGTTTGGGAGTTTTCTTTTTCACTGTATGTCTATTGCTGGGTCATCAGATTGCCCAACTGTTACAAATGAAGAGGCGATCATTGAATCTGTATCCAGCCTTTCCCTCGTCCTAGCTTTCTCAGTTCTACTCAATAGTTTTGAGACAGTACTCACAGGTATGCTAGACAAAGTATGCCTTTTGAGTTTGAGAACTGCTTTCTGGAAATAAATAACCGATTCTTTTGTTTTCCTGTCTTCCATTTTGGATATGCAGGGGTGGCCATAGGAACTGGTAGACAAAGTATGGTAGCATATATCAACATCATTTGCTATTATGGGGTTGGGTTGCCTGCAGGACTCATTCTTGGATATGTTGCTCGTCTGCAAGTAAAGGTGATTTGCTTGTCTGTCTCCTATCCGCCATTGGTGACTCCAATTACTAATGATTACCACCTCCAAGGAACGAAATTAAAACCCCAAATAGAATATAAAATCCAAGTGAGAAGGGCATTTCTATGGTAGATGGATTTGAGATTCTTATTATCAACACAATTATATTCTCTTTTGTAGGGTATCTGGATTGGATTGATTCTGGGAGAGGTACTGCAGCTTCTTAACCTCGGCTATATTACCTTCAGAACTGATTGGAATCAGCGGGTAAAGAAAATTTCCCTTGGAAGCACAAACGAATGTCTCCAACGAAACGATTGATTTGAAGATGGAATATAACTGTATATAGTTATAGCAAATTCACAATTTGGATGACTAAATACTTTTTTCCCTTTTTTTATAGGTTAATAAAGCATCAGAAAGGCTTAATCATTGGTTCTTGCAACCTTCGGATGAATCAGATGAAACTTCTATCCGAAAGAGATTGATTGGCTGATTCTCATTATAGTTTGTAAAATATAGTATTGCATGCACAATGTTTAAGCGCCTTGCAGGTTGGCAATTGACCTGCTTGTTTTTTCGAGCATGGCTTACCATCAGGGTGATGAAATAGCTTTATTCCCAGTTTAGCCCATTTCAACATAAAGAAAAAAAGATTAGCATTACCTCTCAGATGTGATTTCTTTATTGGTATAATTATATTCATTTTAATGATAGATCGGTGGACTTGTCTTCACAGATATATTTGGAAATTTGGCACCTTATATTTCACAGGGATAATAAGGTAATCAGAAAAGAAACAAAGAAAGGAAAAGGATGTATTTTTACAGTCAAGGCAGTGATATCATCCTCTCAATAGATTATATGCCGGTAAGTCTTTGACACTGTAGACATCTTCAAGGGCAAGCTCCCGCTCTAATTGTGTCCTCGTCGATTTCAAGACATCCTGTAATTAAGAACAAATAAACGACTATAAGATGATGCCGATGAGAACACATCACATTCATGAAATTAAAATTTTTAGAACTTTGGCTTTTCAAAACAGGTTACATTGAAGTCCATATATGAAGCGCGCTTTGCAAGCCATTGAGCATCCATCATTTGAAAGGATACACAAAAGAGGTTGTCAAATGCCATTTCATCTTCAGCCAACAGTTGTAAGAATTTAATTCCTGCTTGACTTGATGGCTTCCCTGAAAGAAACAATTAAATAATTGAACTCTAAGAACTCAACAATCTAATATCAGTTGGAGTATGATAAGGTAGGATATCAAATAAGTGATCATATATTGGAATGTTTATCCAGGTTAAGCGATCATGAATTGCACCAGTTAAAATTTGGGGTTATATAAATTTTCAGCTCATTAAACCTTTTATAGGAATTACACCTGTCTGAAGATCCAGCATCTGGGCCAACATAAAGGAAATGTTTATGCCAGCAACAGCAAAGGGATACTCCCAATCAGCTCTTTCTCCATCTTTTTTATGTAACAATCGCTGGAATGATTCCTGTGAACAATAACCAGTTCAATATATGGCAGTATGTCGAATAAGCAAACCCTATTATCCATACAGTGACCCAGAACGACACTTGATTTGTTTGGGGAGGGAAAACAGAACATAAAACAGAATAAATGCAGGCCTCAATGCAAGCAAGCAAGACAGGTATCTGTTTTGACAGGAATCATAAACAGTTTTGAAAAGAGAAGGAAGCACTCAGAAGTAGATAGCAAATACACTGACACACAACAAGTCACTCCTGGGGAAATTTTCATCATTTACTCTTGAGCTCAATATTCCCATGAACTATAAAGAAAAGCATCCACAGCACATGCCCATAAAAAGATCCCAAGCACGGCCCATTCATTAACTACTGATGATAGTTTTAAACTGAATCCCCAAGCTCTCATCCATTGTTCAGGATGGTCAACTGGGATAGAACTGAGTTGCAATCCGAGCCACAAACTGAAGAATGGTGATTCCACAATGTCCAATTGTCAACATAATTACAATTCTCACCGTAATTTTACAAGTACATAGAGTTCTGTAAGCTAGGGAACAAAAATCAGGGCATAATTTATTAAATCAGCTGCTTGAGCAAAAGTGAAAACAGAATCAGCTTAGGGATTTGAGTTCCTTTAGTTGATAGGAAACTATGCCATCCAATATGTGTGATAATCGTTGAGATAATGAAAGATCATCAGAGTGTTCAACTTCTTCGTAGACAATTTGTATAGAATTCCTTCAAATGATTTGAAATGTCGTCATTTCCAGATCGGATACGATAATAACAGTCAGAAAACAAGAATCCTGATCTCAACATTACTTCCCTCACAGTATACTCTTAAAGGACTAGGAAATAGACGCCAAATTTTATTTGTTGTGGAATGATCAAAATAATTTATCATGCATCACTCATGAAATGGAGCTCCATGCATGCTGCAATGTAAGGCTGTAATATATGGTCACCTGAAACGTAGGTAATAATACAACATTGACATAAAAAATTGTAGGTGTCTAAGGAAGAGTGACAAACCGGATACTTCATGGCAAAGTAGATGAGATTCTCCAATGATACAAATCCTCCACCCCTTCATTCACATGGATTGAATTAATGTGAATTGAATGAACTCAAGATATATCGTACACAACAATTTTCTAAATACCGAAAATCAGTAGAGGGGTCTGAACCCTGCCAGCCCATCTCCTTCCAAAGTTCAGATTTTAGAGAGGGGAGCTCCCTCTCCGGGAAAGATAACCTCCATAATAGCCTAAGCGCATCCTGAAAACCAACAAAAAAGTATCAATTGCTATAGTTTGAAACACCTAACTTCAAGTACAAAGCCATCACATGCTTGCTGGGAACATGTACCCAACCTAGTGCCAAATGAATCTCAGGTAGACTTCACAACAGATAAATGTATTAAACCTAAAAAATGCTTCATCATTGAAGTTAGACCTTTTACATCATGGAAAAGAAGAATGCGACTTTAGTATTTAACAATCAGAGTTAGAAGTTCTCAACCTAAAGTGGCAACTCGTTCATATTGTAGGATTGGAATAATTATCTATTCCCTAGGCCAGTGTAACAGTTACATTAACCAACCAAAAAAGAAAACTTGTTCCACGTGCGAGCGAGAGAGAGAGAGAGAGAGAGAGAGCTCACTTGATGCTCTAGAAGTGAACTATCAAAGGGTACCCCCAACCTTCGCTGCAGATTTCTGAGCCTTTCTTCCTTAAACGATACCAATTTAAGGCATAATAAATTCAGAGCTCAATATGCTCACAATCAATCTGAATAGTGTATAGAAAGCTATGAATCCAAAACATGCTCAAAACTAAAAATATTGAGCAAAACGAAACATATAACCCTGTTGAAAGACTTGATATCATGTAGGATCGCTACAAAACATGTTAATGACATTTAATGTTCATGAATATGCTGTAACATTAGGTAGCTAGAAGATAAAAGGATTTGAAAAGCAATAATTGGTCCAGGAATCACCCCAAGAGTTTGGAACAAGAACTAGAAACCACTCTAAGGTGTTTGTAATAAACAAAAGTGGCGATATCACTCCAATAGGTCCTAGAAATCACTTAATGGGTTTAGGAATCAATCTTAGCAAAGAAAGCCTCACAATTCCAAGCTGAAATTCAGAATCCAGAAAATATCCTTCTTACTCATCCGAACTGAACCATTGAACTTATAATCAAGAATACTGACATGATAAGGACACATTATGTTACCCTCGTAAGTATTGGATCTTAACTTAACAATGACTCAAAATAAACCTATTTTAATTTAAATTTTAATAAAGAAAACCGACAATTAAAGTAAATAAAAATTACATTCCCTTTCACAATAACACCTCTGGAAAACACAGAAAACAGTTTTGAGTGCAAGAATTCACTGATTTCACATAGGATTACATAAGTAGATAAATGCAGAAGACCAACTTCTTGATATCAACAGTGTAACTCATCCTTGGGGCTGATCAAACTTACATCTGTGGAGAACAGAACTAGGGTGTGATTAGCAGACAGATGTTGTGAAGATATTAGGTTGAGTTTAAATCAAAGTAATAGTTGAAACATGTTCCCCCACAGGATAGAACAATGCTTGTCACTGGAAGGATCATGTTTGGGTTAAGCATTATTAACCAAAAAGGTTAGCCTTTACTCATACAACACACTTGTTTGCCTCCACACTATAATTATTTATGTATGCTGCGGCCTTCATAACATTGCTCATTTCCGGTTAGTTATTCTCTGTATCTCTATCAAACATTCACCTTACAGCTCCTGCCCATTTAAATTCGTTAAGAACATAGCATGCACAAGAGAGGTGCAACACAACGTAAAAGAAACTATAAACGTTCTAGAGAAGAAAAATATGTATGATAGAAAAAAGTGTATTATATTGTTTTCTTTGACATCATCATGTAAAGTTGCAAACTAAATAAAAATGAAAGAAAAAAAGGTCTTCATAATCACAATGCAGGACAACTGCCAGCAATCAACTAAAGATAACTAAACCATACCTGTAAAGGACTAAGACATGGTAAGAGGAGCTTCTTGTTTATTCCATTTTGATCAGTGGAGAAGAGAGGTAAAAATCTTCCTATAAGCGATCCAGAACCTAGGACAATATTTGCTATCACAGTCAAGATCAAAACGTTAGCAAAACAGATTCACTTTTGTGATTACATACAAAGAAATCATAGAACTTCAGTATCTTCATTCATGCAGGGCATATAGGTTAATATTGAATAATGAATAGATATGATCCTACAAAATAACAGTTGGCTTTGCAATCTAGGCTGCACACACTTTCTAATTAAATTGACATGATTCCAATTCAACAAAAACAAAAAGATAATTGTCATCTATAGTCTTCAAAATATTTTTTTTTTTTTGCACTGCAGTTTAAAGACATTTACAGACCATTAATAAATATAAAGACAAGCCAACAAGTTCAACACAAGAAAAAATGTCAATATATATACCTTATCATTGAAAAGTATTTACATTTAGGTATATGTTCCAGATTTGTAATCCATATTGCAATATATGTACGAAAAACATGAGCTCATAAGGCATACATAAATCATCTCCCAATATAACTTCACAAAACAAATTTAAAGCAATCTAATAAGCAAATCATGACATTAAGCTACCATCTTGAAATTTTAAAAAACCAAGTCACAAAGTATTGCTAAAAATAGCCCTAAAATCTTACTATCTCCATCCAGTAACTGCTGCATGTAAAGATGCTGTATCTCTGATCTAGGTGTAATAACAAGTCAAAAAATCTACCTACTATTTAAGAAGATTTTCCAATTTAAAGTAACATACCTAACCATTGTGCCCACTGAGCAATCAATTGGGAGAATATAAGTGTCCAATGAAGGTCCTCCTTCCTCCGCTCAGCACTCCAAATATCTTCTAGTGTAAGGGCCTAACAACATACAAGACATAAGCTATGTGGAAACATTACTTCTTAAAAGAAATCAGCAGAAAACCAGAAGAAAAGTCATGAACTCACACTTGTAGCCACAGCATCACTGTCACGGTCCCCAAGTAACGGTTCACTTAAACCATCAAAGTCTGACGAATCAAAGTGTTCATGCCTTTTCCCATCAACATCCCCATGATGGAGCCTTCTTCTCAATGTTGACGTCATTACTCAAAGTCAAACCTGTAGAAAATTGTCCAAATAGAAAGCATGAATACAATTGCCCAGATCAATGATCCTAACTCATTGTAAAACTCATAACCAACAAAAGCATATGCAAAAATAACAACATCAAAGAATCATATGGCCAAGATATTCGAATTAGATCTAGACCCTAAACTGAACAAGGGCAGAAAGAGGATCAGAATATCTGAACTCAATGCATTAGCACCACGCTTGTAAACATACAGGACAATTGAATAGCCATCATTATAACATGTTCACCTAGCATTAAAGTTAGGGCGTTTGAAAGGAATTCTCCGGGTTTTTAACTTAATTAAGCGAAATTCGTCAAAACCCTAAATACCCAGTTGTTCAAGAAGCACAGAAACAGATTAAAGAAAACATCAAAAACAACCAAACGCAAATTGGGTCAACCCACGAAGTTTCAAACACAAAAGCATTTCGATGAATAATTCAAAAGACTACCCAATTGTGAACAAAACTTAACGAAGAAGAACAAAAAGAACGTACCAAATATACAATGAGAAAAGAAGGCTGACTGGGAAAGAAAACCTCAAGCAGCCAAAAGGAAACCCCCGTTGTTAAGAAAGCTTCAACAACGTGCAAACTGATATAATACCTATACTTTTTGAATGGAATGCTCACATTATGTGTATGTGTGGGCACACATATATCTATAAAAAAAAAAGAATAAAAGAAGAGATCAATTGAGTCTCCAAATCTCTCTAAAGTGACCTTCTCCAGAGCAGAATAGGAGAGAATCAGAGGGAGAGAGATTTGAGAGACTTTCAATTTAGTCTTGTCTCTGTTTGTTGGTTTGTCTGTTACTGTTTAATTAACTTATCTTACTAATTCAATTTCTTACGTTTTTTCAGTTCCCTTCCACGCAATTCTGTTGGATGGAATCGATAATTATTATAAATTATTTATAATATAATTTATAAATAATTCAACTATTTATTTATAAATTATTATTTATACTTTTAACATATAAAAAATAACAATTACTAATATGTACATAAAAAAATAAATCATCACAAATTTCATAGGTACAAAGAAATACATGCTTAATACTTAGCCGCCAAAATAGACCACCCTCATAAGCCACATCTGCCCTGCGAAGTTAAACCCCAGCTATAAATACTGCTGCAATCCTGCGTTACACTGAAGTATAAGCCAAATTGCGACTTTACTCTTTTTTATTTTTTTTAAGGCAGGCCGAATAGAGAATAAGGTGCAAAAATAGAATTTTCCATGTTTTTGGCTTAAAAGGGGATAATAGATTTGACAAAAGTACACCTCCAATGTATTTATTTCAGATAAATTTTATTACAGAGAACTGAAAGCAGTTGCTTTGCAGCACTCAATTTTTGCAACCAGCATTGCAAACCCAGCCATGGAGACAGAAAGCATAGGCAAATCCTACCGAATGTGTTTTCACAAGCATTTTCTACTCATAGCCTTGACACAGACAAATTTTGAACGTTCTAGTAAGAATTTTACATGAACATGGTGATATTAAGATCCAACTATCTAGGAAAATTTTTGTTTGTGCAAATCTCCCAAGGAGCCTCGAACAAACTTCACTTGAAATCTTCAAAAACATACCTACTACTTATCTATTAATATACATGGTCACACAAAGTCCAGAGGGGAATCTTCTAGCCTTAAAAGATTTTGAAAATGTAAGCAGGTTAAAGTATGGCTAGAGCAAATGGCTGGGCAAATAAAAACAAAGATTAGTCAACAATGCCCTCTTAGACTGCCTCCCAAACCACAGGGAGATTATTGTCGAGGCACGGGAGGAGTTGCCTGCGGATGGTTCTGGCCATAGAATCCAATGCCTGGTGGCCTGTAATATCCTCCAGTCGCTGATGTTTGCTGCTGCTGTTGCTGCTGGGACAGTTGTTGAGGCTGTGACTGCTGGGGTGGCTGAGATGCAGGCCTTGCTAATCCCATTGCCATATGCAGAGGTAGTGGGGGTGGGGGAGGAAGAGCATTAGCTCCATAGCCGTATGGAATTGCTCCAACCATCATGCCAGCAGACTGACCATATTGATTCACTGATGGATTAGCTACAGATATTGGTGGTGGTGGTGGCAATGGGGGTAAAGTGCTATATGAAGTTTGTGCCTGGTTGGTGGATTGGATGCTGGAAGTTGGAGGCGCAAGAGGCACAGAGGTTCCCGTCTGTTGTTGTAAAGGTGCATAAAAAGATGCATTCCCTACATCGGAATTGCCAGAATCAGATACAGGCATTGGTTTCTCAAGTTTAGGCCTCTTCTCTGGGGAGAATAAAGGCAAGTTTGCGGCAAATCCAGCTGATTTCAGACTGCTCATGGAAGCAGCTTCCTCAGCCACAAGGGACGAAAGAACAGATGTCAGCATCTGTGCAGAAGATGTCGATGCAGCAAGCTTAGCAGCAACAGCTGCCGCGGCTGCCTTCTTGCTTTCCTCATCAGTAGCCTTTATTGGTGCAAAGGAAACCATAGGTTGTGAAAGAGGATGCTGAGGTGTGGTAGTGATTGGTGGAGCTGGAGGCATGTTGTTTTCATCAATCCTCATGGCTTCTGTCATAGAGACCGGAGTGATGGTTGTAGTTAAGGTGCCAGAAACAAGGGGATTCGTCAATCTGTTACTCAGATTGCCACCTTGTTCAATCTGACCGCGAGCAACCTGCAATACAAATTAAAAGCTTATGTTTCATCCGATTCTAAACTTTAAATAAGCCAAATAAAAATGGAAAGATCAATTTAATCAAATATCTGGGCAGCATTTTCCGTACACTTAATAAATTAAAAGCATGCACGTCAAAGAGGACATACTCTGAAACAAAAAGCAGTCCAATTTTAACGTTGTAACTAAGACACCAACTAGGGTGTTTGGTGTTATTATCATTATTATTCGTCATCAGAAAGTTCCTAAACATAGCCTAAAAATGTCAATTTTGTTGCAACAGTTCAATTGAAATCTGAGTCTATGTGATGATAAAGGGAGTGAAGAAGAGATCAGTTGAGGATAAAGGAGAAAGTCCGCATGAATTTATTCAGCATGTTCATTTGGCCAACTGACTAGGGAAGCACAACTGTCATACGTGCTGACTGCAATTCTCAGCTTCCAATGCTATATTATTAATAGATATTGGCGTGTTGGACCAAGTCCAATTAAGAAAACACTACAAAGTTGTTTAGCTTGTAAGTTTTATACCAAAAACTGCCAAGACATCCACTTCCAGCTTGACCCTGAGCATATAGACCTATTGATGTTCTAGAAGATTCAAAACCAATCAAAAGGAACTTGCAATGATAGAAAACTTGGGTCGCATAGTGATTTGGATTGCCTGTTAATGTAGAAAGTTGGTGAGTTGAAAAATACTAAGAATGACTTGATTTTTTTTCCAATTAGATATACTAGAAAAGACAGAAACATTTAAGAGAACAAACGACTGAACCAAATTAAATGAGGATTCAATCTTAAACCAATATGGGTTTGCATATTGATCCCTTTTCCTAACTTCTGCTTTAAACAGTGTGAAGATGTAATCACCACTTGTAAAAACTACAGCCAAAATAATCCAAAGAAGCCATTTAAACAAACATGTGGATGGATATTCTTCAAAAAAAGAACAAAAACATGTGGATGAATATAAAATCTGGTCTGAGAAGTCGAAGTTCTCAACATGCCCAATCATTTATTTCATTCAGTATAAAGCCATAAGTTTATAGCATGCAAAAAAGCATAATCTTTGCAGGCATAAATCAAACAAGGTTATTGTTTAACTCCAAGGAACAGTCACTTCTTGCTAAAGATGAAGAAAAGCAGGAATATGAGATTCAACTATAAACCTTGAGAATCATTAAAGGTAACTGCTTGCCACAAAATCCTTTCATATGAAATTTTACCATTTTCTCGCACAATCAAGAAAATCAACAACTAAAAAACTTCAGATGCACTAGTAAGGGTAGCACTAGAAAAATGTGACAAGAAAATATTTCCTGATGTTAACTTGATTGTCAAATTCCTAAATGGACATAATGAGATTAGTTATAAAAACAAAAGGGAAAAAGATATGCCAAGATCATCACAGAAGAACAAAGGATAATGCCAAGACATCAATAACCAAATGCAAGTTGCACACATTATATCAATCTAAAAGAAACCACAATCAGAGTCTATCATTATTTGAGTTCTGAAATTTAAACACATTGCATAAAGTATACCAGAACATTTATTAAAATCTCATCTTTTCTGAATCTATCTACAAATTAGACCACTTCTGCTTTTAGCAGTTACATAGTGAAACATTTTCAATACACATAAGCACAACAAGTCATCCAACCTCAGACCATTTGTATGCAACTACTATTGTTTACAATGCTTCAGGGCCATTAGATAAGATTTGAAGAATATTTAAGCGAAGTTATTTTTTAAGACCTAGTGGACATGGTTAACATGAAGTTTAGTGGCATGAATAGTTACTCTTTCCTGTTACAACCCAGAGACCTTTCTCATTAATCCATGCATCCATCAGTCACATATTGTACTCTTGCTCATTGCCAAATTTTCTCCAATGCCAATTCATTGGAGTTTTATGGATGAAAATAGTGCATTCAAGGATCATAATTGCTGTTTTGTTATAAACCATATTCGATGATTATTCACTTATCTCGATGACTACTTATTTATCCCAAGTAAATATAGTTAAATACTTGAGCATTCTTCCAATCCTAAAAAGACCATTATAAGCTTTCTAGTTTTCAATACCTAGACACTAGAAATCAATTAGAAGAATGTATAAAATCATCATTGTTACATCTGTGAGTTCAATCCTTATATGTCATTGTTATCAGTGCTAGTGATGTGTCCATCAATAAAAATTATAAAACAAACAACTTTAACTTGCATAAAAAGGTTCCAGAAAAAAGAAAACTTAAAAATCTTCACCTACATAATAACTAATCATGTTCAGTTACTAACAAAGAAAAGAAAATAATATGTGCCAAGTTTTCCAAGTATCCCATGCTGAAAAAATCAGCAGTAATTGGCTAGTAATCACTCTACATTTTTCCTCATTGGTTTTACTCTTCAATTCTCCTGAAAAGGTAACTGATAGACAAGGCTTAAAATTCACTAATTTACATCGTACTCCCTATACTTCTTGCTGTTAGTGATGCAAATTTTAAACCAAATCTATTAGAAATTCTCTCATAGAGTTTATGATAAAGCATTTATTACCCAAATCATGGCTTGATCAGCTTTGCCCTTATGGGTATTCTAATGGAGTATCAAAGCATCAAACGATAAAAATAAGAAGATATCAGACTGATAACCTTACAAATCACTTCGTATTTCTACAAAATGGCATAGTAATATTGATACTTGTGAATCAGAGCTTATTTGCTCTATATCTCTTTATTAGAGACTGCAGTATATATATATACATGAATAGGTTTACAGAATAAGGTAGAAAATCCGTACAGAAATGGAAATATAATCCTAGGATACTATATATCTACAAGATACTGCTATCTAATCTAAATGATCTGATTATGATCAGATCATAATATTATGAGATATACATATCTTTGACCACACTCCCCCTCAAGTTGGATCATAGATATCTATCATGTCCAACTTGCTAATACACTCTTCAAATGCTTGTCGTTGGAGTCCTTTGGTAAACACATCAGCTGTCTGCTTCTTTGTTGGAACATATGTTAGGCATATTGTCCCATCTTCTATCTTCTCTTTGATGAAATGTCGATCAACCTCAACATGTTTTGTTCTTTCATGATGGACTAGATTGTGTGTCATGCTTAGGGCTGCCTTGTTATCACAATAGTGTTTTATAGGTATCTCAAACCCGATTCCTAATTCTATCAACACTCTCTTCAAACAAAGACTTTCACACATTCCTTTTGCAACAGCTCTTAGTTCAGCTTCAGCACTACTCTTGGCTACCACCTTTTGCTTCTTACTTTGCCAAGTAACCAAATTTCCCCACACAAAAGTACAATATCCAGTTGTTGATCGTCTATCCTCTTCTGAACTTGCCCAATCTAAATCAGTATATATTTCAATTGTTCTTTGATCTCCTTTCTTGAATAGCAGCCTTTTTCCTGGAGTACCTTTTAGATACCGCAGGATCTTGTAGACTGCCTCTAAATGCTGTCTCCTTGATGCATGCATATAGGACTACCAACACTTACGGCAAAAGAAATATATGGTCTAGTATGCGACAAATAGATTAGTCTTCCCACTAGTGTTTGATACTCTTCACGGTTGACAAGTTTATCATCTTCATCCCCAAATTTTATACTGTCAATAGGAGTAGTGCTTGGTTTGCATCCTAGCATTCCAATCTCTCTTAAGATATCAAGAATGTATTTTCTTTGTGAGATGTAAACTCCCTTCTTTGATTTTGCTACTTCCATGCCCAGAAAATACTCCATTTCTCCTGTCTTTAACTTCAAATTCTTTCTTCAAAGCTGTCTTAAGTCTTGTGATTTCCACTGCATCATCACCAGTTAAGATAATATCATCAACATACACAATCAAAATTGCCTTCTTACCTTCTCTACTTCTAAAATACATTGTGTGATTGGACTGTGCTTGTGTGTATCCTTCAACTTTAAGGACTTTGGCAAATCTCTCGAACAAAGCTCGTGGTGATTGCTTCAGTCCATATAGACTTTCTTAGCTTACATACTTTGTTTCCTCCTTCCTCATCAAAGCCTGGAGGAAGTTTCATATACACTTCTTCCTCTAGTTGTCCATTCAAGAAAGCGTTTTTGATGTCAAGTTGCTGAAGTGGCCAGTTAAGGTTAACAACCACTGATAACAATAATCTTATAGTATTTAACTTGGCCACGGGTGCAAATGTTTCCTTGTAGTCCATCCCATAGGTCTAATTGTAGCCTTTAGCTACCAATCTCGCCTTATACCTCTCAATGGTGCCATCAACCCTATATTTGATTGTAAATATCCACCTACACCCCATGGGTTTCTTTCATTTTGGCAGATCAACTTCTTCCCATGTTTCATTCTTTTCAAGTGCCCTTATTTCTTCGAAAACAGCTTCTCTCCATTATGGAACTTTAAGAGCTTCTTGAATATTTTTTGAAATATCAATTTTGTCCAGATTAGCAATAAAAGCTTTATATTGAGTAGATAGAGCTTTATAAGAGACAAACCTCTCAATCGGATGCATAGTACATGATCTAGATTTCTTCCTTAAGGCAATTGGCCATTCTAAATCTATATTGTCTCATTGATCCTCATTGTTCTAAATCTCTTCGGTAGGAACCTGCACTGGTTTAGAAATTGGCATAGCTTCAGGGATAGGAAGTGTACTACTTCCTTTGTTCCTCCGAGAATACACCTTGAGTGGATCAGGTCTAGCTATTTCTGCATTAGGATTTGTCTCTATAGGAGATGACATAGGCACAGGGATGGGTCAGGAACAGATATAGGTTCAGGTGGCTAAGGCTAAGATTCATCACTCCCAAACTCACTCCAATACTCCCCCTGAATCGAAGACTTAGGATAGAAGAAATCTGTCTCGGAAAAAGAGACATCACAGCTAACAAACAACCGCTTTGAGATAGGATCATAGCATTTATACCCATTTTGTGTAGCAGAATATCCTAGAAACAAACATTTTTCGGATCTTGGATCAAGTTTATTGTGTGAAAAACTGTGAAGGAAGATTGTGCACCCGAAAACTCTTAAAGGAAGGTTAGTTTCAAGATGAGTGGTAGCATAAGTTTCTTGAAATTTCTAAACTGGTGTTTTGAAGGAAAGAACACGACTTGGCATTCTATTAATTACATAGGTAGCAGTAAGAAGAACATCCCCCAAAAAATATTTTGGAACATTACTAGTGAACATCAAGGCCCTAGCTACCTCAAGAAGATGTCTATTTTTCCTTTCCGCAATCCCATTTTGT
>JAOTAX010000002.1:11221216-11241944 GCA_025629825.1 Erythroxylum guanchezii | reverse complement strand
ATGATAAAGCTCAGCTTCCCTCTTCCTCCAATGGCGAGTTTCATAGCTTGAGCCCACTCTCGATAGTTTGTTCCATTTAGTTTATCAGAAACAATGTTAACTGAAACTCCCTCACCAGAGGTCATTGATGACTGACCTCAATCGGGATTGCCGTGAAGGATCCCTCAATATTGGAAGTCATTTCTTGACTTTCTAGGATTGTCTCCTCAATTTCACTATCATGTGGCTCTGATACCATGTGAATCAGAGCTTATTTGCTCTATATCTCTTTATTAGAGACTGCAGTTTATATATACATGAATAAGTTTACAGAATAAGGTAGAAAAATCTGTACAGATATGGAAATATAATCCTAGGATACTACATATCTACAAGATACTGCTATCTAATCTAAATGATCTGATTATGATAAGATCATAATATTATGAGATATACATATCTTTGACCACAATACTTCAAGATACATTCAGTCAGTTCAGTAGCTTTCAGTCTCTACCAGTTTGAAACAGGTTTAACAGTGATCACATAAGTGTTTTCCCAAGAAGTACAAATGTTAAACAACTCTATTAGATATGAAAGTTACATAAATAGCATCATAGTTTCGTATATGACACTAGGGCATCTTTATAAGATCAAGTAGAAAGTAGTAAAATCTCAAAATCGCACCACAAACAGCACAATTTCATTATCAATATGGACATCATTTCAAAATATAAATAAAAAACATACTTGCAACTGAGCACGAATAATCTCCAGCTTAGATTCCTGAAAAAATTGTTAATACACAATCAGCACAGGGGAGTAAGACAGAAATTTTGATTGGATTTAAGGTCATAATTTGATTTATGTACTTGTTCCTGGAGTGCCTCTTTAAGTTGAGAAACCAAAAGACACCTAGTTGACTCAGCACTTTGAAGCTGCCCAACAAATTGGTGAAGTAGCTTTTCCTGCTCTTGTATCTCCTCCACCAACACAGGATCATGCTGATTACCTAATGCTCCAGAAATGGCATATGAAAGGTGAATAAGAACATTTGCGGCTAAAGTAAAACCACAGCTTCATCCACCCCTTATCTTTTATATACACATACACAAACATGCACATTGATTTTTCTGTTATTGTCATCACAAGTTTTTACATATGAACATGCCTGATAAGCAGCAGAACCAATTGACCTTAACCCAAAATCCATAACAACTGTTTCTCAAAACCAGAAAAAAAAATTCAAATGCTGCCCTACTTTTATATCAGCAGTCAGGAGCCATACTTCAAATTTGAGAATATACTTGCACATTCCACAAGTTAATGATTTTAAGGAGAGTCCTAGAACAGGTGGATTGAGACTTTGGTGGAGACATGAAGATATTGCTTCATTATTCAGTTGCCCAAGTCACCAGAAATTCAGTAAACATTACAGAAACACATCTTGAACACAGAGCATTATAAAATAAATGAAAAGGAAAGCAAGGATATTCATTACAGTAGATAGATAGTTACCAGTTCATCATAGAATCAGATAACTATACATGTTTTCATGATGGGAGCGAGAAAACAGTTACCTAAACCTGAACTTTCCATCCTTTCCCTGATTTTTCCCAGAAGGGAAACAGCAGTATGACATTTGTTCAAAGCAGCTTCCTCATTAAGATCTTCATCAAGCACGGATTGGAATGAAGTTAGGATCTTCTCTGGCAGACCTCCAGCAGCCAATTTCTGAGGTAAAGATAGCCAAAAAAAGACATTAAACACCTCAGAACTGCAAAACCATTTAGGCAACTAAAAATAGAATACCCTCAACAAAAAGCCAAATGCTTACAATTCTTACTGAGTGTGCATCCCTTTTGACTATTTTGATGGGATTTGAGCTCTTTCCATTGCTTGCTAATGGAGGAGGAGGATTTTTACCAAGCATTTCATCTTTAAGACCATGACCACGAGATCCAAAAACTTTTCTTTCCTCCCATATGTCAACCTATATAGAGGAAAAACCATAAGATAAAAAACAATACCTTCTTACTTGGAATAAAACGAAAAACATAAGAAACTCCAACTCCAAATTAGCATGAATAAAATTAGTGCTCCAGGAAGCCAGTCAATGAGAAAGCTTGGAATACAAAATTAGCAGAAAAGAATTGTTCACTGAATTCAACAATCGCACATTTCTATCTAGAAAACCTGAAACTTGCTAAAGAATTAGAGCATAATCACATCGTGGATTATACTTATAAAACCCAGAGACAGAACAACCTCCTCCAAACAAAATCTAATTGTAAGAAAGGGAAGATAATTTAGAAATTTCCCCAAGCTTATGTTTAGTCCAAAAGAAAATTGGACTATTAGGCAGTCCACAGATTAAATTGAAGACTCAGCCAACCCTGAAACATCACCAAGAATAGCGGGGAGAAAAAAATGAGAAGTTCTCATTTATGACTTCACAAAGATCTTTATCTTAACTATGTAATAACACTGTCCACCAGTTCAGCATTACACAGCAGCAACTACAAACCCATTAAATTGACATCCTAAAAGGAAAAATATTGCAGAAAAGAAGAATAAAGTATACAGATACTTGGTCTGACCGTGACAGTCAGATGTTAGGTATATGAGAAAGCACAGCTGTAAAATTGAGAAGTCAAAAAGTATCGCATTTCTGTGAAGATTCTGTTAGGATCCAAAAATCCTAACAAGCTATAATCCAATAATCAACAATAGCACAAAAACTTAAGCAGAGAACCAATAGGCAAAACAGAAAAGAAGAGGGAATGAAGAGAAAGTCAATGTATTCCGTATATTGATATGCTAAGCTTCGAGGGCTAGCTAACCCCCTCAATACATAGTTTTCATAACCAATTCATAATGATGGTTCCCACCCGTACCCACCAACATCTTTTATTCCCCTTTTTCTAACTAACCAACCAACTCAGCATCATATCTTTCCTCAAAGTCCCTATACACTCTCCAAATTACCACTCTGCCCAAACCTTCTCTTCCTACCATATTGCTGGTTATAACGGGTCTCAACAATACACCCCCACCCCCCTCCACAAACAAGCCACCTTGACCCCAACGTGGAAAGAAGGGAATTGGTTGTCAATAAAATCGGAGCTCTCCCAAGTGTTCTCATAGTGAGGAAGCTCCTTCCACTTGATCAACACTTCCAACTCACCATTGATTCTCCCAAGCACCTGCATTAATGTTTTAGGTTCCACCAGTAGGTTCATGCCTTCATCTAAGCAAACAGGCAGTGGCTGGGAATTAGCAATAGGCACTACTGATTTCTTTAGTTGTGAAATATGAAAGACATTATGGATCCTTGCTGCTGTTGGTAGTTGGACTTGGTAAGCAACTTCTCCAATTTTGGCTATGATTGGGTAAGGACCATAATACCTTGGTCCCAACTTCTCATTAGGTCTATGATAGACCCTGCACAAAGGTTTTCTTCCACAGCAATATGCACACACAAGTAAACACGAATATGGCAAAACACAGCAATGGCAGAAGAATAGTCTATATTGATTGATCTTCAAAACCAATAAAGAACAAGATAAGCGTGCTAGGATTCGAGGGACCAGTAAAGAACAAGATAAGCGTGCTAGGATTCGAGGGCCTAGCTCCTCCAGTCTTAGGCTCACTCTACGTAAATGACAGATAACAATTGCATGCCCTTTTCCCCTCACTCCCGTACTATTCTATTCCCATGTCAGACTAAGTAACTTTCCCTTCCTATGACAACTTTACCCACCCTTGTTTTCCCCATATGACAAGGTCTACCCCTCTAAGGCATTGGTCTTCCTTCTATGATAGGTGAACCTAATTTCTGGGCTCCTATGGGTCGTATCAGTACCACCCCCCCAACCTTGTCCTCAAGGTGGAAAGATGGAAATTGCTGATCAATCAAGTCATAAGGCTCCCATGTTGCTTCCTCCTTTGGCAGCCCCTCCCAACAAATTAGAACCTCCTTGACTTGAGAATGTGGCCCCTTCCACACCTCCAAAACCGCTGAAGGTTGGATGAATAACTCCAAGGTCGGACCTAAATCCTTAGGCCAACTTGCTGTCTGGTGTTGACCCCAGGCTGCTTTTAGCTGCGAAATGTGGAAGATAGGATGTATTTTGGACTCCGGTGGTAAGGCTAGCTCATATGCTACTGACCCCACGCTTCGGATGATTGGGAATGGCCCATAGAACTTAGGGGACAGCTTCTCGTTAACTCTTTTAGCCAGGGATTGTTGTCTATAAGGGGCTAACTTCAAGTACACACGATCTCCTACTGTAAATTCAACATCCCTTCGATGCCTATCAGCCCTTGTCTTCATGTACTGCTGCACTGTCACTAAATGGCTCTTCAACTCCTCTATCATGGCATCCCTCTCTTGTAACATTTGCTCCACACTAGCCACTACCGTCTTCTGTGCTCCATATCTCAAGATCGGAGGTGGTTCGACCATAGACCACTTCAAATGGGGAAGTCCCCAAGGAGGAATGGAAAGAGGTGTTATAACAGTATTCAGCCCAATGCAACCACTTGTACCACTGAAGAGGCTTGTCTCTAGTAAAACAACAGAGATAAGCCTCTATGGTCCGATTAGTGACTTCGGTTTGACCATCGGACTGAGGGTAGTAGGCGGTGCTCCAATTCAATCGAGTGCCTGCCAACCTAAATAACTCCTCCCACACTTTGCTCAAGAAAACCTTATCCCCATCGGACACTAGGGACCTCGGAATACCATGGAGTCGGACAACCTCCTTGGTGAAGAGTGCTGCTACAATCCCTGCTGAAAAAGGGTGTTTCAAAGGCAACAGATGAGCAAACTTGCTCAATCTGTCCACCACTATTAAGATAGTGTCATAGCCTCCCAACCTTGGCAATCCTTCAACAAAATCAAGAGATAGATCTTCCCAAATCTGATTGGGGATGGGCAATGGTTGCAACAACCCAACAGGAGTCAAAGCTACATACTTCTGTTGTTGGCAAATAACACATTCAGCCACATAGGTAGCTACTTGTCTCTTCATTCCTTCCCAATAGAGCTCTTTAGCTAACTTTTTATAGGTTTTTAAAGTTCCCCCATGTCCCGCTAGATGAGATTCATGTGCTTCCCTTAAAAGCAGGGGAATATACTTGGAGGATTTGCTAAGCACCAACCTTCCATCATACATTAACCTACCATGTACCAAAGCAAAAGGCAACTTACTAGAGGCTTCCTTGGAGATTTCAACCTTTAAAACTTTCAACTGATCATCCTCTTCTACCTCTTGCAAGATTTCGGTTAAGTTCACCCCTTGAGAGACCCCCATGACTTGGCAGTCTACCATCTCCCCCTTCCTTGATAAAGCATCTGCTACCTTGTTGCTCTTTCCCGGCTTATACTCCACCTTAAAGTCATACCCCAGCAATTTTGAGACCCACTTTTGTTGATCCACCGCAATCATCCTCTGCTCAAGTAGATATTTGAGGCTTTGTTGATCAGTCCTAATGATGAATTGCTGCCCCAAAAGATAGGGTCGCCACTTCTTCACCGATAGCACAATGGCCATGAGCTCCCTCTCATAAACAGATTTCCCACAGGCTCTAGGTGACAAAGATTGGCTGAAGTAGGCGATTGGCCTCCCATTTTGCATCAGCACTGCTCCCAACCCATTACCCGATGCATCAGTCTCTAAAATGAAGGTTTGCCGGAAATTGGGTAAGGCCAAAACTGGGAGAGTACACATGGCAATCTTCAGCTGATGGAATGCCCTTTCTGCCTCCTCTGACCAGTGGAAACCTTCTTTTTTTAACAGTTGAGTCAAAGGAACTGCGATCTTTCCATAATCCTTCACGAATCTCCTGTAGTAACTGGTCAACCCCAAATACCCTCTTAATTCCTTGACATTTTTGGGTCTAGGCCACTCCATCATAGCTTGAATTTTGCTCGGGTCAGCTGAAACTCCCATTTCCGATATCACATGCCCCAAATACTCCAACTCCAACTTGGCAAAGACACACTTCTTCATATTGGCATATAATTTATTCTCCCGCAATAGCTCCAACACTACCTTCAAATGGCTCACATGCTCCTCCATTGTTCTACTATAAACTAATATGTCATCAAAGAAGACTAGCACAAACTTCCTTAGAACCTTTCCAAATACCCTATTCATCAAGGCTTGAAAAGTAGCAGGGGCATTAGTGAGCCCAAAGGGCATCACCAAGAACTCATAATGTCCATGGTGTGTCCTAAAGGTTGTCTTCTCCACATCTCTTGGGCTCACCCTGATTTGATGATAACCGGATTTTAAATCCAACTTTGAAAAAACCTTTGATCCAAAGAGCTCGTCCAATAACTCATCTATCATGGGGATAGGAAATTTATCCAACACCGTAACCCGATTTAAAGCCCTGTAGTCTACACAAAACCTCCAGCTGTTGTCTTTCTTCCGCACTAACAAAACTGGGCTTGAGTAAGGGCTAACACTGGGCTGAATAACTCCTGCTGTCAACATCTCGTCCACCAGTCTTTCTATCCCCGTTTTCTGGCATTGAGGATACCTATATGGCCTGACACTAACAGGTTCTACTCCCTCCCTTAAGTTTATCACATGATCTATCTCTCTAGGTGGTGGCAATCCCCATGGCATGTCAAAAACATCCTCATATCTACTCAATAGTGACTGCACATCTTCGGTTAACATACCAGATTCCCTATCTTCCTTCTGCTCCAAAATGCTAACATGTAACATGAACAATTCATCTCCCTCTTCAGTTTGCTTCATCAATGTCTTCAGCCCAATCAACCCTCGGGTTAGGCTGGGATCCCCCTTCAATTTCACCCATTTTCCCTCCTCCCGAAACTTCATAGTCAAATCAGCCCAATTAATCACCAGCTCTCCCAAAGTTTGTAGCCACTTGACCCCTAGTATCAAATCACACCCACTAAGGGTCATAGGAAGGTATTCCTCACTTATGTGGTACTGTTGAACTTCTAATGGAATTCTCCTACAAACTCCCTTACTCTTTATAGTGACCCCATTTCCCATAACTACTCCATATCCCTTAGTCTCCTCCAATTCTAATCCTAATTGCTCCACTAGCTTCAAGGAAATGAAATTATGGGAGGCACCCGAATCCACCAAACAAATCACCTCCAAATCCCTCACTCTCCCCTTCATTTTCATAGTTTTTGGCATTGTCAATCCCACTACTGAGCTCACTGCCAATTCAGCACTCCCTTCTTCCTCTCCCTCACTCTCGGTTTCCTCCTCCCCATCTAACACTAAGAGAACCTGCAGCTGCCTATTTTTGCATCGATGCCCAAGAGTAAACTTCTCATCACATTTGAAACACAACCCCCTATCCCTCTTTTCTTGCCATTCTGAGGCTAAGAGCCTTTTAAACCCTGTTTCCCTAACACTCTTCCCATTTTTGTCCCCTTCTCTTCGGCCTTCCCTCTCCATGTACCCTCCTTTTGCTTCCCCCATTCTGCTCAGACTGATCTGTCTACTACTCCTATAACTTTTCATCTCCCAATTCTTCTCTTCTATCCCTAAAGCAGTCTCAATTATCTCAGTCAGCCCTCGAGGTTTAAGCAGATTCAATTCATACCTGATGTGAGGTTGTAGCCCTTTAATGAAGGTACACTTCATCACCTCCGGCGTTAACTCCCGGCAGGACGCAGCTAGGGCCCAAAATTTCTTCCGATAATCCAGAACCGTCCCCTCTTGCTTGATAGATAAAAATCGTTGGCAAATACTGCCCTCATGGAGGCGTCGGAAATGCCTGAAAATCATACCTCTCAATTCCCTCCAGTCCGAAATCACCCCCGCAGCTTCGATCGTCCGATACCACGCTAAGGCTTCACCGTCAAAACTCAGGGCCGCCAACTCTACCTTTCCTCCTCCGTATACCTCCCTGCCGAGAAAAAACGTTCAGCCCTGTTGACCCATGTGTCTGGGTCTTCTCCGGTGAAGGTAGGCATCTCGATCCTCCTGGGCTTGCAGTCGCGCCTCCAGTCTGGAGGTCGAAGATCGTCGACTGTGTGCCCCCTTCTCCAGCGTTCACCAAGCCGATACCCTTCCCCTTCTGAGTACCACCTCCTCTCCTCTGGTTCGGCCCTAGCTTCTCCAGTGCACCTCTCATCCTTTTTTTCATCGTCTCCCTCGCGCCGGTCGATCCCCTGGTATCGCACCCTCTCCGACTCATTTTCAAGTCCTAAGGGCTGCCCAACTAAATGTTTATTAGTTGGGTCATACCCGCCTGGCAACTGGAGCGTCGCGGGTCGCCCGTGAATTTCTGGTGCCCACCCGACCCACCCAGCTTCCCTTCCTTCGTGACCCGATTCCCTCCTCATATAATCGTCCTCCTTGAACTCCTCCTTTCGACCTCTCCTCAGTCCCGTCACCGAAGATTCTCCTTCAACCATTTTCGCTGGGTTAGGCTGTGTCGATTCTGGGCGTCCTTGAAGGTGGGTAATCGCTTGCATCAGCTGATCAAATCTTCTACTAATTTCTTCCTTCAGGTCCCCCTTAACTCCTTCAAGTTGCTGGTTAACTTCCACCCTCAACGATTCCCGCTCCATTTGCAAGCCTACTTTGATTTCTTCTACTTCTTTTTCCAATACATCCAACCTTGTATCCTGCTTCTTTGCTGCCATGCCCAGGACCGTATGCTCTGATACCAAATGATACTGTTTTATTCGCATGTCAGACTAACTAACTTTCCCTTCCTATGACAACTTTACCCACCCTTGTTTTCCCCATATGACAAGGTCTACCCCTCTAAGGCATTGGTCTTCCTTCTATGATAGGTGAACCTAATTTCTGGGCTCCTATGGGTCGTATCAGTCTAGAAGTGAGGGACTTGAACCTATAGGGCTGTAACTTGATGTAAACTAAATCACCAATATCCAATGTAAATGGTCTTCTCTTCTGATCAGCATAAGTCTTCAGGTGTTGCTGTGCTTCTTCTAGGTTGGACTTGAGCTCATTCAAAATCTGATTCCTGTCAAGTAGTTGTTGATTAACCTCTTCCACCAAGGATCCACCATCTATATACTTAAAGAGGGTAGGAGGGTCCCTCCCATACAAGGCTTTAAAGGGTGACATTCCAATGGCACTGCTGTAAGTAGAATTGAACCAAAATTCTGCCCAACTTAACCATTTTGGCCATTCTTTAGGTTGTTCTCCAGCAAAACAACGTAGGTAAGTCTCTAAGCATCTGTTAACTACTTCGGTTTGCCCATCCGATTAAGGATGATAGGCTGAAGTCATGTTAAGGATTGTTCCCGACTGTCGAAAAAGTTCCTACCAAAAACCACTCATAAATACCCTGTCTCTGTCAGAAAGAATGACTTTAGGGAAGCCATGTAACCTGACCACTTCTCTGACAAATAGAGTAGCCACCTGCTTAGCTGTAAAGGGGTGCTTCAAAGCCAAAAAGTGACTGTACTTAGAAAGTCTGTCAACTACCACTAGGATGGTATCGACTCCCATGGCTTTCGACAATCCTAAAATAAAATCCATAGACAATTCTTCCCACACCAAGTTAGGTATAAGTAGGGGTTGTAATAACCCTGCAGGTTTTAAAGCTAGGTATTTGTTTTTCTGACATACATCACAAGACAAGATGAATTGCTTAATATCAGATTTCATCCCCTCCAATAAACTACCCCAGATAACCTCTTGTAAGTGCGAAAAAAACCAAAATGGCCCCCTAAAGTAGTGTGGAATTCACTGATCAATTTATGAATATGTGGACCAGAATTGGGTAAAACTAACCTATTTCATAGAAGAGGCGGGAACCCCTCAGTTTAAAAGGTGGGTGACCATCGGGTTGGATTAAAAGATCCTGAATCAACCCCTTAAGTTTCGGGTCCTGTTGTACCAAGTCCTCTAACTGGTCCAACTTCTCATGATAGCCCATGGATATAGCTTATAGCTCCCCTTCGAATCTTCTGGACAATGCATCTGCTGCTTTATTTTCAAGACTCAGCTTATAGCGAATATCAAATCAGAACCCCATCAGCTTAGTAACCCATTTTTGTTGTTTCTCTCCCTAAAGTTTCTGATCAGTTAAAAAATGCAAACTTCTCTGATCCGTTTGAATAATAAAGTGCCTTCCTAACAAATAATGCCTCCATTTCTGTACTGCCATTACAATTGCCATTAGTTCCCTATCATAAACCGGTTTCAGTTTGTTACGGGGGGACAAACCTTGACTCAGATAAGCTACCGGTCTTCCTTCTTGCATTAGCACTGCCCCAAGACCTGTGCCCAATGCATCAGTCTCAACAACAAAAGGTTTGGTGAAGTCCGATAAGATTAGTATTGGGGTACTGGTCAACACTTTCTTCAAAGTTTCAAACGCAGTTTGTGCCTCTGCTGACCACTAAAATTTATCCTTGCACAACAGGTTAGTAAGTGGTTTTGCGACGCTGCCATAACCCTTCACAAATCTCCTATAGTATCCCAACAACCCCAGAAATCCCCTCAAAGCCTTTACATCCCTTGGAACCGACCAATTCTGAATGTTGTCTATCTTTGAAGGATGAACTAAAATTCCTTCTGCCGAAATGTAGTGCCCCAAATACTCTAGTCTCTGCTGTCCAAAGCTGCACTTCTTTAAATTGGCTACTAAATGATTGTCTACCAGCACTTGCAATGCCAATCTTAGGTGGATAACATGCTCTTCCTGACTTTTACTATAGATGAGGATGTCATCAAAAAACACAAGTACAAACCTCCTCAAATAAGGCTTATAGATTTTATGCATCAATGACTGGAAGGTGGCAGGAGCATTTGTCAGCCCAAAGGGCATAACTCTAAACTCATAATGCCCCTAATGTGTTCGGAAGGCTGTCTTAGGTATGTCATCCTCCTTAACCCTGATTTGGTGATAGCCTGACTTCAAGTCAATCTTTGAGAACACCACAGAACCTCCTAACTCATCGACAATCTCATCAATGCATGGAATAGGGTACTTATCAGGTATAGTTACCTTATTCAAAGCTCTATAGTCCACGCATATATGCCAACCACCATCTTTCTTTTTAACCAGCAAAACTGGGCTGGAAAATGAACTAGTGCTTGTTCGGATCACACCAGAAGCTAGCATCTCTTTCACCAATTTTTCTATCTCATTCTTCTAGTAAAAAGGATATCTATAGGGCCTAGAATTTGGAGGTTTAGTTCCTAGTTCCAATGTGATAGCATGATCAATGTCCCGCCGAGGAGGTAGCCCTGAGATGGGTTGAAATACCTGATTAAATTCCCTTAACACTGCTGCAATGTCTTCTGTAATAACCACCAATTCGGCCTGTTGCTGGTGGACAGCTTCAAACACAAACAATTCAGTTACAACCTCTTGGTCACTTCTCTCCTCCACCATATAACCCATGCCTCCTTGCTGCAAAAGCTTACAGATGGTTTTGAAAGACACCACCGCAGAACTGAGGTAAGGTTCCCCATAGAATTTTATCTTTTCTCCATTGCTTCTAAACTTCATAACCTGCTTCTTAAGGTTAATAGGTATGTCCCCCAACGTTTCCAACCACTCAACCCCCAAAATTAGGTCAACACTTTTCATGTCAAAAGGGAAAAAATTTTGCCTAATGAGAGTACCTTGAATAACCACTTCCACCAATTCACAAACTCCAACACTTTGGACTTTACAATCATTCCCAAGCCTCACCTTATACGGTTTAGTATTGCTCACCGTTAGCCCCAACTCATCAACTAAGCCTTCTCTCACGAAGTTATGAGAAGCCCCACTGTCGATCAACACTATCAACTCCTTCCCTGCGATTTTCCCCTTCACCCTCAAGGTTTGAGGCCCCGTTATCCCCAACACCGAACTCGCCGACAGCTCCAACTCATCCAGCGAGTGTGATCCATCCCCCTCAAGAGCAGGTTTAAGAGTTAATACCTGATTAACTAGTTCAGCCTCCTCTTCCTGTAAATCATCGGGCTGCTCGTCATCTTTCAGCAATATATGAAATTGTTTTTCGCCACATCTGTTCCCCGGTACGAATTTAGCGTCGCATCTGTAACAAAGCCCTTGCTCCTTCTTCCGTTGGATCTCTTCAGCTGTCAACCGCTTGAATGGGTAAGGGGAGTCTCTTCGGTTTGGTCGACGGCCTTCAAATGTTTTGTTTGGGTAAGAGTTTACCCTTGGACTGGGTGTGATCGAAATCAACGTAGCTCAATTTCCTTCCACGAGCCGATTAGGGCTTCCCAACATCGAGTTCGGAAAAGAAGACGTGGCTAGATTTTTACCATGGGTTGGGTAAGTTTTATTACCCATTTCCCCACTTCCGAACCCTATTAACCCACTTTGGGTTTTAACACCCTTTACGGGTTGGGTAGTTTGATTCAAAAGAGCCCAGTTTCTTCCTTCAATCAATTGAGCCATCTCCATCAAATGCACCAACGAATCTGTTTGGATTAGTTGCAACTCCGTCCTTATTTCTTCCTTCAACCCATTTACGAAGGCTGTAGTCACCACCTCCGCTGTGATCCGTCTCAGCATCGACGACACCATCTCAAATTCACGGTTATACTCTGCTACCGTACCCAGTTGCTGTAACTTCATGAGAGTTGCTAGTGGATTTCCTGCCTGGGCATTTCCAAAGCGACGCACTACTGCTTTCTTAAAAGTCGACCAATCCCCCATCGGCAACCACCCTTCTCTCCATAAAAACCAACTCAGAGCATCACCCTCCATACACACCGCTACCGCCGCGAGTCTCCCTGCCATCGGAACTACATTCAGATCAAAATATCGCTCCACTTTCAATAACCACCCAAAAGGAACTTCTCCGTAGAATACAGGGATCTCCAACCTTCTATGAGTCTTCTCCTTCCTCGTCAACTCTGCCTCTATCGGTATTTCAGCTTGACTCCTCGAATCCGTTATATCATCTGTTTCCTCTCGCGGTGCTTTCTCCCGACTTCTATGTCCCAAGGACTCTTGGATCTGTCTCATACACTCAAACAAGGATGCAATATCCCCTGCCATTTTATCAACCTTTTTCTCCACCGTGTTCATTTTTTCATCCACTGTTCCCAGATCCTCCGTCAACTTCAGCATCTCCCTTTCAATATTATCAACTCTAGAATCCATCCTGGTCACCACCATCCCAGCACCTCAACTACTCTGATACCAAATTGTTAGGATCCAAAAATCCTACCAAGCTATAATCCAATAATCATCAATAGCACAAAAAAATTAAGCAGAGAACCAATAGGCAAAACAGAAAAGAAGAGGGAATGAAGAGAAAGTCAATGTATTCCATATATTGATATGCTAAGCTTCGAGGGCTAGCTAACCTCCTCAATACATAGTTTTCATAACCAATTCATAGTGATGGTTCCCACCCGTACCCACCAACATCTTTTATTCCCCTTTTTCTAACTAACTAACCAACTCAGCATCATATCTTTCCTCAAAGTCTCTATACACTCTCCAAATTACCAATCTACCCAAACCTTCTCTTCCTACTATACTGCTGATTATAACGGGTCTCAACAGATTCAAACATCTGAAGAAATTAGAAAATATTAAGGATGAAGAGGAGGATAACACCTATGAGTCCAAAAGATCACAACAGGAAGGACATTCAGATAGCATTTTTAAGTGTACTTTTTATTCTGCTTCACTCTTGTTCATCCCACTTATCATGCGCAAGAGTAGTGTTTCATGACAAGCTTCATGAGAGTTTCATGAATGATCTCCTTATTAAAGAAGATCAACCTAGAGAAGGCTCAGAATAGCACAAATCAAAGAGATAAACTTATCCATGACCATAACTATTAGTTTGAAAAGGACAGCTCAACACCCCAAGAATAAAGGTGGGCATTATGAGTAAACCATCAACCAAGATCCTGAATAGATTTATCTATACTCTCCCAAACCACTGAATAGTTATATACAAAATTGAGGTTAACAGCCTAATGACCTGTTTGATTATGACACCAATGCCAGCCATATGTAAAAGGTATATGAAGCAACAAACTATTCTTAGGACTCACACTCGCATAAAAAATAAAATTTTCACCTACGAGGAAAATTGAGGCCTTTAATAAAGTAAGAAACTGTGGCATAAGCCACTCAACAAAGTGAAGTGCAGAATTATTTCAAAAATCTAACAAGCCAGGAAAAATCCTTGTTCAATCACATTAAAATCATTATGTTATAAAGCTAACGTTTAGCAGTACAAAGTCAGAATTTATAATGTCATTGGACTCATTATACTTTTCCAAATTGCAATTAAAAAACAAAAGAAATTTATAAAAAGATAAAAGCTCATAGCAACTTTGAACAACAATTCATCAACTTCAAATGAACAAAGTTAAAGATCTAAAATTGTTTTTGTTAAAAGTTTTTCCACATAACTTTTATCCCAGTACGGGCGTTGCTAGTTCTTTATCATATAATAATTAGGAACCAAAGATGAAGAAAAAGAAGAAGAAAGCTGATGTGGATGATGATGAATTTATTTCCACGTCCCTTTTTACAAACACAGCACAGAAATCAATGAAATACATAGCATTTACTCAACAGGTAAGACTTACCAATCTGGTCACAACCTTCTTCCCATGCTCATCACCATTCTCATAAACACGTTTCAGTGCTGCAGGAAGAACTTTCCAGAATTCATTCACAAATTCACTACCCTTCCGCCTACTATTTTGCAGTATGTCATTAGCTAAATAGAGGAAAGGGACACGCTGCTCTCTCTGGGATGAGTTGAAAAAATTTTCCCATGTCTCAACAACCTGCCTTGCTCTCTTCCGATGAGAGATACACCAACTCGACAATGCTAGAACAATTGTTAAAGAAAAACACTCAAAGTCATTATGGCAGGAAACTTTGAAGAACATAAGGGAAGGGAATACAGAACAGGTTAATAATGGTTGGACACAGATAATAGATCATATTATTTAACACTATCTACCAAATTTATTATCTTTGAATGTTTTCAAAACTGTTTGAAGACTAGAATACTTGGGTAAACTTAGATTGGAAGTATGGGCAAATTTTGGTGATCATTAGTTGAAACAGGCTGCAGTCACCCTAACCATCGCAGGAAGACTGTTTAGAACCTTAAATTATTTAAGGTAATTAATATAAGGAAACGGATACAAAGAAGCAATTACCAGAGATCAATGGAACCAAATTAGAAAAAGATCACACTGGTTGGATCTCTCGAAACTATAGACTTCAAGAAAACCCAAAAAGATAGGGGATGGCGGGGAAGGGGGCATTGATTATGGAGATACAATAACTCCAAAATAAATTTGCCGCTTTGTCCTTTCAATCAAAGGAGTGAAAAAAATTAGCAACATTGTATCTAAACTGAAACTCTCCTCAAAAGGACCCCAACTTTTGTAATTGTTGCTTTCTAGAGGACATCTAACCAGGGAACCTTGAAATTGCTCAGTCTCCATTGAAAGAAAGTGTTAGGATGCTGAGAAATGCAGACCAATAAGATGGGGACTTCAAGACTAGGATGTGGACTTCTAAGATTCAGTTTATTAGAACTATATATGATCTCAAAGAATAAGATTCTCAGAACAAAGGATACATTCAATGCTCTGCTGTGAGTTGTTGAGTTTTGCAAGCTTCTCAGCTAGGACCTGTCCATCAAAAATATCGGTGCTCATCCTGCCGGATTAACAATTTTAACATGTCCTGCAGACCCATTAAGGGAAGGGAACTGTTATCTTCAAGTTGTATATATTCAGAATTAACACTTAAGTAAAGCTCAACACTTGAAATATTTAATTTGTTAATTTCATAAAAGGCTAGACCAGAGCATAGAAGCAAGTGTTCACACATATAGTCCGGCATGTCAAGTAGTTCAAACTTGATTCTGAGTACTAGACAAGTAGAGCAATGCAACACTAAATGGTTAGAATTCAAATGACATGTAAGCTTCGGTTCACAGGCTCAAGCTTGACTGTCACTAAGTATACAAGTAAAGGAAAATTCAAACAAGTAGAGTTCTTCAATAGCATAACTTAAATGAGATTTCAAACACGTCAAAATACATAAAAAATAATGTATAATTGAAATTTAAATGCAATTTCATTCAACCACCTAATATCAGTTTTACGTTAGAAAACTCAGCTTCGACCTTGTTTGGGATATAAGCAAATCAAGCCAATGAATTGATTATAACATCATAGAGTTGGCTGAACCACAATAAAAAACTCAAGTCAACACCAAGCTGAGGCCCAACTCAACACAATATGGACTAACCTTAGCCTGGTTTATTAGCAACCCAGTGAAACCCTAAACTCATAAGTCAATGAAAGACAGTGGATTAAAACATAAAGCTGACTGACTACATTCCAAATTTCAACAGACAAAGAAACAAAGAAAAATGCAGACAAGGATAAAAATAAACCATAATATTCAAACACTTTTTTCATTAAAATAAATTACTGTGCAAAGCAGTTCGGAATTATTTGATAAGCCCAGTTAAAAATACTCATACTTAGAGAGAACACTTTGGAATATATGTATGCTTGGTACTCATTCACAAGAAACATTCTTCAGCTGGCTCTTGTATTTTCAGTGAAGCTCAGCAGCCTATTTCCCACTTATGGATCCAGATTGAAGACGTACCTCATATAACCATCACTTAACCCTCTAGCTTTTTCAGCTGTACTTCAGCAACTGCAGAATAAAACTACCAAACATTTTATCAACTAAAAGTACAATCTAAAATAGAAGTTGATAGAAGAATTTGGAAGATCGGAACCAGAGAAATGAAGACATTTTCATTCATACCAAAACGTGAGTCTACTACATTGATAAAATAGAACTAACGATAATTTTCTGAATTAATCAAGACGTTAATTAACTATTAGTATTTCTAACACTACTTTAGTGATGAGCTTAATCCTAGCAATAAAGCCGATTATTTTACTACCAACACTACATCCCATTAGATTCAGGCTTCCGTTTCAGTATCAGAATTTGCATATTCAATGTCCACCGCAACATGAACAAGATGCAAAGAATGAAAAATAAAATCAGCTAAATGCTCATCTCACGCTGTGAATAAGTAAATAACTATGTCATCGCTCCATCGCATCCAAAGAGTGGAAAATCAGGGAAAAAAAAACTCAAGAAAACCATATCCCACCACTTAGGCATGCAGGCGAGGAGGATTCGAAGAAGTAACAAAAAGTCTACTTGAAACTTGATAAGAATTACACATCATCAAGAGATAGGATGTAAACAAGTAGATAACTTGAAGATTGTGTTGAGCTCCATTCAGGTCCTAAACCAACTAAACACAGAACAAGATACCTAATATTCTTAGGTTTAAAAATGCCAACCAAATCCAATCAATTGATTAATTCTTATACAGTCCTCTACGTCACGAAACAGTGGTCAAGGGCTTGCAAAATAAGACAAAGAATTAGGTTCATGACAGTGAAACAAAAACAAGTGTATAAATAAACAAAAAACTAGAGATGTGCGAACCGAAAGAAGTAGAAACCGGAGCTTGAAAACGAGTTTACCTGGAAAGAAGAGAGACTTGAAGGAGAATTAAAGAGTGGAGGGGTGTAATTGAGAGATCAAAGAAAATCAAAAACCCTAGAAATTGAGAAGTTGTTGATTGGGGATTTGGGTATGGGGGGATAGCGCCGGTCGTCGAGAGAGATTGGGGGAAATTGATTATTAGACTCAATGAATTCGAAAACCAGTTAAGTGACGCTAATAAGTGACGCCGTTTTGGTCCGGAGACTTTTTTTATTTAATTTATTAATTGAAGTAATGTTACTGACTGAATTAAATTATAAAAATTACTTTTTCTGATTATAAAATTATATAAAAAAAAGTTGCGTATAATGATTGCCTTTCTTTTCAATTTCGGATGTTGATAATTAATTTCATAAACAAAAGTGTTTTTGTTCTTAATTTTTATGCTTAATCTTTAAAACATTAATTTAATTTTAATTTTGAAACAGCCAGCCTCCGTAAATTATCTTACCTTTGTTCTCTCTTCTTAAAGGTTCATAATTACTCTCAAATAATTCTTAATTTTTATATATTATTTGTGCATAAAAGAGCCAACAAAAGGAACAGTGAGTAGTCATCTACGCTAAATAACACACAATATTACTATGCGCTCGATTGTAAAGTTCTAAAATTTTCACATTTTATCCAAAATCAATTGCTTAGTTTGACATTACAAGATAAACATCTTGTATTTAAGTTGTCTCATTTGTGTTGAATTGGTGAATATACCATACATTTTAGTATCTTCTACATGACAAGATCCTTTCTATAAAATTAAAATATATACACATAAAATCACATTTAAGTATAAAAATATTCTAAAAGATTTTAAACATTTTATATATTATGTTTAAGGTTAATCTACAAAATATAAATATTGATTAAATTGATGGGTTTTTAAAATAAGCATTATGCATCAATTACATTGGTAATTCTTTAATTAGCGATTCTAAAAAATAAATTCACAGATAATAAATTTTTGTGTATAATTGTAAAAAGATCAAAAATATTTTAGTTTATGCCTATTTTCATAGTTTAGACACTAATGAAGGTATAATGTCATTTCCTTGGTGTATATGCAACATACAAAGTGTAATTGTCGATTATTTATAAATTATTAATAATTTTATGATTTTTTATACATAAGTATACAAGTAATCCATATATCCAATACAATGGATTTCGTGCTGTTCCAACTCATACCTACCATATTAGCCAAAAAAAACCAATACTAGATGGCATAACATTGTAATGGGTTCAGATATTGATTTGGTACCAGCCATTTTGAATGGTATTAGCTGGTATCGATCGATATCAATAATATCGGTAAAATACTGGATTAAATTTGTAAATATTAAAAGTTTGAGAGTTAAATTAATTAATTATATATATAACTAATTGTCTCGTAAAACTAAAATAAGCTAACTCCCTCTCCCTTAAGCTACATTTGGTTGGGCATTAGTAATGAAATAGAATAAAATGTACTATTATTTCATCGTTTAGGACGAGGGTTTATAATGAAATGAAATAGAATATGATAGAAGGGGAGGATTTCACATTACATCATATTCCATCGTAAACAATAAAAATAAGTTACATTCGATTTGAAAGGTTTATGATGGAATGTAAAATGAAAAATATTTACTACCTAATACACCCTCAATAATTTTTTATAATACCAATTATACCCTCAACCATAATAACAAGCAGCAAGACAATAATCTCATCATTTGTTTTGTTATATCAATCGTAGAATAGTGATTTATTATTATTATACATACATTACATTTCATTCCATTCCATTCATCTTCAAGACAACACTTCAATATATTACATTATGAACCCTTTCATCCCTCCCAAACAACAATTGTCTAATATTACATCCATTTATATTCCATCAATTACAAACTATTTCATTTCATTCAATTCCATTAAAAACTTTATCTCTAACCAAACATAGTCTTATAGCCTCAGTGCCTCTGTCTTCTTTCTTAACTCATAGTAGGCTTTTCCATCATCACCACTTCACCATCATCATTGTTGCTCCATCTTAGTGTTGCTATCATCTTCTCCTATTGTTGGCATCATCATCATCTTCTTCTTCTTCTACATTGTGTGCATTAACGGTATTAATTATCAACATTCAATAGCAAGACACACAATCTTGTAATACTTTGTGTGTAATGCATTTGGTCATCGGTGTTTTTCACTTGATTTTATTAATCAAAATTACAATGTTTGTCTCTAAGCTTTGTAAGTACATTAATAGTCTATAAGTAACATTTGGCTTTTTAATTCAATAATATATAGTTTTAAGTCTCCTTTTAATCTTTAAGTCTGATTTTTGGAAACTAACATCTTATAATAAAGTGGGTAACATGCAACTAGGTTAAAAATGAACTATTTGCATTCTTCCTATCTTGTTGTCATTAGAAAATAAGTTTACAAACACACAAAATTAAAATTTGAAAAGTAATATTTCCAACATGATAGCATACTTACAAATACACATTCATGTGTGATACAAATGGACAATACACTTCAAACCTCTAACTCCTTTTAAAGAAGTGATAACATATTTCACTTGGTGTATCTATAGTCATGCTCTAATATATCATAGAATAGTTTAGTTTGCCCATCTTAGGAATTTAGCAAATATTGGCTAGCTAGTATCAAATTCATATGATCAAATTCATATGTACCATTATCCTATCTCATGGATAGTTAAATATATAGTAGAAAAATAGCCCATGGGTAGTTGAAAAAGAGACTTTTAAGTAATATAATTTCTCCATAATTATATTAATGATAAGGTAATTTGATTTCTCTATAGCTCCATTAGAACAACCTTTAAGATCTACCTTGATTTATTACAGTATCTTCATTACTCAACATAATGTGAAATTCTGAATGTTTAAGTAATGCTTTGTTTTCTTTTTATTTCTTACAATAAAGCATTTTTATAATGTGTATTGCTAAAAGAAAGATTTAAGATAGAAATTATTTTATATTTTTGATGCACCTACATATAATTTTTATAGACATCAATATTATATACAAATGAATATATATATATATATATATATCTTTCAAAAAATATATATAGAGAGAGAGAGAGAGAGAAATTTCTGTATTATATATGTAACACCCAAATACCCCCTGGGAGGATATGTGGATGCCACCCAAGACAGTACAATCAAATCAGACTAGTTGA
>JAOTAX010000002.1:11190638-11203343 GCA_025629825.1 Erythroxylum guanchezii | reverse complement strand
TAGGAATATCCATGTTTCTAAATTCTGAACTTCCTATAATGTTGATGTTTGCACTTTGCACGTAGGAAAGGGACTCTACACATCACAAGTTTGACAAAACTAGTCTAGTAGATAAAAAGAGTATAATAATAGTGAAGATTGAAAAGTTAAGTCAAAAAAGAAATGAAATATATTTTTAAGAATTATTAATCAAATTCAAAGCTTGAATATAGAAACAGATGCAATAAAGTTTTGAGATGTTATAGGGAAGCACAGTAAACAGAACAAACTAACTTGGGAAGAAGTAGCTATGTTTGTTTTACCTCACAGTAATGTAGGTACCTCTGCAAATACACTTGATAATTTGAAGCAAAGTACGACCGTCCCTCTTAGATAAGCAACCACCAACTTGGAAGTTTTTGATCCTTTAAAAGCAGCTCTACAAGTCTAATAAAGCTAATGTCTTTCTTACGGTGGGCCACGATCATTGACTCTTCTTTCAGCAAGGATTTGCTTTAACAAGTACTGCAAAAGCCCCATTTTCTTTAACCTTTTCTTTTATACGGAATCATGTAAACTAATTTCACATATTATCAACTTAAATCTTTATCATGGTAGGCTCCACAGGCATGATTACGAACTGCTTGCAAACACGATAACATATCCCAAAAGAAATGAATGAAGCACAGGAAAAATAAAAGACTCAACCTTATTAAGAGACAGAGAGAGACGTGAGAGAGAGACCTGAACTGGTAAGATGAAGAGCGAACAGTGGCAGTGAGTAAGATGAGGCTTGAGAGAGCGGCGGTGTCTTCCTTCTCAAGCGGCAGTGTCTTCCTTCTATTCTACTTTTGATTTTTACTTGACAGACGTGAGAGAGAGATGCGAGAGAGACGTGAGAGAAAGGTATTTTATATGGACCGGGCGGTTTTCTCTTATACCAGTTCACAAGTTTTTACCGGCCCGACCATAAAATAAACGGGTTAACCACTCACAAAAAAGGGTTAAACTGGACCGTTTTATACTCCGGGCCACTGATTTCTCGATCCGATCGGCCGGTTCGGTATAGTTTTTAAAACATTGGTTTTACAAATTGCAACCAATTTCTTACCACTTTATTGTTTTGTTATAATAAAGAAGGAGTTGAGATAATTTTTTACAATTGATAAGCAAGTTTGCATCTCAACATGTTAGGTCTAATGATGAAATGGAGGTTTTTTAAATTATATTTGGAAGATCATTAATTTTGGTCTCAATATCAATTTGTCATTAAACTTTATAAGTTTTTGGTGAGAGTACTTCATATAGTTGATAGTAATAAGAAGGTAATAATAGGTTACTTTTATGATGCCATTGAGAGGTCAAAGGAAACAATCAAGGTCAAGCTAAAAAATACGTCTTCCTTATATATACCTTATCTTGCAGTCATCAATAAAAGACGTGAAAGACGTTTTTAGTCTCTATTGTTTAATGCTGGGATATTTATGAATCATAGTGTCTATTCTAGACCATGTTTTATAAAAAAGGTTGAAGTTAATAGGAGAATGTCATTAAATATCAAAACAATTGTTTCATATGAGATGATGAAAGATTTCATTAGCTCACAAATGGAGTATATAAGGAAGCGTGCAGTGATTTTAGGATGTTCATTGCAATTTGTCAAAGTGATAAACTTAATCTAGGTATATAATTCTTCATTTTTGTTTCTTTTTTTAAATTAATCATGATTTTTTATTTATAAGATTATATTTTGTCTTACAATTGCTTAGTAAACTAATTCGAAAAAGGCGTTCTAGAACTGTAAGGGTTTACAATTCAAATTCCATCTTAATGTGTGAATTAGAGCTTAATTGAATCCATCCATTCTAAGAAAATAGATTGGAACACAAAAGAATAAACGACGTAGCCTTTTTTTTATACAACTTAAATATTCGAGAAAGATATATTATTATCATTATGTTATAATTTCTTGATAATTTTATTTTATTTGTTTACTAGAACTCTTAATAGCATAACTAGTTCTACATATCCAATTTGTCTTAATCATATCGATATTTTAGCTGATTGGGTCTTTGCGGAACTAAATTTTATAAATGAGAGTAACTTAGAAGATAATCTTGGATATGAAGTACTAATTTGTCATATGGTGCAATGAGTTTGAATAATGACATTTGTAAACTATTTACATAACATCATTCTACCTTGACCAAGGATTTTACAAAGCAATATTAATCAATAACAATATAAAATTATACTTAATTACTTCAGGCCGATGAATCATATCTTGATCACTCAACTACCTCCGTATAGTTCATGTTACATTTAATGATTATCAACTAAACGACTCATTATTAGAATAGCTTATAAATAGTATCAAACTATAACAATTCTTATACATGATAACTTTGGAGACCTTAAGTCAAATAATCACTTATATAATCATTAGTGACAAAATAATTTAAAGGCATTCTTATCTTGTACATGTTTAAATGTATATGATAAAGTCCACGAGATAATTATATATTGTAAATAAAATTATGATAATATTATAATATTTTGTAGGCATATAAGTAATGTTCGAAAATAGATTTTTCATATCAAATCAATTCAATGAACTTGTTCTTTAACAAGCACTCAAACGTTTGTTTAAGTATTTTCATACTTTAATTGACAATATCTACTACTTACTTCGTAAGAAAAAACATAACATATGCTAGTCTTTTTACGTTCCATTAATATCCAATTTAAATAGAACAATGATTAAAACAATTTAAGAATAATATAAAAATAAAATATGAATATTGTAATTATAACCTTATCATAATTTTATTTGCAATATATAATTATCTCATAGACTTTATCATATACGTTTAAGTATGTATAAAATAAGAATGCTTTTAAATTATTTTGTTACTAAATTACAACCAAAATGATTAGCGGTAAGGGATAAAACACCAATTCTAAGTAAAAAATATCCAAAGACTAATATCCAGAGCAAGTTAACAAGTAAAAGATATCCGAGGACTAATATCCAAAACAAGTTAATCTATCGTTCAAATTGTCATCCTGAGCTGTTGCAATGATTCTGCCTAATTTTCAACAGCGTCAGTTGTATTCTCGTTAAGTTTTTCTGGAACTAAGAACCAGCGGTTGAGGCGTTCTGATGCCTTTTTGACCTACAAGGACATTGCGGTTGCTTATAATAATGAATGAGATCTTAACAATGAATTACAGAGCTAAGTTACAATTTACAAGTTTAGATTTATAAAGTAAAATGCTTTTTCATGATAATACAAACCTGCTCATCCCAATCGATCCTCCATATGAGGTAGGAAAGCGTAATTGTCTGTATCACCACACCACTAAGCAATCCAATCCACAAACCCTGTCAGAACAATAAATGGACTCGTACAAGTCAGGGATATCCAACTGAACTACCTTGTTATAGTAACAACATCATTCTGAAGAAGCTCTGTTAAACCTTTCATCGTCACAACCTTAGTTTTCTATTTTCTTTACAAGTTATAGTTGGCAGTATTTCATAACATTGGATCAAATCCCATTCTTTAAGAATGCAAACAATGATAATGAACTCAAATATTTTCGAAGATCAACGATTAACACTAAGACATGTCTTTTAGTTATCAAGGTGATTTATATTTTAAGTGGTTATTACCGAGTATGTGAGAGAATTTAAGGTTAGTGGATGAATATAAATCTCTGACATAACCTTATAAAACGGTAGAACCATCCTCGAGCAATAGTTACAATTTCAGAAAGGCTACTACAACAATCAACAATCAGAGAAGAGGAGGAGCCAGCATATAGTGATTTTTATTTTGCTTAAATCAATATGGGTAGAGGAAGAAATTTCGCGGTTATGGGGTCTAAGATTGCGTTTTAAGCTGACTACCTCTACATTAGTAACTACCATATTCTGACATGGTCATAGCTATCCTACCTTCACGTGAAGATGAAACACATATGCAAGCAGTACTCCAAGAGGAACTCCAATGACATAATAGCATCCCAAATTAACATACGCAACCATAGTTTGCAGACCAGCACCCACCGCAACGCCTGTAGAAAGAACTTAATGATCATGCTTTGTTTTATTAACATGTTTGCCAGAAGCATTTCTCACAGGGGCAATTGATAATTTTCAACCATCAAATTTCATCTGTAATCTTTTCGGTTCAATTCCCAAGCAAATGATAAAAGAGAAACCATGACGCTACTTCATACTATGGAACTATACTTGCCTGAGAGTACTGGCTGGATGCTATTGAATAAGATTGAGAAAGCAAGTAGGACAGAAAGGTCAGACACAGTGTCAGCAATTTCCTCACTGTCAGTAAACAGGGTTGCTATTTGCCGGCCGAAGGCTAAACAAATAGCCCAGAAGAATACTCCAATGCATATTGAGGTACTGACGATGACTTTGATCGAAAATTTTGTAGCTTTTGCATCTCCCCTCCCGAGTTCATTTGATACACGTACACTGTAAAGAATATATCCGTAACAGAGTTAGACTAGCGTGCCCTATATGAGAGATTCCGATAGTTGAAAGGGGAAGACAGTAATTAATAGAAAGACAGATTCATTATCACAAACCTTGCAGCGCCTAAGAGGCCAAGGCAGACCATGAATTCCCATGAACTAATGTTAAGACTGCAAGTAAAGAATAGTTATTCACAGAATTTAAAATAAGGAAAAGGAAGACAACCAGTTCAATCTAACAATTTAAGAAGTCCTCACCAAATTGAGAAAGCAGATATCTGTGTACTAGCATCCTTCATATATCCAGCCAGTAAAACTAAAATAGAAGTGTACCACAATTCCAAGCTGTTGAACATAAAGGAGAGATCATTTGGTTGAATCCGGCAGCTATTTTATACCTTTGTACGTAGAATCATGAGGTCATTATAGTCGCAACATTCCATCAAAGGAGGAGCAGAAAGAAGCTCTTGACTATGCACAAATATTAAATTAAGTGTTCCCTTAAATGTAAAATTTTTGACATACAATGCACTAATTACAGGGGAAGGCAGCTTAGGAAGACAACAATTTTACCAGACCATCACACCAGATGATATGGAGAGCTTTACTACTGGAAGGATATCATTGAAGGCAGCCCTCGTAAATCCCCTCCATGTATCAGGACACCAACCACCAAAGATGTACGCAAACTCTCCAATGACCATAAACCAACAAGATATGTTCATCGCCCCAACGGCACCCGCTACTCCTAAATTAAGCTTGCTCACCATAATCCAAGACAAAAGCAGATGCAACAAGAAGGAAACCGCAGAGAGCCATCCAATAATACTGTTCTTCATTTGTGCCTGTAAGTACATTTGGATGGTTAAGCTAAACATGAAGTAGTAGACCACGGGAATGAACCACAAGGAGATTGGTCCAGCTTCTTCTGCTATAGCTTCCTGCTGACCGATCAGTCTCAGAAATGGTGTTGCGAAAATAAACAACGGGAGCAATATTGTTGCAGAAATGCTGTCAACAACCCATGATCGCTGCAAGTAAATGCCCATCACATGATATTGTCGAGCTCCATAAGCTTGTCCACATAAAGTCTCCGTTGCACTTGACATGCCAATCTTAAGAAAAAACAAAATCAAAATCGTGTCCACATTGTGGTTTGGTTGCATACTTTTTTATTGCTTATCATTTCTGAAAAGAAACAAACTAATTCAGAAATCGTTTTGAAAAATTTTAAGAGGCATACTTATCCAATCTGTTTCTCTTGGTAACTTGGATAGGCAAAACAAACAACAAAAGAGTCGATTATCTCCTGAAAGATTGGAAGAACATAAAACCAATAGCAGGGAACAAACCAGTATGCCATTGACAAAACGTAGAAAGAGAGTTTGTTCAAGTGCATATGCAGCGAGGGGTAAGACGCCAATGTGTCCCATAAACAACTGCGTCACCACAATAATTCCAAACGTGGTCACCTTAGCCACCATTCCGGGGAATGCAACGCTCCACATCTTCTTAGACTCCATCC
The DNA here is from genome assembly GCA_025629825.1 of Erythroxylum guanchezii. Lineage (NCBI taxonomy): Eukaryota > Viridiplantae > Streptophyta > Magnoliopsida > Malpighiales > Erythroxylaceae > Erythroxylum > Erythroxylum guanchezii. Next base: position 11,197,339 of record JAOTAX010000002.1, on the reverse strand, counting down.
AAATCCTCTTTCTCAAGTTAACATCCTCTTTTGGTACAAGAAGCCCCTCTTCGATTTTGCTATCCATGATCCTCCACAGAACTGTAAGCAATTATAATCTTCATTAGTGAATTTAGAGCCAGTGTAAAGGACAGTAGTGATGTTCGTTCATCATACTCAGGATATAAAACAGGATAACAAGACTAGGAAAGGGATAGTGAACATGAAGTGAGAGATAAAAGGGACAAATGCCCATTACGCAGAGACAAACGCCAATATTAACAGCTTTACTGGAGATGATGCAATCATTAACGTTAATCACGTGCACTTTAGTGCTTTCCATAAGGTTCTTGAGTTTCTTTAGTTCTTGTAGCTTGCATTCACATTATTGTTGCTCTATTTACGTATATAATTCACATGGAACAATCACATTTAAGGAAAAGGTACCACAACATTTAATCCAATTGATCAAGCCCAGTACAAGATATAGCAATAAGAAGTAAAAAGAAAGTCATCATAAAGATAAGCAGGAAAGACGTTAAATTCGAACCTCAAGGATAAAAGAACAAGAGGAAGTGGATGCAAGCAATGCACATAGTGGTGGTGTAGAATGACCAAGGCAATAACACATGACTTAAGACAGAAATCCTACAAGTCTATATTCATCAAACAAAACACTCAGACTGGTCATTCATCTTTCTATACAAGCATATTACTCCAGACTTCGTGATTAACACATATTACAAGACTGTGACTTCACTAACAAAATAGTTAACTAATTGCCTTCTACTGCTTATAATTCTGGTCAGTTGACCAAAGCAACAAGTGCAGAGGGTGGGTTTGCAAATCAGTTTCTCGGTAACTTCAGGAATTCAAAAGCCAGTGGAACGTCCAACTGTTTATCCTCTCCTGCGATTGGACAAGGAGTCAGAAACAGGAGGGCTTATCCCCTACTTTTCAACATTAATACTGTCGACGCGGTGTTAGAAATGGAAGAGAAAGTCGAAAGGAAGCTGGTAAACGACAGAAACGAAAACAAAGCTTGCTGCAGAAAAGGTTCGTTGAACCACTCGACTGTTTGTTTGTGATTGACCATTAATCATATGCTCAGGTGGAGTTTCTTCATCCCAGCTCAGTAGCCCACCACCTTCTCCGCCAGTGTCCACTAAATAAGACATTTCATTGCAGCGTCCGGATCAATAAAGACAAGGATGGAATCTTACCAACTTGCATCAATATCCAATAATGGAAAGCAAAGAAGCAAAAACATTTAATACCAAACTCCTCAAATGTCCAGTACTGGCGCATTCGCACGATAGATAACAGGACACCGGAGGAAGAAAAGATAACATTCATTAACGCAGGCCTGAAACTTAACACGCACCAGTATAAACTATAAAGAGCCAATATTCAAAAGAACAGAAGTTTGAAGCTTTTTGGGTCGAGGTAGAAACTTGTGATCTACAGACCCCAGAGTAGCTGGCGAAGCTCGATAAAATACGGAGAAGAGAAGAAAACGAGCATGCCTGTCTGCCAAGTGCCAACTCACTCCAACCAACAGGAGACTGCCTGAACTGTTAACACCTGAGCCTGAACCTGAAGTTACCAGACAAGCTACGCAGCTTGGCTCCACATTCACAAAAACGCATATATAATAACACAAAATAAATGCAATTACAAGAAAAGTTAGAGGTGGTCAGGTGAGGTAAGCCTTACAACTTACAAGTTTCGCTGGTAGATCCATGTCCACGAATTCAAACTACTCCGAAAATGGTGAAAGGTGACATGACTGCAGAGCAGGGGACAAAACTGTGACTGACATCCGCAGTCACCGCCATGATTTATTATATTAGTTTAAAGGTGAATTGTACCATATTCTCATAATTTTAATTTTAAAAAAATGACAAACTATTAATTGAAAATTTTAACCTTTGCAAATCATTTTTTTAAATTTTTCTAAAAGGTTTAAGTGCATTGTATGGATGTTTTATAGGAAACCTCTTTAAGTATAAATGTTACTCGTGATTTTTTTTAAATTGAAAGAAATTTTATTAATAATAATAATAAAAGCTACAACTATATTACAATGATTCGCATTATTAGTCTACAATTAGCACATACTGAGATTACAGTAAAAAGCTAAAAGAACAAGGCAAGATTGAATCATAGCGTCCGGATGTTCTTCAACCCATTATTAGGTTAGTTGTGTTTGTTGTGAGGTATGAACATTGCTTGAATCTAATTAACAATGTTTGTCGTGATTTGATAAGGTCTAAGTACATATTTTTAGTAGTTTTAAACTAACATTACTATTTTTATAATAGTTTACGTGCAACCTACTTTGAAAATTTTTGTTTACAAATGCATAGTAGCTAATTTTTGTTTTTATTAAAATTATATGTGCTTTATTTAGCTAATTTGTTGTGAATACCACAAGAATTGGTGAATTAAGCTAAGTAGGATTAAAGATTCGTCGAGACAGTGGATATAATCAATTTTCATATATATACACATTACACTTGAAATTTCCAACTTGCTTGCAGAGACCCCAGAGGCCAAAGGCGAATAAATGGCTGACCAACCAAAGGTTCACAACTAACAACAATGCAATAAAAGTAATAAAGAAGTGAAGACAAAAGCATTGATTTCGGTTTGGTACATGTATATTAAAACATGGTGATGCGTTCATGCTTCATCTACAAAAGGAAAATAATAAACTTTGATGCACAGCTGCACATATATATGTATATATATATATACATATGGTAGCATTCGACCAAAACTTTGAATGGTCAACCTTTCCTATACTACCATCTGCAGCGCAGCATTTAAGAGGCTGGCCAACCGAATTGGACCACCGACGACTTCCGTAGCGAGCCTCTATCCTTGAAACGAAGTCAAAAACCTTATTATCCTTTTGTTTATCTCGCTTTCCCATTTTAATGCCTTGTGATGAAACAAGATCAGAATTTCTAAGCATTAGGTTACTAATTTGAGTTGCATCAACTTCCTAAAAATCTTTAAGTACTAAGAACTTGAATTTTTAATCAATTAATCAAATTTAATGTAATTATTAATTTATTTAAAATATATCATATCGTAGTTATATAAGTGAGTTGTAAACTTTAAATCTACAATTTCAACATTTTTGAAATCTAATAGTTTTTACACAAATAGACATTAAGATAGAAAAATCTTTAGGCCTTGTTTGGTTGGCATGGATTTTTGTTTGGGAAAGTAATCTTTTTCTTAAAATTTATATTATCACATTTGATTCATTTTTTTGAGTTGTTAGGAAATTAAAAACTTTCCTAATATAGGTAAAGTAGTAGCACTTTACTTGAATTCTAAATCCCAGCATCCCCTTAGTATTTAGATTATTTTCTTCAGGAATTTAATCTAAAAAATACGCTGGCTAATTTAACCCTTCCTTCTCTCTCAATTCTACGACAACTTTTTTATAAAACCCTACCTTCTCTTAAACCAATGTTACGAATGTCGTAGTGGACTTAGTATTGGATTGGATTCTGATACGGTGTTGTGCCGGTACCGGTTAATATCGAGTATCGTTTCGGGTAATTTTTTAAATTTATGAAATAGTCCCTAATTTTTTTTAAAAAAATTACAAAATAGTCCATTATTATATTATACAATTGTTTTGTATGTTTATAACCCTGTCTTCAAAAATCATAATAATAAATAATAATCATAATTTTAATTTAATTTAATTTTTAATTTAATAATTATTAATAAATATAATTAAATTTAAAATCTTTTTTAAAATATATATATTTCAAATAAATTTTGATTTAATAATGAAAAATATATAAAATAAATATTAGTTTATAAATAATAATTTTAAAATTATTTATTTTAAAAAATAAAAATTTTATTAATACTTATTAATAAAAATTATATAAAATATTAAAATTAAATTAAATTAAAATAATTTATTTTTAAATTTTATTTTATTTATAATTATTATTAATAAAAATATTTATTATTATTTTAAAAACAAAAATTAAAATTCACAATAATTATAAAAGTTAAAATAAATAAAATAACTATTTAAAAAAACTTTGAAAAAAAGGAGAATGGGAGATAATAGAGAGGGAGGAAAATTTTAAGAAAATTTTAAAATTTTGTAAAAAAGTCTCCCTATTTTTTAAAATTTTCGGTATTGGCCAGTATTTTACCGTTATTTTAAATACCAGCCGATATTGGCTGATATTATCCGAAATGAGTCGGTACTGAACAGTATTTAAACCCAGTACGACCCACCCGTTATTTCGTACCGGTTTTAGTCCGGTACGTACTGGTATTCATAATACTGTCTTCAGCTATTCTTATTATTCTCCCGTTAGTAGGATTTTGAATATTTTTATTTAGAAGTTTCAATCGATAATCTTTAGGTTCATATTTTTTCTTATTTAACGATTTCAATTTTTATTCAGTTTGTAGGAATAAAATTGAAAACACAAGTCAAAATTAAGTTACATTCTATGAAATACTGTTGTATACCAAATACTATAATAAGAATCTACCCAACTTTTCTATTAGAATTCCTATAAGTATCTAAATATGTGAATATCTTTATTTTCCATAGATTTTTTTCCAAAGAATCATATTCCAAATTTACTTTACTTTTCTGCCAACCAAACTAAGCCTTTAGGATTTTAATCAAGATAAAATAAGATTATGATTTTCTCTCTTAACTTTTTCTTTTTTGGTAAGTTTCTAATAGTATAAAACTGAACATAAATAGGCACGGCGAGAAATAATTCATTAAAACCTTAACAATACGTTGTTAACTAATTTTTTAATTTCATGTTTCATTAATATAATGTTAAAATAATAATTGTTTTTATTTAATAATTATCTCTTTTTCAAATGACTAAGAGGATTTAAACACTTACATAATTAAACCATAAAATATGGGTCACTTAATAAGTTTATCTAACAATCTCCGACTTTACAAATATAACATAATTATGGTTTAATAATATAAAATAGTATGCATATAATAAAAGTTAACTCCTCTTTTTTTGTCACAACATTAATCCTAATTAAGCAAAAAGACTAGAGAGGATCATATTGGTTGTACATCCTTTAATGTGACATACCCCACACATTTCAAAACTAGTTCAAAATTGAATATGATTTATGGTGAGATATATCTTAAAGGTTTAATAATAATGTCTTTAAATAAGACAAATTTTGTTAAAATTTACATAATCAGTCATGTATATATACTAACAACAAATAATCAATAACATGATATTTAAATATCATAAGCAATATATAAACAAGTTTAGGCTATCAAATACATACAATATAGAAACAATAATATTTTGTTAAACCTAATAATGCCTTTTTTAAACATGTTCATTAAAAGTCCTTGGTGGTAATCCTTTTTGTTAGTAGATCCACAATTATAAGATATGTGCTAATATGTTTGATCGACGCTTTTTATTATGAACTTCTTATTTAACAACAAAGTATTTACTTGCATATGTTTAATACCCTTTGAATACTTAATTGTTTGATGAAAAGAAGACTGTTGTGGCATTATTACAATAAATTTTTAATGGCTTAACAATACTGTTGATAATTCCAAGTCTATAAATAAAGTTTCACAACCATAAATCATGAACAATAGCCTTAAAGCACATCACAAACTCATTTTTGATAATGGATGTAATAATGACATATTGTTTTTTACACTTTTGTGAAATTGCTCCTCCTACTAAAAGAAACAGAAAGCCAAATATGGATTTTCTTGTGTCTAAACATCCAACAAAGTCTGAGTTTTAGTATCCAATTACCTCAAGACAATCAGACCTCCTATAAGTGAGCATATGATCTTTTGCTCTTTGCAAATATCTTAATATTATCTTTGCAAATTTCTAATGTTCCAATCCAAGATTACATTGATATCTACCTAGCATTCTAACAACAAAACTAATGTCTAGTCCAGTGCAAGTATGAGCATAAATTAAACTCTAAAAAATAGATGCATAAGGAATCTTTTTCATTATTATGCATTTCAATTTATTTTTGGGGCATTACTTAAGACTAAATTTATCTCCCTTTTGAGTTGAAACAACACTTACAAGGAGCTTTTTTCTTTTGTATCTCTAAAAAATTTTATTGATATATGTTTTATGAGATAAAACTAACATTCCTAACAAGTAAGATGTCATCAACATATAGGACTAAAAACATAAATTTGCTCCCACTAATCTTCAGATATATTCATCGATCAACAATATTTTCTTTAAATCCAAAATAAGTAGTGGCATCATTAAACTTGAGATACCATTATTTGGAGACTTGTTTAAGTTCTTATATTGACTCTTAAGTTTACATACTATGGCTCTATTTGGCAATCGACTAATTGCATTAGCTATTAGCTATTAGCTGATTCTATCAGTTGATTTGACTAGCGGAGTGTATTAGCTGTTTGTTAGAGATGTTTGGTAAAATTAGTTGTTTAATATTAGCTGTTTATGTGTAAAATGACTTTTAAGGACACGACTCAAAAAAATATAAGGAAAACCAATTTACCTTGTCCTTACAAATTCGATTTTTAACCCTTCCCATTAGTCTAAGTATGTTCAATCATGTCCAAGAGGTCGTGTATTAGGGCTGAATACATCAAAATAAAAGTTATTAATTGATGTATTAATTTACATATAATTATTTTTAATAGAAGTATAATA
>JAOTAX010000002.1:11154651-11169434 GCA_025629825.1 Erythroxylum guanchezii | reverse complement strand
ACTAGCCATGCCAAGCTGCCAGGAAAATTGGAAGGTATGAACACATGGACACAACCAATTGCATGTTCTTCCATCCATCAGCTCAAGTACAATACCAACGATGGGAGAAAAAGAAAAACCAAAGACTAAACAAGATCTTTATAGATGAAGCGTGCGAGTTATGGATAGACAATTTCTTTCACATTCCTTTCCTCTATTACAACTTTAAAAAAAAAGAAAAAGAAAACCCATTGGTTAAGATCAAGGCATTAGGCCATTGCTTTTATGATGGCGACGCATAGATAACAGCTTTCAGGCAGGCGAGGAACTCAATTTACATCTTTTATGATCGCGAGGCATAGAAAACAGCTTTCAGGCAGGCAAGGAACTCAATTTACATACTTATGTACGCAAAAGAAGTTAATTTCTAAAAGCTCATAACATTGGTAACTGATAGTGGTCAAGTTGCTTTCCCCTTTCTCTTTCGTTTGTTTGAATAACCATGCCTTGGATTATATGTGTTGTGTCTGGAAACAAAAAGATTCCAGGACATAAAACGACAAAACAACACAGAAAATGAACATGAAGAAAGTGGTTACCAGAACGCCAATGCAGAACCTCAAAAGAACAGTGCTGACAAGTGAATATGCAGCCAATTCAGTAGAGCCGATATGACCGATGAATGCTTGACTAATCACATTGGTTCCAAAGGTAGAGAACCTTGTAAATATAGCAGGAGCAGCAACAATCCACATCTTCTTTGTCTCCCACCATATCTTCTCCTTCAAGCTCGACTTCTCTTCAATGTCCCTGCTGTTGCTCTCTTCTTTTTCCGTCAACAGCCTCTCGTTTATCTCTGACTCTCCTTCCATGCTCACGGCAGCCTAGCCGCTCCGGTGGACTAAATGTAAACAGATGGCATGGCAGTGACTGGACGTTCTTAATAAGTAAACAAAATCATTGCAAAAGAGGAGAATTTGGAGACGCAATTATTAAGAAAAGAACAATTCAGAATTGGAAACCGACACGGCCGAAAAGGAAAGAGATTATTTGTGAAAACACATGCAGTATTTGTGAAGGAAAATTTTATGAGCTAAATTCCAAGTACAAAAAGAAAAAAAGGATGTGAATTGACATGTGAGCTGATAATCTCGGCTAATGCCAGATTCAAAGGCTAGCTGTTGACCACTCATGCGTTGTTTTGTTTTCATCTACTTGTCCGCAACCATCAAAATTTCAACTCCATATTCCTTAAATTACCATTTCTCAGTGTTTGGTCAAATTTAACTGTCTTTATTTTGACGTAAATAATTCAGAATTGTAATTTTGTGAATACCATTATTTGTCATTTTTTTTCGAATTCAAAAATGCATTGGTTAGTCTACTTGTTTTGAGAGCAAGTGTACATGAGATTTAGTACTTATTTGGTTGAGTTTTTTTGAGGGTGAATAAATATTTTTTTCCACTACAAAAGTTTTTTTAAGAGAAAGAAGTGTTAGGTTATAAAATGAAAAGGCACTTTTTTAGTAGATACAATATAACTTTTCTGGCAGTTAAAATACAGCTTTTTAAGAAACTCAAATTTGGTAGATTTTTCAGATCAATTAATGAACATATTTTTTAGTCTCTTTTATTTTTATGTTTTACACATAACTCTCACAATATCCACAAACCGATCTTCACGTTTATTTTGAGAATTATATAATATTATTTGACTTTTTATATATTTTAATATTTATTTTTTATATTAGTTTTACTTATGTTATAATCTATATAAAAGATTTGGTTAGATATATTTTCATTTATGTTTCATATGGTTTAAAATTATATAATAATTAATATATTGTGATTTGCATATTGCTTAATATATTAAATAATATTTATATGCATAAATAATTTTTATTACAAAATAAAATATAGTTAAAATTAAAAGTGTTTTTTATTTTTATGTTACCAAACAGTCTACTGTATAAAGCTCTTTCAAAAAAGTTTTTTTTAAAATGATAGTCAAACAATCAACTGGTTTCTTAAAAAAACTCTTCTCAGAAAAGTTCTATTAACAAAAGCTCTACTAGTATAAGCCCATCTAAACAGACACTTTCTTTCGAAAAAATCAACCAATTGGACAAATTATATGAACATCATATGTATTTCAAAGTTACGATGAAATGTAGAGCTTAACTCAAACAAGTATGCAAGAAGTTTTTAGTTCACTTAATTTAGTTAATGTCAATTTATATCTTAAAGTGAAAGTACTAGCATATCAAACTTTAATTACTAATTAGAGTATTGAGTCGTTTAGAAATAATTTAATGAAATTTACTTACATCTTATTATAATTATATATAGGGTTAATTATTAAAACAATTTAAATTTTATAATTATAACTCAAGTTTTAAAAAATTGTAATAAATTACACAAATTTTTAATTTTTAGTAAAAATAATATCTCCCTTTCAAGTTTTTAAGGGTGAAATCACAGTCCAGATGGTCGTACAAAGGATAAGGATGAGAACTAAGCAACTTACCCGAGTCAGAAGCTACATTTATGAGGGACAGAAATTCAAACCGTACATTGCAATCAAATTGCCCAAACTATATGCCAGTCTATATGTGCCCAATGTTTAATCTGATTGATTGTTAACACATAACAAAGAAGGCACGAGTTTCCCAATTTCCAAGTTTTGCAAACTAACATAGTAGTTATAAGAACTCCAAAGTTGTACCTTTATATATACAAACAGATCCCTAGCCGTTAAACTGAGAATCTTTCCATGAAAACGATCAAAACAAGAAATTAATCATACCAAGTTCTTCATCTGATGCATTAATGGCAGATATAGCCCAAACTTGCCACTTGGTTTGTTCTATCAGCGAGTCATACAGATGGTGCACAGTACAGTAGGGAGTACAAATATCCAAATGGTGGGAATGTGGTGGAATCTTTAGGTAGTAAGGACAAGGTGTAGAAAATAGAAAAGAATTTTTTTTTAAGAGAACAACAGTCTCTTCTAAATTTTCAAGAGGAGTTCAGGTGATAGGTTGGAAAAGATCTTTTCATTTTGACAAAGGGAGGAAGATCCATGATCCGGAAAATAAGAAAGGGGATTGGTTTCTAAACGGTAAAAGTAAGAAGTTGAATTGGTTTGCAAGGTCTAGAAAGAAAATTAGCAAGCACATTGTGATAACCTTTGATGTGGTTGACTGTAAATTTATAACAAGAAAACTAGTCTTTCCATTGAAGTAATTAATAGTAAGGTAAAATCTTGTTGTTTGGGCTTAAGGATCTATGGAAAAGAATTGTTGTCTATTTCGAGCATAAAATGATATGAGTTGAGATGAAAATTAAACTTTTTGATGCCTTTCTTTACTGCCAAATTCTCCTTGTAGATTGTATGCCAGTACTTCTCTAATTCCTTAAATTAGCCACTACTATAATAATGGCATTTCCTATCAACTTCTTCAATCAAAACAACTCCCCAATAACGATCACTTGCATTTTTTTTAAGGATATGTTATCTCTTATCAGGAATTTTTAAAAGTGGTGGATGCTGACTCGTTTGTTTTAATATTGGACAGCTTTGGTCTGTTCTTTACCCCATGGTAGTAGTTTTTTCTCAACAATCTTGAAAAGGAGCTTATATAATTAGCTACGTATAGAATAAAATCTCTTATATAATTGATAATTTCAAGGAATTATTCAATCTGCTTTAAGCTGAAATTTTCATCAAGAAAATGCAATAACTCGCTTGCAATATATGGGTCAAGTTGATAAAATTCTTCATGAAATTCCACACCCAGAAATTCTATTTTGGTTAATCAAATTTGACTTTTTTGGCCGAGAGCATGATCTTGTATTGCTTAGTAAGATCCAAAAAGGCTTAGAATAATGCTCTATGATCTTCATGATCTTGAAATATAGTAAGACGTCATCAATGTAGATCAAGACACTGGATGTGATGGGCTCACAATTTTTATTATAGCCGTTTGAAATAATGATGAAGAAACCTTAAGTTTAAATAATATAGTGGTCCATTTATTTTAATTGGCATAGCTGTTTATTGCAAGGCATTTTCTTTACAGATCTTACCTGACAATATCAAATGTTGGGCTAATTTCAATGCTTATACTGATATACATAATATGTTTGAACTCACTCAATTATTCCTCGATACAAAATAATGTGAGCTTAATTTTTGGAGTACTGGTTAGAGAACCAAGCGCAGTTATCAGATCCTTATCCTCTCTGAAAGAATTCACATTTCTTCATCTAATTACCCTTCAAAAAGAATGAAGATATTAATTATACCAAAGCTTCTCATCTTGGAATGAATCCGCATGATTTGAAGCTAGCATAAGAGGAGTGTGTTATTCTACTTCAACAGGGATTAATTGGGCCTACAAAGTCAGATTGGGCTTGAAAAGCCTTTTATGTGAATAAAAGGACTGAACAACGAACTGGTAAAAAAAGGTTGGTCATTGAATATAAATCTCTTAATACATTCCATTTAGACTTAAAGTTGCTCCATCATTATATTAAAGTGCTATGACAAAAATTAATGGCCCATCCTATCTAATGTCTTAATCTACATTGATGACATTTTACTATATTCCAAGACCGATGAAGATTATAGAGCACTATTATAATCCTTTTTTGATCTTACTAAGCAATACATAATCATGCTCTTGACCAAAAAAGCCAAATTGGATTAACCTAAATAAAGTTTTTGGGCATGGAATTTCATAAAGGATTCTATCAGCCTGACTCACATATTGTTAGGCTATTATTGCATTTTTAAAAAAAATCTCAACCTAAGGAATATTCAAATATTCCTTAGGATTATCAATTATATCGGAGATTTTATTCTACATGTGGCTAATTATACAAGCTCCTTATCAAGATTGTTGAGAAAAATCCATCACCATAGGGTAAAGAACAGACCAAAGTTGTACAATATTTAAAGAAAGTGAGTTAGCATCCACCCTCTTTAAAAATTCCTGATAAGGGACAACGTTTTCTTTAGACATATGCAAGTGATCATTACTTGGGAGCTGTTTTGATTGAAGTTAATGGGAAACACAATTATTATGGTCATATTAATGGCCAATTTAGAAAGTTAGATAAGAAATATTATACAATCTACAAGCAGATTTTGAAAGTAAAGAAAGGCATCGAAAAGTTTATTTTCCACCTCAACCTATATCATTTTGTGGTCGAAACATAATACATTTTCCCTAAAGATCCATGACTTAACAAAAAGATTTTGCCTTACAATCAATTACTTCAATTGAAAGATTAGTTTTCTCGCTATAAATTTACTTCTGTCACACCAAAGGCCATTACAACATTCTTGTTAATTTCCTTTCTAGACCTTACAAACCAAGTCAACTTATTACTCCCACCATCTAACAAATCCCTCTTCTTATTTTCCCGATCTTAGATCCCCCTCTCTTTGCTAAAGTGAGAATATCTTTTCCACCTATAACTCGAACTTCTCTTGAAAATTTAGAAGAGATTGTTGTTCTCCACCTATCAGATGAAGACAGTGTTAATGGACCCAAAACCTTGTCAGCACCACTTTGTTAAAAATTCCTTCTTATCTCTAAGGAATCTTGTTGGACCATATGTCTCTCGATAATTATGGACCCTATGTCTCTCGATAATTATTACTTTATTTATGATATTTTGTATTTTAGCTTACATTATAGTACTGTATAGGTCTGCTTTTATCTTTATGAAAAGTTGTTTGTCTTGTTCTTCCTTGCTTTGTCTATAAAATCAAGATTTCCCTTCATCTGTGATCTAAGTTGGAATTTCATTAATAAGATGAGTGTTTTATATTTTTCTATCCTAAAAGCTTGGTTCTTAAATAATATACTAATAATAGTGTTACATAAAGACAAGTATACTTTGTACTTGCCTCTTTATGAGGATTATATAGATCAAAAAGTTTTAGGCTGTACTTGCCTGTTTATGGGGATTATATGGATCAAAAAGTTTTAGGCTATAGATCTTGTTAGATATTCGAATTATACAAGAATCATTGACGAGTTTAGATCATCTTTGAAAGAAGCTTTACACCTCCTTAGAAGATTAATAGAATATTACAGGGAAAGACAAAGAAATTAGCACATGGTTTTTATTAATTTAGAGAAGGCAAATGATAGGATTCTTAAGGAAATCTTATGGAGGTGTTTGGAAGCTAAGGGAGTTCCTATGGCCTATATACGAGTGATTAGAGATATGTATAAAGGGGCAATGACTAGAGTAAGGATGTAGAAGAAGATACTGAGAATTTTTCTATTAGTATTGGGGCTACACCAAGGCTATTCATTAAGCATGTTTCTATTTATAATAGTGATGGATGAGCTTACTAAGAATATTCAAGAAAATGAGCCTTGGTGTATATTATTTACTGACGATATTATCTTAGTAGATGAGACAAGAGAGGAGGTCAACGTCAAGCTAGAATATCTGGAGATAAGCGTTAGAGTCAAAGGGTTTTAAAGTGAGCAGGACTAAGACTGACCACTTAGAATGCAACTTTTTAGGCCATTAGGTGGATACCGATATGGAGGTAAATATTGGATCAAAAGTTAGACCATAGAAGGGGTGTTTTAAGTACATAGGGTCTATCATCTAAAGCAATGGATAGGTCTATGAAGATATAGCTCATCGTATTAGATCAGAGTAGTTTAAATAGAAAAACGCATCAGGAGTTTTATCTGATAAGAAGGCACCACTTAAGCTCAAAAATAAATTTCATCGTTTAGCACACAATTAGGTCGACTATGTTATATGAGACAGAGTGTTTGACCATCAAACAAATACACAAGAATAAGCTTTTGGTGACAGAGATGAGAATGCTTCGGTAGATGTATACCCTTATCATAAGAGATAGGGTCAAGAATCTAATGTTAGGAGGCAAATTAAATGCGGTTGGTATTAATGACAAGTTAAGAGAGACAAGGCTTAGGTAGTTCAATTTAAAAAGAGACACACTGAACTCCAATGAAAAGATGCGAGAAAATAATACTTAGAGATTGTAAGAGGAAAAAAGAAGGCGTAGAAAGAACTAGGGGAAGTGATCATGAATGATATGGCTAGATTAGATCTTATCGAAGACTTTCCTAGCAATAGGAAAATATGGCATATTAGAATACGGGTAAAGTATCTCTCTTAAATAAGGTGTTCGCGTTCTTGTAGGTTATATTAAACCTTATCCTTTATATTTATTACTTAGTACTTACCTCCTAGTTAGTTTAACTTAATTAGTTTCCTACATAAAGTAATTAATGTAGGGACAGGCGGCCTTGTTGAAATTACTCTTGTGCGAAGCTTTTTTGGTATGTTTCTTATTGTCAATCAGTGACGTGTTCTGTACATATATAAATTTGTATTACCTTACCTTTTTATTTTAGTTTTTTATTTTTATTGTTTCTCTTTATTTTTTATTTTTTGCACTTTTGTATTTAATTATTTTTACTATTTTATCACCTTTGTATGTTTATTTGATTTAATTATTTACTTTTTTTTGTATATGTATGCACATTTATTTATAATTTTGTAGTATTTTCATGATGCATTACATGTGAGTAAATTGGAAATAGTCTCTCTATTAAGTAAGGATAAAGTTGTGTACTATTGGATCTCTCAAAATTGTTAATAACATTTCAACTAGATATTAAAAGTAATGATGATGGCGATGATGATAAATAAATTTAAATTATTAAAAGTTATGACTTGAAAATTGACACCGATGAAGAAAAAAATATTTTATGTCTCAATTGGAATACTTGAGATCTAGATAAACTTAACTTTACAGAGTTTTCTACGAATGGACCCAAATCTTATATAACATATAATATATGAAACAGTGAAAGAGGAAAGAGGGTAACATAAGCGTCCCCATCTCGTCATTATTATATAGACGAGCAAAGTTGGCAACTTTAGGGAACACTTACGTGTTTCTAACTTCTAGATTACTTTGCGTGTTTCTACTTTCTACATTACAGTGACTAAATTAACATGTCAACATCTCATTAATAATCACAATAATAGAGATGTGATGGTCATTTACATGTCGCTTCGAAAAGTTGAAAGATTGATTAATTAGTATTGGTTAACGCCTCAAAAGTTGAAAGATCGATTGATTAGTATCGGTAATCTAACGCCTGTTGAGAGTTTTATAATCAAATAAAATAAAATAAGATGGAAAAGAATTGTTTTATTTTACATTCTATTTTATTTTAACAGTGAGAATAAGAAATTTTTAATTTAAAAAATTTATGATGAACGTAAATTAATAAATATATATTTTATAATATATTTTTAATAATTTTTTTAAATATTAATTGTGACCAATTTATAATATTAATATATTAAATAGAATATCATATTATTTAATATAATAAATTTTATTAAATAATTAATAATAATTTTATATTATTAATAATAAATTTTATATATTTAAAAATAAAATAAAAAATATATTTAAAAATAATTTGCTTATTTTTATTTATAAAGAAATATATACAAATATTTTTATATATTTTCTATTTTTCATTAATAAAAAATATATTAAAAAATTATTCTTATTTGTATATATTTCTATACAAATAAAAACATAAATAAATTATTTTTAAATATAAATCACATAGAATATAATAAAATAACATTTAATAAAATAAAATTTATTAAATAATTAATAATGATATTTTTATATAATTAATAATAAATTCTATATAATTAAAAAAATTTAATAAAAATTTCATTAATGAAAATAAAAAATATAAAAAATATTTTTTAATTGTTTAATATAAATAAATTATTTTTAAATATAAATCATATAAAATTAAATTAAATATATTAAATAATTAATAATAAACCTCTTGCAACAACCATTTTAATATAAGGGGTATAATAGTCATTTATTATATATTACATTCTATTTCGCCCATCTTCCAAATAATAATTTACTATATTATATTATGAATCCTTCTATCATTTCTAAATAACTTTTCACTATATTACATTTCATTTTATTATAAATCGTTTCGTTCTGTTCCGTTTCATTACATTCCATTCATTAATTAAGATCCAATCACACTGACTCTAAATAAAAAAATTACGAAAGTACACTAATTCCCATATATTAGTTTATCTGATATATTGGTGAAAATGAAATTGACCAAAACCTTTTATTATTTAGATTCCATTCTGGGTCTGGCAAATACATAACAAATAAAATTACAAGCATTAGGTACCAATTACAAACACACAGAAATTTACCAAAGCAGATGATGTAAAATATAGTATGTATGAATTTTGCATGCCTTACATTTTCCGACCAAAGAATAAGAAAAGTACACACCAGAGGCATGCACAAACTAGAAACTAAAAAAACACAACAGGAAGAGATAGAAATAGAATGGAAAGACTCACAGATGACGACGATGATGATGGATAGAAGGAGCAGAAGCTTGAAGTTTATTTGCCTATCTATTCACGTATTTACGGATCTCGATGGAAGTTTGAAGTATATTTGCCTACCTATTCACGTATTTACGGATCTCGATGGAAGTTTGGTCAAAACGACTTAAAGAAGGGTAACGTAGTACTGCTAGTTCTGTATACAATAACTAATAAGAGTTCACCTTTGGTATGTGCCAGGAGGCGTGGTGAACCAGTGGCTCCAAAATAATCCACGTAGGCCGTGAAGGCGACGGGGTGATGGTCGTGAACCAGTGGCTCCAATATAATCCACCTTGGCCGTCGACTGATTGGAGGGTCTAAATCTAATATTCAACTCTCTCTCTCTCTTGGTCGTCTCTTCTTAATCATGAGTCTTGTCCTCACATAATTCATGCGCTCTGACAGAAAGGTTCCGTATGCGACAGAAAGGTTCCGTATGCAACAGAGTGAGCCCCATATAATAAAACAGTTGGGAGATATAGATATTCAAATTAATTTATTTTTAAACATAAAGTTAGGTGTTTGTTATTACTAAATTGTATTACTTTTATCATCAAATTCATACTAAATTTTAAGTATTAATTATATTTGAAATTACAAAATTTATTCAATTTCCTGATAAGAAATTTAAGAAAAACTCTCGAACCTTTAAAATTCTCAAAAAATTTGTTTTTATTTTTCAATTTTCAAAAAACTCCTTCTCTTAAAGTTTGATTAAAAAATTACCATAACATAAACAAAAAATGAACTAATCAAATTTTATTAATATAATAACTCAACTCAATTTTTTAATTAAATCAAACAAAGTGTCGAATTTAATTATTTTAATTTGAGTTTAGAAGTTGTGTTAAATCGTCATATAAATAATATTTAACTAATATATATTTGATGTTCATACTATATATATTCCATGAAGTCTAAAAGAAGAAGCTTTTTTGAAAAACTAAAAATTATGAATTCTTTCGAAAATTTTAAAAATTATAAGAGTTTTTCTAAAATTGTTAAACTATAAAGGAGGTTTCAATATCATCCATATGTTTGTTTAAAATAAAATTAATCTAAATTTTAATTAAACTGAATGTCTTTTTTAACTTTTATTTAAATGTTTATTATCAAGCACTTCTAAAATTCAATAAATAACACTTAAAAATTTAGACTTGTTTAGTTCTATTTTTTCTTTTTTAAAATTTAATAAGAAAAAAGTTGTTTAATTAAGTTTTAAGTTTGATTTATACCTTATAAAATTATAATAGGTTAAATCAAGCACTTAATTAACTATTCTGAATTCAAATCAAAGGTCTATCTATTAATCCGGACTGTTCAAATCACTCGAGTCCAAGCCCAACCAACAAATGTCAAACCGGCCGGGCCATATCAAATTCACATCCTTTACCATATCATAGTTATACATGGATGGCCACGGTCAACTTTAACCGGCGTCCAGATGGGAGTCCAATAATAAATAGCTGGTAGGAGTGATTAGTACAGGAATATGAAAAATTTTCCATTTTTCTGTCAGGTCAAACAAATTGCAAAACTAAAAATTTCATCTGCAACCATATCTCACCAAAGTAATAGTACTGCTAAAACTATTTGAATCATGTAGCTTTTACTTTTACAAAAATGAGTATATGGAGTGTCTCTTCTAAGCAGGATTAGCATCTGTATTGCCCTCCTTGCCAGCGTCAGCCGTAGTCTCAACTTCTGCCGATGACACCATTTGCTCTTTCTTTTCAGGCCCTGGACCAGCTGATACTTTTACCATCGATGGTCGCAGAAGCCTGTCGCCCAATTTGAACCCCTTGCGAAATTCTTGAAGTATGATACCTTCTTCAAATTCAGTTGACTCCTCTCGCATAATAGCTTCATGCAACTTGACAATAAAAAAATGAAATAAAATTGTTAGGGAACAGTGAAACATTCGACCAACTACAAACTGTAAAACATCCACCCATCTAGGAGTAACAGAAATCTTGACAAGCCCAGGCTTGGACACGCATCAACCAAAACTTAAATTTGTACTACATTGATCGATACCAAAAGATTTTTTCAAGAACCTAAAGTTTCCATCACAAAATATTTCACCGTTTCCTTGTATTTTCAGTCACTGAAGATTCTATTCTAGTGCATTGCTAGAAATCTGTTCTTTTTAAAGTCTTTTCACTTTTCCTAACTTCCCAACTTATTTTCTTCATCTCGTATAGCTTTTGTACAATTCCACAGTTTTCCCACGCTCATCTAACTTGCATATAGAATTTACTGAGAGAGAGAAATATTGGGTTTAATCTAAGGTACCCTCCGTTCCCATTTTTTAATTGATTAATATTATCATTAATTACTTAGTGAAGTTATATCATGTTTAAAGTCAGCATACAATGTTTGTTATATTTAAAAATTGTAGTTCTTCTGTTAACCAAAATGAACACAATTTTCCTTCTTTGAAGTTTAAAATAATGGAAAATGAGAGAGAAAAAACTGAAAGTTGAAAACAAAAACACTTCTTCACACCTATACAACTGAGGATAGATTCAATTTAAACTATGAGAATTCGAATTTCTTATATATGCTACTCACCAAGAAGTTCAAAGAATGTTGAGAAACTCACCAGAGGATCAAAAGGATGGCCAATTGTCTCAACTGGAACAACACCAAGTGAATCTAAAATCTCCACAAATTGCTTGTATATACTCTGATAGCTGTTGTTGATCTTCTCCTCACCTTCAGACTCAACTTTTATTTGTGCTTTAGCCCTCTCGAAATTGTCTAGAACGGGCAACAAATTCTCCACAAGCTCCCCTTGGGCATTTGAAACCAGTGAAAGGCGTTCCCTTTCTGTCCTCTTCCGGAAATTGTCAAAATCTGCACTAATCCTAAGGACTCGGTCCTTTTCAGTTGACAACTCTTCAGTCAAAGTAATCACTTTCCTTTCAAGTTCTGATTTCTCATCTTCAACAGATTTCAGAAAGGCTTCTATCTCAGTAATTTTAGATTCATCATTACTTGCTAGTGCCTCGCGGTATGTTTGGAGTGAAGCCACGATGATTGAAGAAGGTATTCTCCCACCATCATCAACCTCTTGTGTTTCCTCAGCATCAATGACCTCTTTGCTTCTGGTACTATCTTCTGTACCATTGGGAACATCTGGTGAATCCTGCTTTGCAAATTATTAGCAAAATACCTCAGGCAAAGACTCATCTCTTACAGGCAACAGAAGAAGACAATTATTATATGAAAAGCCCTGATAACCTAAACCAGAACCAAAGTTCAATGATATAAACAACCAATCCAAAATATTCAATTCACAGAGGCACAAGTTACAAACTAACAACGACCATAAACATCTTGTCTGCAACTGATACAGTGAATTTCTTAATAAAATCTTTGAACCACAAAGAAAAAGATAAAACAAAAGTGCAACAGTTATCTCAAAATGAAAAGAGTAAAAGAAGAAGAGTCAATGTTTAAGAATAAAATCGTGTTCGGACTATCCCATCAACTTCAGAATCCAATGGAGGAAACAGAAGGGGAAAAGATCGTCTTACCTTCCCTAAAGAATACAACATATGCTCAAGAATCTTTACATTTAGATACATAAAAACCCTCCAATCTGCCTTTGATTGCGAATTAAAACATATGATCATGACCGTGCATAGACTGCAGTTATTTCATCGAAAAAGTGACGATGAGCTCGTACGAGAAAACAAAAGGAGACAATAAGCCATGACATACCTGTCTAATCCTACCAGAACCAAATTTTGAAATTTAGGCACGTGGAAGTTCTAGTAATACAATGGAATATCATTCTTATAGTACGGAATGTAAGTTTTCTAAAGATACCAACAATTAGAAACATAAAGAACATTACATTTTCACCATAAACTTTCTAAGAACTCAAAGAACCCGAGACCCTAAAAAGAAGGAGAGAAAAAAAGAACCTTTAATCTACTTTCTAGGTCACCGAGAAAAGACTTTACATTTCCAAGTTAATCTCACGAGGAATTCTATCACTCCGCCTATACACCCTCGAATTAACAACATCATAAAAAGAAATTACAGAACGAAAGCGGCTATCCTACTTAACACGACTCAGTCGACGTGTAGCTTTGAACTAGTTAGGGGAAAACCAAAACAGAGGAAATTCTAGCTCCAATCAATGGCTATTATCAAAACAGTTCAGTAATAAGTCTCAAACACGAACAACACGTTATCCTCTCTTAGCTATATTGCCACAAAATGGAAGCGAAAAACTAAAAAACCGAGTCCTCAATTTTCTCACAACCCGAACCGAGCTCGACAGGACCACCAGCGACGGAACAAGCATCAAATCCAAAACTCAACGGTGAAAGCCCTGTTCAAGGTTGCTCCAAAATGCAAGTAAGTACCTCAATTTCTGGCTCTTGCACAGACTGGTCCGCCTCGGTGGTTTGAGCGAAAAGGACGAACCGGGGCGAATGTTTAGCAGCGAACCGGAAGGAATTAGTTCGAGAAAAACGAGTGCTCATATATTTATGTCCCAGCCGGAGGGAATAGCTTCTCGATGATTCCAATGAAAGGTTTTTGTTCACAACGACAACACGCGGAGGCAGTGGCGGCCTCAACGCTGGCGTTTTGAGGATTGTCGCCATTTTTCAGAGAGAGAGAATCTACCAAGTTCTACTAAGTAGACAACAAGTGACTCGAGGAAATACTGGAAGACCACCAAATGAGATTGGGGCGTGATTTCATGTGGACCGTTGGACGAGACGAAGTTTCTAGAGGTATCGGCCATGTTTTCATTGTTGGGTTGGGTGATGATGATAGGCCCAAACCCAATCGCCAACAGATCTGTTCATTATTTTTTTCTTCGGATAATAAAATAGAAAAGCAAAAACTCGTTTTTTCTATACCGTGTTGGCTTCAAAAGATCTTTTATGGAAATCGTTATTGTAAAGATATTAATCAGAGATAAATTATCACTAATATAACGATCGAATATAATTCTTAAATTTAATCTAAATTAATTAACCTCAATTTTATCAAAAAAATTTAATTACATTTAAATTAATTAATTTAAACTAAATTTGATTGGTTCATATCAGTGGAGTCATTATGTCATTAATATTTATATGATAATTATCTTATATTTCTTTTTTTTTTGAAAATTGGAAACTACAAAAATGTAGTTTTATAAAATTATTTAAATCACAGGAAGATTTGTTTGTTTCATTTAAATACATAATTAAATATTTAATAGAAAACCTAAAATTTGTTATTTTCTTCATATATAATTATCATTTTTACCGACATATTTTGTAGTCACAGATAAATGTTTTTTGCATTTAAACACCTGA
>JAOTAX010000002.1:11137779-11154133 GCA_025629825.1 Erythroxylum guanchezii | reverse complement strand
GCCCCCCCCCCCCCCCCCCCTTTTTAGAGAACAAAATCATCATCCATGAAGACGATATTAGCGACATTGTCAGTCTCTCCATTAACTGACCTATAGCCTCTTGCCAAACCCACTCCACCTCTCGAATAATTTTTCTTCACCTACCCAGATTATCCACACGTCCAACATACTATATTTTTCTTTATGGCGTTCTTCTTCCAATATCTAGCTACGACTAGAGCTGAGTTTTCAGGAGGAACATTTTTTCCACCACCCAATCTTCTCTCTCCTAAAAAGATATTTTTTGGTAACTTCAGAAAAAATTATCTTCTTTTTCTCATGAATCAAAATAGGTTCATGTGTTAATATAAAGGTGGAAGAGACCAGATGAGTCTCAAAGCTTGATCCTCATCATCTATATGAACTCCAATTGCCTCCAGTTCAGAGACGATCCCATTAAGAACACTTAAATGATCTGAAATTGTAGTACCTTCCCTCGTGCCGCAGTGTATGAAACTACTCCTTTAGGTACACTTGATTTGAGGCGCCATTTGTTTGATACAACTCCTCGAGCTTTTCCCAGAGCTCCTTTGCTGTAGATATTCCATGCACATTTGCAAGGACATTATTAGCCAAACACAATCATATCCTACTTGCTGCTCTGAAATCTAAATTCTCCCAATCTTCATTGCTCATACTAGATCTGTCTGTACTAGCTGTTTTGCTAGTATCACTAGTAGTAGTGCTAATATCAGGGATTTGTCTGCCTTTCAATGCCTTGTGTAATCCTGACTGAATCAAAATGTCCCTGACCTGCACTTGCCACAAGCCAAAATTGATTCTTCCGTCGAATTTCTCCACCTCAAATCTAAGAGGATTCGAAGCCTTATTTCCTGATATTTTTTCTGTGCTCTTCTGCCTTGATGAATTTTACCATAGAAATGAATAGTACATCAGGTAAGTTCCTAGAAAAGAGGGGTGGGTTACAAAGGACACACTTAAACACCAAGTCTTTCCTTACTCAGAACTTTCTTAGACATGCACTTCCACACTACCACACTAAGCTCCACCACCCCAAATGAACCTTTCTCAAGAAAATCTTTTTTGATGTGGAAGATTAGTCAAAACTGCGATCACAGAGCATACTTAGAATTTTCAAGAAAAAACACACCTTGGCTCTGATACCAATTATTGAGAATTTAGACCTCCCGAACCCATATCCAAGGATATTTTATAGACAAAAATATCAACAAATAGAGAAATAATAACAACACACGAGAATTTACGCAGAAACTCCCAAATCGAAGAAAAAAACACGGGTACTGAGAAGAAAATCTACTATGTGAAAAAATCCTTACAATCACATAATTTTTCCTATCACCCAATCCCCAATACACCAACAATTTGTAACTACATTCATAGTAAACTAATAGAAAAGTCAAAATTTTAAGATAAAAGTTATGTATTCCCGTGATTTCATTCCTTTAAAAAGCATCTTTACAACACTAAAACAAAATCTTTTATTATCTATTTAGCTAATCAAAATAAATAAAATTTATATATTAATTATGGTATGATTTCAATATTTAATTATATTAAATTAATTTTAAAATATTTAGCATGAAGGCAAAATTTAATTAATCTTAACTCATATCATGAAGGCAAAAATATTTAAAGTATCTCTAATATCATGAAGGCGAAATTTAATTAATTTTAACTCATAAATTTGTTTTCGGTAATAAGTAAAATTATATATTTTTAACCTTTTTATAAAGTTTATAATGCTTTTGGTATGCATATCCATGCTTTTTATATTTTAGGTTTGCATTCCACTTTTTTACTATCTACAGTGTGGTTGTATTGTCAATAATTAAGGATGTCTTTGATTACATTTTTTTATGGTTTTATGTTGTGGTTATGAAAAAGATAAACATAAGAAAGTAAAACATGTTTATTATATTTCATTTTGGTTTCAAAATTAAAAAATTATAATAGGATTACAAAAACACAAATATCGTGTTTTTGTCTATTGGCTATATAAAAAAAAGCCCTTGTTTACAAAATTAGAAAAGAAAAGGGTTATTTTGTATTCTTCTTTTCTTTTTGATCTATTTCTTTTTCAATTCTCCTTTTTTACTGTTCATTTTTATCTTATAAGGCGAGTCGGGCTAAAATTAATATCCTTATAAACTATCCTTATTACAAGTGACTTATCCAAAATTAAGAATTTATCGAATAAGTCCTTCCTTATCTCATCATTATGTCATGTTGTGTATTTATTTTTTCTCTTTATTTTTCCATCTCTAACAAATTTTGTTGGTTGTTTTCTGATCCATTTTAGCGATTCATTTTTTTATCGTTTTCTTATCTTAAAATCGACTTTCTTTTAGATTAATTTTTTTATTGTTTGTTGATGTTTCGGTTTCATTTTCATATAATTGGTGTGAGACCAAAGAATGTTAGTCATATAAGCCAATATAAAATCACTATTCATATCTCCCTTGTATTTTTTCAGGTTTCTTATCACCTTCTTCTTCTTTAATAATGAAAGCTTAGAACAATTTGAAGGATTCAAATGATTGTTTTTAAATATATTTCAACTAATTTTGCTTCCCAACAATTTGCTATTACTTATCACGTTATACATAATTTTATTAAAATGCATAAATAAAGTGATGAATTATTTAATTGTTTTGCTAAAAATATAGATCAAATTATAAAAAAAGTGTAAGTAAAGATTCACAGGTGGAGTCTAATATAATTTAAGCACAATTTTAGAGTATGCCTCCAAAGCAAGATGAAATATTAATAAAATTTTTAAATAAATTTATGTTTCTTTTGTAATTAATACCATTTTGATGCTTTATAACACTATACACGAGGAACATCTTTTATCATTTAATTAGAACTTGTTAACATAATATTAATATTTTATAAACTTATTATATAACATTGATGTGTCAATATTTTTAATTGTATTAAATATTCATAACTTTTTATTTCTAATGATAATAAGAATTAATTAATTTAAGAACACACATTGATATACTAAGAAATAAATTGAATTAAAATTTAATATTGACTTTTAATAGTATAATAAAATAAAATAAAAATTACATGATGAAACTAAAAGAATGTCTTTTTTTCTCAATTAAATAGTTTTTTGTTTTTATGTTTTATTACAAATCAATTTTGATATAGAGGGGGAGAGAGAGAGAAAGAAGAGTCCACAAGAGAAGAAAAAATCATGCCCCTTCCAACTACAAATGCGACTTAGATTGAAAGTTTTCACTTAGCTTAAACAACTTCCAACCCATTTGAGATATGCATTTTTGAGAGAAGCAAATACTTTTCCAGTCATTATCTCTGCTTCTTTGGACTCTTCTCAAGAGGAGAAATTGTTAAGAATTTTGCGTGAACACAAATTGGCTATTGCGTGGAATATTGCTGACATAAAGGAGATTAGCCCTTCCATTTGTGTTCACAGGATTTTGATGGAAGAGGACCATAAATCGAGGGTGGAAAGTCAACGGAGACTCAATCCTAATATGAAAGAGGTCCTGCGAGCCGAGGTCCTCAAATTACTCGATGCAGGGATTATTTATCCTATTTTTGATAGCCCTTGGACAAGTCCAGTGCAAGTAGTACCCAAGAAGGGTGGCATAACTGTTGTTTCAAATGAAATGAATGAAATGATTTCTACTAGGGTTATGACGGGATGGAGAGTATGTATAGACTATAGGAAGGTAAATGCAGCTACTAGGAAGGATCACTTCCCTCTTCCCTTTATCGATCAAATGACCATTAGATGGATCATAGAACAACTCCTTTACAATGGAGAACGACAAAATACAACACTAAAATAAGCAATTCTTCGTGTCGAGGAAGACGAACCGTTTGCATGGTAAAAATGGGGAGAGAAGCAATGACAAATTGAGTAAGGGTAACTCGCCCGACCAAAGAAAGCATATGGGCTTTCCACCCAGTTAACTTCTGCTGAGTGTGATCCAAAATATATTGGTAAGTGTTGCGGGTGAGACGTCCGTGTAACAAGGGGACGCCTAAATATCTCCCAAGATTGGTAGTTTGCGTAACTTTAAGAGCCGGGCTCAGATGACGCACCGTACGGCTCGGGACATTCTTAGAGAAAAATATCATTGTTTTTGTGAAGTTAATACATTGCCCAGAAGCCTGACAAAAGGTGTAAAAAATCGTATTGAGAATTTGCATCTCCTCCCCCCATTCTTACTTTTGTAGGTTTCTCAATAATAGAGAGATCCGCGATAACTCTTACCGTTTCTTTGGAATTGTCCGAGAATGAACCAGATGCAATAGGCCAATAACTTAGGAGCGGATTCCCCACGGGTAGGGGGATAGGAGATGGCCATCTTGAGGCACATCACGACCTACAGGCAACAACGACGAGACCTCCAAAGGTAACCTAATTGGGAGTCAAAGGATTCATAGTAAGGGATCTCTTCTCTGCAATGGAAAAAAATGGAGTAGATTTGTAAATAATAGATTTTTCAACAAAGTCCTTCTTTGAGCAAAATCAGAACTCCTTTGTGCAATCGATTTCAATATGCCAGTTGAATTTGAACAGAAAGAAAGTAGAAATCCTTACAAACTTATAACCAAGGAGAGAAGGTGGCGAAGGATCTGGATTCACTTCATATATATATCATCGTTCGTTCGATATGATCTGTATAATATATAAAGTAACTTTCTTATACATTCGTAAATGCAAACTATACCAACGTCACCTTATAATGTTTTGCTCGGAAAATTAAGATCAAGATTCTCGATTTTTTGTTAGCAATTATTTCCGTCCGCAGCTCCTCAAGTGTCAACTGTCAACCACGGTCAGAGCCGACAGTCGAGCGCCCAATACCATCGCACGAAAACAGCCGTTGTAATAAATAACTGGTACATATAGTTAATGGATTATAGTTTTATAAAAATGAAACATTATCAATAAAATATTTGAAAGGCAACGTATGAAATTTATTTCTTAAAAAGTAAATTGATGATTTTTAATATAAAACAGAAAAAAAAATTCTTTGAAATGAAAGTAAGAAAAGGACAGAGACAGTGAAAGAGCTTGGTACAGTGTACGTTTGTGGTCCAAAGCTTTCGATTTCAAAAGCTTTCGCTTTCCGGTTCGTTTAGCTACTGAATTCAACAATCCCAAACAACCCCTTAACGTTCTTCTCTCCTCACGTTTCTTTTTCTCTCGTGCTAATTATTTTCCTTTTCCCTTCTGTTAATTGGGAGAAGAAGAAGGGAAGAAATTACTCAGAGTTCAAATTGGTGTTTTAGGGTTTTGAATCTGCGAGAGAGGAAGATGGGGAGTAGAAGGGAAGAAGAGCGCAACGAGAAGATAATAAGAGGCCTCATGAAGCTCCCTCCAAATCGTCGATGTATTAACTGTAATAGCTTGGTAAACACACTCCCTCTGCTGTTACTCCTAGTGGATTGAATTTGACTGTTCTAGTTCATAACATCTTTGTGCTGTCCAGTTTTAACTCATGGCTTTAGTTGATTTGTTCACTCACTCGCTCACTCATTTACTCGGAAAATCAACGTAAGGAGAAGAGTTTAGGGCTTTTTTCTTTGGGTAGTCGGATCCGTCGTTTAGTTAGAATTGGGACCTGAAGAAAGTCGACTTGGCACATTTTTCAGCTTTTAAGCGTCCAGTTTTAGAATTTGATGTTGCTGAAAAGGCTTTTTTGGGCTCGAGGAAAGGTATGATTAGTGACTGATCTAGGGATATTTGTTTCTGCAGGGTCCGCAGTATGTTTGTACTAATTTCTGGACTTTCATTTGCATGACTTGCAGTGGCATACAGTGAGTATTCTTTTCTGATTTGTTCTGAAAAGTTTTGTTCCTTTTTTGCTGTTATGTTCCCCATTCCGTCATGTATCCTTGTCAGATAAGGATGGAATTAATGTTCAGACTAAATAAAATGATTCTGCTGATCTGAGTCAAAAAGTTCACAAAAGATTCTTAAGCCATTTTAGACGTTTCTGTCTACACTTACATTATTGACTTTTCGAAGAAGCCTTTTAATTGGTGTGAATAATTGAAAACTGGAGTAAGCAGCTGCAGTGACAAGATGTTTCTTCTGTAACTTCTGGAATTGGTTGCTGTTGTGGATTTGACTTCCTTAGTCCTTAATTCTTAATGTGGCTGTATCTCTTAGATTTGACTGCAAAAATGTCTTGCTTCTGTTAACTTGTTTTTGCTTGTCATGGTGAATTCCTCTTGTTTTCTTGTTTTAACCTCCCAAACTGTTTTCCTGCTCATAGTCGTGAGTTCACTCATCGCGTGAAGTCAGTGTCCATGTCTAAGTTTACATCCCAAGAAGTTGAAGCACTTCAAAACGGTGGTAATCAGGTAAAATATTACAAAAATTCTGTTAGTTTCTGAAAACCATAGAGCTATTACTTTTTTGCTTATGATATGCATTTTTATTTAGCGAGCTAGGGATATATATTTGAAGGGATGGGACTATCAGAGACAGAGATTGCCTGATAACAGGTACAGGAGATGTGATTGTTTTTACATTTTCCCAAGTTTTTACTGGCCAAGCAAGAGAATTTTCTTATTTTCCTCTTATGTTGCAGCAATGTCGAAAAAGTTAGAGAATTCATAAAGAATGTGTATGTTGATAAGAGATATGCTGGTGGAAAGACCCCTGATATGCCCCCAAGTGATTCTCAGGTAATGTTACTATCAATTGTTAATTTCCATGAAGAATGTTTTTAAAGTTGATTGATTTTCTTATCTGAAAAATTGTGATTTAAAAGTGGTTGCAAACTTGCCTTTTGTTTCTATTTAACTTGATATTTCTATTAGATCAAATTTATTTCAGCTTCTATTGGTATCTATCTCTTTTCTGGGCACTGCTGAGTGCCACTGCATAGGACAGGTGTGAACATAGGATGGATGTAACCTGTCTCTTTGCCAGAACTTCTGAATTCACAAAAAATATCACATATTTGTGAACAGCATGAGTCAATCATATGTTATTGATGGTATACCTAGTTCCTTACTTAATTCTTCATTTTTTGATTAATGGATGGTATTCTTTAACAATTTGATAGGGGCTTAGAGGTCATGCAGATGAGACGAGACGGGCAAGCTCCTACCATTCATATTCTCAAAGTCCTCCTTATGACTTCCAATATGAAGACCGGCGATATGGAAAACATGGTGCTGTGCTCACCCGAAAACCTGGTTCAGATCGAGGGGTTTATGTTGGAAAAGTGTCTAGTTTTATTTCCAGTCCCACTCACATAGGTGAAAGAGTGGTTGAGGACAGGTTTGCGAATGAGGGCTCTATTTCTAGAGTTTCAGACTACTCGGCTTCTAGTGGAGGCGATCCACTTAGATCTGGCCCAGAATCTCCAAACTTTCTGAAGGAAATTGGATTAAGCAGTCCACCGTATCACCCTTCTATGGATATTCTAGGTGATCATGTACAGCTTCAGACAGCAAACTTATTTTCAGAGGCGAACACTAAAAGAGATCAAGTTGGGATACCTCGCCCTCAGGTCAAACTTCTCATAAGCTTTTTATTGATGTGGACTGCTTTATAGAAGATGTGACACCATAGAGTATTTGTTTGCACGAAACATGTAGATTGCTTTACAGTTCTTTGGGACAGCTTGGTTTCCGTGCGAAATTGCTTAGCCAACCTTACTTTACCAAGTCAGCATGAAACGGAACCTGGAGCTTCTGTCATGCATATGCTTCATTTTGGAACACTTACGTACTTCAATTTTTGCAAGCTCTGATGCATGAAATCTTGTTTCTTGTAGCTCCAGTTTCTTTTGGGTTTAATACATAAATGTTGGGTGATCTGCTTGTTTCAAAAACAAAAAAAACAAAAAACAAAAAACAAAAAACAAAAGAGATACAGAAGGAGCAAGGATTGTGAATCCTCAGTGAGTACCTCTTAACAAGTGGCCTTGTTTTGAGTATTGTTTTTAGTGTTTCCAAATTTTGTGGCTAATCTTTATTAAGTCAGAATTCTTCTTATTCTTACATTAGATGCACAATAGTTTAGATGGCTGTCAGATTTCTCTAAAGAAGTCTTGATGAACTTGATTCTCAAATTTTTTGCCTGGATTTCAATGGGAAGGAGATCAATCCACACAGAATCTATAGTATCAATGAGGATTCTTCATCTGTAGTTGATATTAAAGCTATATAACCAAATCCAGTTTATGTTTACTCTGCGCTTAGTTTCTCCTCATTGGATTACTGACTGGCATGATTCTCTGAATTCTCTATTGCCAATTTGAGCTCTTCGTCAGTGCAATTCTCTACTCGCAGCCTAGTATATCCCCATTTCTTGATTTTTTTGTGACGGGGAAACTGTAAAAGAAGTCCTTTCATGTAATCCGAACTGGAAGGGCTTTGGTTTCATCTCGTATAATGTAAAACCACTTTTATCGAACTAGATGAGCAGTACAGGACATCTATTTGATTTTTAATGTGTGGATAGAATGTTTAAACTTGTAACTCTAGAGATTATCAATATGGAGATGGATATCTTGATTTAGAATCTCAAGCACAGCTTTGAACTTGTTGGCAGGAATTGGTTTTTCACTTAATGTCATGTTTCAGTTCTGCATTCCGATTATGAAAAACTTTGTTGCTTGTGAGGTTTGGTGGTAAATGCTTTGGTTTTGCATAGAATAGGGGAACATTTAACCCATGGATTGTGAAGTAGCAAGCAGAAAATTTGACAAGGTTGTGCAATCATTTGTCAGTGTTTGATGCACTTTCTCATACTCCCAAAATGAATGTCAGGTTGTTTCTGGTGGTAAATGTGATCTCATTGCAAGCATCTTTTATGGCTGGGAGGATCTTTTTGGAAAACTAAACCCTCTTTAGTTATTCTCTTGAAGTACTCAACCCTCTGGCCTACTTTTCTTTGATGTCTCAAATAAATTATAGTGGTCATACATAAAAAATCTTGATTATAAACTTCACAAAAATTAATATTTGTACATGTTATTTTATCATGTTAATTTGGTATTCCTATCCATGGTATTCTTAAAATACCTTATTAACTCATAAAAAATTATTTCTTTGTTCAGAGAACAACATCTGTGGGGAGCTCATCATCTTTTGACAGTAACGCGACTTCTCTTAAATCATATAATTCAGGTAGTTTAGCTGAGGTTGTCCCAGGATCACTAGTTACAACTGCTCACTTGGAGAAGACGTTTACTTTTCCTCCCTCTTCTGCTTCAATGAGTCATGGTAACTTGGACCTTTTTAGTGCACCAGTTGTTCCAAAATCAGACTCTTTTCCCACTCCAGCTATTGATTTATTTCAATTTCCAGCCACATCTTTGACTCCAACATTAGATCTGTTCAACATGCCACAGACGAATGTAGCTCCATCTATGAATTCATCCCAAACATCCCAGATTCCACCATCTGCATCTTTAGATTTCTTTGATGGTAGGACTCTTCAACAGTCAGTTGCTACTTCACATGAAACATCATTAGAACAATTGGTCACCACAAATCAAGGTTGGGCAACATTTGATAATACTCCTGCAGCATCTAAAGCAGGGGCTGAAAATTGTAGATCTTCAGATGTAGCTTCCAGCTTAGGCTCTTCAATAAAGTTTGACCAAGTTTCATCGACAACTGCAAGTATGCAGTGGCCGGAATTTCAAAATTTTAGTTCTCAGAGTTCCTTATCCGGACCTAATCCACGGCCTGAAAATTTGAACAATGTTGGAGCTCCCAGTAATGCTTCTACCACTCAGGTTAGAAGTTCTAAGCTTGTCTTTTCTGAACCTTCTTTCACCCTTTTGGCATGCATGCAAACATATGGATGCTATGTTGATGGTTTCATGGACTTAAATTGCTGAATTTTATTGACGAAGATTTTACTTATAGGTGCAGATCTGGAAGGCTTTCGGCGATTCAGTTTCACATCTTCCTGCTGATGGTATGAAACAAAGTAGTGGGCTGCATATTTCAGGATACAATCCTTTATTGACTGCTGATGAGTATTTGGGCTTAACAGTTTCAAAGGTTGCATTTATAGCAATTCTTCATTATGCTTCTATTTTTCTCCAGGCTTGCATCTGATCTTTTTTATGTCCTTTTCTTGGCAGTCCACTGCTAACGATGAGGTTCTGGGGCCTGCTTTGAATGGAGTACCTGCTCCTAGCAAATCATTGGATGATGTATTGTGACCCATCATTTACACCCTCAATAAATCGTTCAATTGTTTGACCCCTTCTCTCCTGATGATTTTATGGCTAGTATTATAGCCTCTTCAATAATCAGCTTACATCCTCATTCTTTTGACAGGAGGAGACAAAAGTGCACACAACTGATCATAGATCGACTAACCCTTTTGATCTTCCATATGATTCTGAGCTAGAGCCAAGTGGAATGGTATGTTGCAGTTGTAGCTCTTCCTGGATCGGCAACTGATACCTTTTATCTCAATTGTCTGTGTGAGATAGTGTGAATCTTCTGTGGCTTGTGGCTTACTCGTCGCATAGTCTAAAATAGCTCATATTGTGAATCTTCTGTGGCTCATAGCTTCCTGTTGCTTAGTCTTAAATAGCTCAATTTCACTTTTTATCATGATCTACTAACCAAAATGGGCGAGACTTTCTCTTAGAATGCATCTACACTTCCGTTGAGGTTAATTTTGCACCATTATGAACTGGACTACACCGTTCCACTGTACTCAAGCAGCTCTATGTGGAGCTGGAGGCATTTCATTCTTGTTTATTAGCTCATAAATACACGATTAGGTCAATATCAATATGGGATGATTCCAGTCCATGACATTAACATGGCATTTCAACCGGAAAGACCTTTCTTTCAGTTTGGGAATTTACTCTGAACTTTTTTGCATATGCTGGTGTTGGACATGCATGGAAGGATGTTTTAATTTCTATGCTTTTTCTTTTATGAGATTCTAGGTTATAGTATTGTTGGAAACTGATATTTTGGTTGCGGGAGAAGTGGAGAGATAAAATGTCATATTAAGGGTATGTGTGAACGGTGGCCTGCTTAGCTGGTTCTTGGCATCGTTAATAAAGAAAAATGCTGCCAAACTCACACCAAAAGAGAAGACTGGAAAATTATAAACTGAGCATTTTTTAGTAGCTACCAAGTTAGTATTGGAGAGAGAATTGTTATTTTAGTAACCTTTGCTTCTTCACCTATGGCTTCACTCGGTTTCAACTTTGTGAACTTTTGCAGTTCTTTGACATGAGCTCTTTGCAAAATGTCCTACCTACTACCCATTTGCCTGCTAGTCTACTTGGTGATGTTACACAACCATGGTTTCCTCAAGAACCGATGACATCTTACGCTCCAAGTATACCACAAGGTACTTTCTCCTTGAATATTTTCTAGAGCCAAGCCTGAAGTGCTGGGGACCTTGTTGTCAGACCTCTATTGATCCATGGGAATGTAAAACATCTAGCTGAATGCTTAAGAAAAACTGTTGAAATATTATCCTTGCATTTGATAATCTGCTCATCCCATCTTATTCTCTTAGGTGGTTTAGCGTATATAGCAGGCCAAGCACAGAATCCTCAGTTAGCGTAAGTTTTGAGGTGGTTATTGTCTTCTGTTGTTATTATTGTATTGGCGGTCGATTTCACTTGATCTAAGGAGTTGCTTTTGAAAACAGGAGCGTTCAGACTCACGAACCTGTTGCTTCCATTGGAGGGAATCCATTTGCATAGGATTCAGCAATCAGAAATAGCTATATATCATTTGGGGTTTGTTGTAGAAATTTTCCCTGGAACTAATTGTTTCTAGTCATTTGGTGGGCTTAATCTTAACATTGTTACCATTACTGGTCTCACTGCTTTTGGAATTTCTTATTCGGGTGGTTATTGTACTTGCATTCTTTGTGAAAAGAAAAGCTAGTTTCTACCAATTCACAAGGCCATACAACTTTAAGGCTTTATCTGGTACATGGAACAAATGTTGTGTAATCTTCAGATGAAAACGCCGGATTGGCTGGTTTGCTGTTGTTTCATACGCTTAAATTTGATATTTTGCAGAATTGAGTTTTTCTTGTTATTTATCGTAGTGCTTCCTGACGCTCGGAAAAGCTCGGCAGATTGAACATAAATAATGGAGGCTTTTTTGAATGTCTTCACGTTTGTTTGTATATCTATTAATTTTACAATAATATGGGCTTTGGAATTGAATGTACGCATTGGGATTTTCTTAGCAATTGGAAAACCAATATGAAATGAAACCTAATGGAGCAAACCAAACGTGCAGATCAAATGAGAGCAAAATTTTTATTTTCATGTTTAAACTTTAAACCACAAATTTTCTCACGTAGCAAAAGAGTAAACGGGGAAAGAGAGACTTGGCGGAACAGCAATGCGGTAAGTGGTTCTTATGTCCCAATTTTTCCGCGAGGGTGAGGCATTGCGTTTCTTTGCCGTAAATGTAATCAGCGACCACCGGTTCGACGTAATTTCTCATCGAAACCTAAACACAAAACCTACCCATGGAGTCCAGCATTCTCGAGACCATCGGCACGGAGATAATCGGAGTGATATCTCCGGTCTCAATCTGTATGCTTCTTGTTGTCCTCATCGTCTACTCCCTCTCTCCGTCCAATCCTTTCTCTTCCGCCGCGATCTCCGCCCCGCCGATCCAAACCGCCGCTAACCTCGTTTACCTCGAGAATCCCTCTGATTCTGCGACGCAGAAGCTCGAGGGAGCCCTGCTTAATGCGTTGGTCTTCGTTATCCTTATTGCTGTCGTCACCTTCGTCCTGGTGCTCTTGTATTACTATAACTGTACCAACTTCTTGAAGAATTATATGCGCTTCTCTGCCTTTTTCGTGCTAGGTAGTTTCGCCGTACTGTTGTTACCCTAATTTTGTAGTTACTGGCGGTTGATATGTTTATGGATTGGGAAGTATAAATTGCGGGAACACCATCTCTGACTGTCCTCTGCATCTGGCACACTCCTTTCTACCATTTGTTACTATTATCGTATCTTCCCACATTTCTCTATGACATATTTATTCTCCCAAGTTCACACCTTGTTGGCTATGTAGCAGAAACCACATGCCCATTCACTCAAATTATATGTTTACTGTTTCTTGTCTTGCCCAGATTTGTGAATGTGGGTTTATCAATTTTGCGTCATGGTCTAATTGCTGGATTGACTACTCTTCTTTCTCTGCATCTGATACTTTATGTTTTGTCTTAACTTCTTGATGCTTTCTCTTTTCATTATTTGTTTGCTTTTCCTTCCTAGGTTCAATGGGCGGCTCTATCTTCTTGTCGATAATTCAGCACTTTTCAATACCAATTGATTCGATTACCTGCTTCATCCTGCTGTTTAACTTTACAATTGTTGGTGTACTGTCTGTGTTTTCAAGTGCAATACCAATTGTTCTGAGGCAAGGATATATGGTTGCTTTGGGCGTATGTGTAGCCGCTTGGTTTACGAAGTTACCAGAATGGACTACATGGATTTTACTGGTTGCACTTGCCATTTATGATTTGGTCGCAGTTTTGGCACCTGGTGGTCCACTTAAACTGTTGGTGGAGTTGGCTCAAAGTCGTGATGAGGAGCTTCCAGCATTGGTATATGAGGCTCGCCCTGCAGTTTCTATAAATGGGGAGAGTCAGGTTCGAAGTTTCGAACTACTGGCTGGTGTGGCTGTTCAAACTGGGTCATTGGAGATGCAAACAGCATCAGGGAGTGTTGTGGATGGAAGAGAAGGTGAAAATGAATCTAACACTGAATATTCTGGTATTGAGCTGAGGAATCTTGGAAATGTGGATGGTGTTTTGAATAGAAATGAAATAGAGAGGTCCCCTCTGGTGGAGATTTTGCGGGGGCGGTCATCTAATAGTGATTCATCAGAGTTCTCAACAGTAGTTGGGAACCGAGACTCTGAAATTGTGATGCATGAGGAAAGGTCTCCTCTTGTTGATATGCTCGATTTAGGGGATGAGAGCCAACAAATTAGGAGGGATGGCTCTGATATGGGTGCCAGTCGAGGTATTAAGCTTGGTCTTGGAGACTTTGTTTTCTACAGTGTTCTTGTGGGTAGGGCTGCCATGTATGACCTGATGACAGTATATGCTTGTTACCTTGCAATTATTTCAGGGCTTGGTTGCACCCTTATCTTGTTGTCAGTTTACCATCGGGCTTTACCAGCTCTCCCTATATCAATAACTTTGGGTGTTGTCTTTTATTTCTTAACTCGATTATTGATGGAACCTTTTGTAGTTGGGACTGCGACAAATCTGATGATGTTTTGATCCTAACTTGTTGCAAGAAATGAGAAGATAACTTTTGCACTGTTTAAGCGTAAATGTGTAGACATGTAGTCAGTGTTGCTCTCTCATTTTCCTGTCCTTTGTACAACTGTTCTTCAGATTCAGGAAATGACTAAATAGTACAGTAATATCAACAAAAAGTTGCAAGTAGTTGAACCTAATTAGGCTGGCCTTTAGTGCTTTGCAGAACTAGGACCTTATTTTTTCCTAGTGAAGTGTGTCAATGTATGTTTTGTCATTGGCCTTGAC
Source organism: Erythroxylum guanchezii (assembly GCA_025629825.1). Taxonomy (NCBI): domain Eukaryota; kingdom Viridiplantae; phylum Streptophyta; class Magnoliopsida; order Malpighiales; family Erythroxylaceae; genus Erythroxylum; species Erythroxylum guanchezii. The sequence goes on along the minus strand of JAOTAX010000002.1, from coordinate 11,139,578 downwards.
CTAAATCAGATGTACAATATCACAGATTGGTATATGTTTACTCATATATCACAGATTGGTAGCAATATAACTTACTTTCTTGTGGCGTTTTGTAGAACAACATTGTTTACTATGCAAAATGTTACAGAAGATTTATTGAAAGCAGTGTTTTGGGCTCTTGCAGACATTCTTATATTAAGATTTGCCTTTCCATATGCTTCATCAATTCCTTTTAAACCATGCTTAGAGTTGCCTTGTTACGGAACAGTACTATATAAGTTGGTTATTGTTGAAATCTGGACGTTGGTTTAGATTCTTTTTAGTTGGCCTTGTGTATTGGCAGGAGTGGCAGCATATGTGAATGTATACATATAGCTATATGTAGATTATTTAACACAAGGACATTGCCATTGTTGTCTACTGTACTTTTTATTGAAAATGCTTTCCATGATACGTAGATATGGTTCAGCTGGTGGGATTTTCTGCAATTGCAATCTTTGGCATGTTTGGGGTACCAATTCTGCTAGCTTGCAACTCTTGTTAATTATCTGAATATTTTAAAACACGCCAACTTTGTCCTTCAAGTTTCAACATTTCTATGCAAGATTTGCTGGAACAGCGAAAGGAAGTGAATCTTCTGGCTATAGTTGTCTGGGTGTTTGCTATTGGTACTGAAAAATATGGTGTGGCCGGTATTCAATGTAAACCAGATTACTGTACTGGTTTAATAAACATGTTGATCTTAGTAACTGGTTTGTCAAAAACTTTGTTGTATATCCAAAGTCCATTTTGGAGTAGGATATGCGTAAACAAGTACCTGTGGAAAGAAAGATTTATTTTTGCAAATGGTTCCTTGTACAAAAATTTATTTCTCTTTATTTAGAGACATTATTTTTATGTAGTACTTGTTAGTCATACAAACTGTCATATATTGAATTGAATACAATCTTGTTCTATACTTTATGTGGCAAGTATTTAAGGATAATTGACAATAGGAGACTCCTTAACATCAATAAATAAATTTAAGGAGATATTAGTAGTTTTTTAAACTTAAAGAGAAACGTTAAAAAGGTTAAACCATATGAAAATTTTAAAAAATATATTTAAAATTTTATCAATAAAACATTTAATTTAAAATAATAACCCAAAATACGTTATTATATTTTCATAAAAGCATTATGCTCGAAGTTTAATTTTAATTTTGTCTATATATTTTAATTCAAAATTAATTATTTTCCAAACATGTATTTAGAATTTATAGGATGTAATTTCTAAATTTAATTTATTAAATACTTGTTATAACACATTTAAAACCTAAACTACATGTCAGATGTGTAATATATTTGAAGTAGAAATACAAATAAAGACACATAGTTTAACAATATCTCCTAATTTTTAAGATTTTAAAATTAATTTTGATTTCTCTAAAAAATACTCTCCCATAAACTTCTGTCCAAAAAGTAACATGGATAATTTTTAGGCTTCAAATAATGTGGTTAGACTCGGCTCCACAACCCCGCTCGGCGGCCAGAGCTCGAATGTGTTGAATATTATCTTATTCAACACATGTTTTGCTTATTAGTAAAACGATTTCGTTTTCGGAATCACACTAACCCTCGCGTCTGCTACTGCTCCTCCTTCAGTCACTGTAGTGTTATTCGAAACAAAATCAATAGATAGTGCTCTCCTTGCCGTTGAAAGAGCAATACGAATACAGAAGGGAAAATGATACTGTTCATTTATTTCTTTCTATCATGAGGAATATATAGACAAAGAATTCTGTACATCAGCTAGGCTATCAATACACGACAAAGTTTGTT
>JAOTAX010000002.1:11113811-11126797 GCA_025629825.1 Erythroxylum guanchezii | reverse complement strand
TTTTGTTCCGCATTTTGCATTCGGACTTTGTCTGCTTCGATTTCAATTTCGGTTCTGATTCGCTTCGATTCGAAATATGCTGCTTTCTTCTGATTTCCGTTTCGTTGTTATCCGGTTCTTCGTTCCGTTTTTTTTTATTCCGTTTTCCGGTTGGGGTCCGACTTCGAGATCGGGTCCCAACAATTATGCCCTATATGATGTTCAATTTCGGATGTTTATTAATTAGGAATTTTTTCATGAATTAGGGATTTAAGTGAGGCATTGGAGAAATTGAGGCTTTGAACAAGTTTCAAGCATAGAATTAAGGTGGGTACCATATTTATAATTTGAATTATAAGCTACGTATATGTTTTTGAAAAATCAAGAAAGCAAAATGTTTTCAAATTATTATTTTCGAATGATTAAATTCATTGTTTTCACATGATTTACATAATTCGATTTTGCTGCTAAAAGTGTTGCATTCTTGGGTTTTGAATGACTGAGAAATCGTATGTGAATTTCATTGTTATGTGAATTTTGAATTTGGTTGGATTGTGAATGAAATGTGTTCGATTTGACAAGCGTATGAAAAGCCAGTTTTGGAAATGTGCCTTCGGGGAAATTTGTTTTCATGTGTGAAATATCTGTTATGTGGGTTTGGTTAGGTCCCATAAGTTGTCAAGTGCACTTGTCAAGGCTTCGCCCGCCTGCCCTTTAGTGGCATTGGAGCTCCGTTAAGGACTTCCATAAGTTCACGGCTAGACTGGACCACTATGTGGGAAGGTGTAGTACGTTCTGTTTACGGTTACACAGGACCACTATGCCGGAATGTGTAGTACGTTTTGTTTTCTGGACCGACCCAAACCATTTCTGATGTGTTATGTGTTTATGTTGTGTTATAAGTGTGCTGCATACATGATTTAAAACTGTTCATGAATGATTTGAAAAGTTGAACATTTTGACAAATTTCTACCGTGAAATTTCTATTAAATGGCAAAAGTTTTGAAAAATGGTTTTTGCTTATTTTTCTGTTATAAACTTGTTACCCACGAGCGTAAAGCTCACCCCCTTCATTCCCATCTCCAAGTGATGAGAAAGGGATCGGATGAAAGAAAGTCAAGGATTTTCGTTTGTTTTGCATAAGTTGTATTTTAAATTAGATTGTTGTTAAGAATTTTGGGATTGTTGTATCTTGTGTACTTCGGATTTGGATATTGATGTTGTATTATAGCTTAGAAATGCCATTAATATTTTGTAAGCAATTATCTCATGATATAAATGAGTTATGGATTTGGGTATAGAATTGAGATATGAATGTGTTGAAGTATTATGATGATATGAATGTGATTGATTGCGCTTGGATTCCGGACAGGAGGTCCGATGATTGTGATGGTTGGTCTGAATTATTGAAGTGCTTTTTATGTATGAATTGATGGTATTTAGACATATGTCGGATTTTATGGCAAAAGAGAAATAAGACTTTTTATTAAATGATGAGATATGAGATATAATAGATTAAATGGATTGAGGAAATTGGAATTGATGATTTCAAACGGGACATTGAATTGTTTTGAATGATATTGAATGAAAAAAAAAATTACACAGACTTGGATTGGTTTAGATCAGGATCGTATTATAGTTTTCCAACGCGTTTGTTTGTTTTCTTCTAAAGTACAAGTTTTCGTATGTCGAACTTTGACTTAAGTTTGATTTGCGATCTTTCGATTCCTTTAGTTTCCGCTTTGTTTTTCGCTTGATGATTCCTTTCGCTTCTGCAAGCTTTGTGATTCGTTCTTTCGCTTTCACCCTTTTTGTTTTTTTTTTTTCGATTTATGAATTTCGAGGTTGGATTCCGAAAACGGGATCAAACAAAAACTTTGTGAGACAACTTGTTGTTATGAGGGGTGAGAGATCAACTTTTCCTGTAAATCCTTATTGAATTTAGTTGATTTATTTGTCAGTTTGCCCTGTAATTTTTCCCTCTATGCTGAGGGTTTTTTTACGTTAAATCTTGTTGTTAGTTTCATCGTTAAGTTTCTTATTCTTATATTGTTTTAGTTGTTGCAACTTAAAGAGTTCTTTCTTGTCGTTAATATTTGGTTGATCTTTTAGAGAATTGTATATTTGTCTCCCAACACCTTATGCTTGTAATATACTTTAGCATCTCCTTGAATTCCCGCAATTGAATAAAATTCCTTCAATGTATAATTATCTACTATCCAAAATGATATCGGACAGATATAATTAAAAAAAAGAGAGATTTTATGCAGAAGTAAATTAAAAGAAGAAAGTCGTTTTTGGTTGGGTGGAAAAATGGAGCTGCTTCAAGAACATCCTTTCTTGCATCTTCAGGATGCCATCTTGATGTTGCCTATTTTAATGTTGTCACGAAGACATTCCATGTGCATGACAATGTTGTGCACTATAAAAATTAAGCAAAAGGTAGTTAAATTAATGATGAGTATGAACCTTTAGGAAATTACTACAATCAAGACATCCACGTGATACACCTCTTGGTAAAGTAGTTCTTGAAGGGGTATTCTGCTCAAGACAATTATTTGTTGACTAATAAATATGGTTCGTAACCAAGACCAATAAAATAAATCAAGCTTGCTGATTATGTTGTATTCCAAGGTGAAGATGGATCAAACAAGTGCTTAAAGCATTTATTAGGAAATTATCCACAGAAATTGTGAAAAGCTAGTATCCCAGATCTGGCTAACAATACCATCAATAGACATATTTAGTAAAATCAATAAGTAAACCTGATTTAGAACTTCAACATCGACAATACCGACTATACGATTCTGAAATTGAGTTTTCCAGTATATTAGTTGTATGATCCATTTTTTAAGCTCAAAGCAACATTTCTACTATTTATTAATGCAATCATCATCATTTACAACTCAAACAATCCTCTCAGATTATCCCTTCCTGCTTTGCAATTATCCAGTGGAGATCATAATTTCTTTTCCTGCTATTACAGGTTATCTATTGAGATATTTTCATCACAATTGCAATGGAACAAAAAAAAGTTGGTTTCTGGCTTTTCATTTCAATATCTTGATATTTTTTAGGATACATGTTGGCATCATACTCATTTGATAAGCAACTTCTCCATAAACGTATCCATATGATTTAAGCACAACACATCTACCTTCTTGTTTAGACATGGAAAAAAAATAGAGATGGTGCATAACTAAATCAATATGTTCAAATTCAGATTCAGATTTCTCATCATTGCAAGTGTTGTGATTAGGAAGTATACAAGGTCGATACTGGAAAGATCTCTATAATGCTGCAACATCAATGGTATTAGATGTGGATGTGGATTCCATCAGGTTTGAATCCCTGCTAAATGCATCTAGATGGACTTGTTCACTAGTTTCTTCTTTCTTCATGACCGCGCGTCGTAACGCTAATCAAAATTAAAATAACTAGACTATTACTGTAGAGTGGCGAGTCTAGGTCGATCCCATAAAGAGTGTGTGTAAAGTTTATGAAATGAAAATAATCGGTGTTTATACTTAAAGGAGGGTTTTGAATTTTTTGAAAGGAAAAATAAAAATAAAACTAACTAATAAAAACAAAGTAAAGAAAACATGCAAATAAATGATAAAAGTGGGGAATTTGGTAGGGACTCGGTTCTTTGGTTCAATCTCAGCCTAAACCCTAATTAAGCATATTTTATTAATTTGTTGTTCTTTAACCTCTCCTAGCAACTATTAATTGTGAGTTAATGATTAACCCGAGTTTTCCCTTAGGTTTTGTCTAATCAAGATACGATCGTTGATTAAACCTAACCACCTAACAACATAGGATATGATCTCTAGATTTAATTAGGCGATATCATTACGAATTAGGAAAACCGATTAATCAAGGCAATAATCACATACGATGTATCATTTAACCTAGGTCATGTTGTCCCTAATAATTACGAATCAGTAGTCGCTACACGTGAATTTCAACATAACAATTACGGATTATATTAAAATTCTAGCAATGGGATTGAAATTAACAATTCAATGAACGCATTAAAATTATCAATCAACAATACCCAATAGGTTTATACATAAATAACCGAACAATAACGAAAGCCCAATTATTTATACACAATACCCAAATCAGTTAAAACAGAATAATACAATCAATTCCTAATAAGAGAAAGAAACAACAAAATAATTAAAATAATACTTAACCCAGGTCGTTGGCATCGATTTTACCTCCGAACTAACGTTGAGATACTTAGCTTTTAATGGGTCTTTCCCGATAAAAATACGTCAGCTCCATACTTAATCCCTAACTGAAAATCCCTAATTGATTTCTCACTGTTTACTGTAGCATTGCTCTGCTCAACCCTCACTGGACCTGAGCAGTCTGCGTCCCTCTATCGCCTCCACACTGCGCTTGTGATTTAATTTTCGCTCACTTGTGCGTTTCACGCTGCCTACCTTGCTTGTCTTCAAACACAGCTGCAGTCTTTCAACCAAAAAAAAAACACAGCTGCAGTCTCCAAGCCACAAGCTCCAGCCAGCCAAGCCTCCACGCCTGCGCCTGTGCGGCCGCGGCCCTTCTCTCCGCAGCTGCTCTCCACTTGATTTATTTCTGTCTCCTATGTGCGTCTCCCGTGCCTAATTGATTTTTAATGCTTTTCTTTTTCCTGTGCGTTGGCTTGGGCCTTTGCGTTATTTCCGTGCTGCCTTGCGTGATTTTCCTCTATTTGATTGGCCCACCTGTTGCATTACAAGCTGCCTTGGTCCTCTATTTCACGCCCCTGTTTAATGTGCTTCTCCGTAGCTTATGATGAATTAATTTGCTGCCCTCCCACTTGGCGTCGACGTTTCTGTGCACGCAGCTCATTAATTTGCTCTGTGATTTCCTCTAGCGTTGATTTATGTGTCTGTCTCCAGCTGTTGATTAATCTGCCCACTTAATTGTCGCCCCGATGCTGTGCAATTTAATTCAATTGTCTCCTTGGTCCATTGATTTATTGCCGCAGCCTTGTTCCCTTTTGATGGGCCAACTTTAGTTGCAGTCCTCAATTCCTTATGCCCTTCCTCTCACTTCTTGTTCTGATTTTCTTTGGCTTGCTCCATTTTTCTTGTCTTTAAAATTTTCTTCTTCTTTCACAAAGACAAGCAAATATAAATATTCAAAAAATAACCTATATGTAGTGCTTTTAACTCATTTTAATTTCTTTGCTCTCAAATTGTATCTAAAATCAAATATGAATTAAAGTAAGTATTTTAAGTATTTTTATACCATTAATTACTAAATGCAAATAATTAAAAATATCAACAATTAAGCACATATCACTTCAGTTTAAAAGAAGTTAGGGAAACAAAACTCAACAAGACTGACAACTTGTCGCTGTTTTCATTGTTAAGAGTAGTCATTGCATGCTTTCACCCTATAATAACTTAAAACCTAAAAGAGAAAGATGGATATATAAAAGAAAAAAATGGACACATGCCTTAGAGAATAAAGGAGAAATAAATGGTAGTAATGAAAAGAAAGCAAAAGGAGACGTTGAGTTGGTTTGTTTTTCTTTCTAACATTTTTTTTGGGCTAAAAATCTTGTAAGGAGTTCGATCCCTTTTTTCAGTTTAATGGTTAAATTTTTGGTGACATTATATTTTGGGTTAATTAATTCTTATGGGATGGGTATTTATTATTTTAAAATTAGAAATTTTATTTATGATTATTTAATAAATATATTTTATTAAATTTCAAATCTAATTAGGTTTAATCATTATATATTAATTAATAAATGTTATTTTATAAATACATTTAATAAATGATGTGCCATAGTCTTTAATCCTTTCATTTTGGCTTCCGCTGCTTCGTGTTAGTTTTTTACAGTCTTACCAAAATGGTTCATCACTTACTAATATTATTTTTTTTCATCAACATTATTAATCGTAGACTCACTTTGACAGTAAACCAGAGGTTTTCGTCATTGAAAATGAAAAAGAAACGCAACAATAGCTGAATTTCATTAATCATCAACAAAATCGAGTCAATCAGTGAGTGGACCAAATATCCGACACTGTGACTTACTTGAGTAACAAAATGCACAAGGCTTGGGAGATGCAAGGACTCAACGTGCGATCACCAACCCCATCGTCTTCAAGATCTCAACAAGGTTTGTGAATGGTGCAAATAAGAGATTTGTATGTATAGACATGACAAACCTTAAGTACACTTTTGATTAATTATCAACTTCTTAATATCAAATTGATTATTGTTGTTATTTTTAGTTTTATACTTACTTTTAAATAAACCCAACTCTGATTCTTGTCATGAACTAATTTGTAAGATGTAAATTTCATTACATATATTTATATGTTTATGTAACTATTTCGTTCAAATTTTGATTTTACTGTTGATATTTATAATTAAATAATTTATTAAATTATATTTATTTCAAAATAATATTTACTATTATTGACTAATTAGCCCATATATTTTTTGCCATTTTTAATTCATTTTAATTTTTATTGTTAATTTACTAATTGCATTATAATAGATAAATTGATTTAAACTTTATTATATGTATTTATATATTTAATTGTTATTTAAAATATAATTAATTAATTAACTAATTAGCTAATTTTTTATTTAACTGTTGATAATTATAATAAAATAAATTTTTTATTTATTAAATAATAATTTTTTAGAATTAATATCATTAATATATATATATATATATATATATTTATTAATTAATTAAATAAGTTTATTTTTATAATTACTTTTGTGAATGTTACTTTTGTGAATGTTACTTTTGTTGTTATATATATGTACATTATATATATATATATATATGTTGACAAATATATATATTACTAATTAGTATTAATTATAATATACTTAATACGAATAAAAAAATGCTCAATGAATCGCACTGTTTTGTTGTCTTGTCCTAATTATTTTGTTTCAGAAATGATTTATTGACTCCCTATCTGTTTTATTGTTTACATTAACTTCTCTAACCTAACACTCAGATGGTATAAAACCTAAAGAATCAAACAACTTCTTCATCTAAGTTTAACTTCTTTCATCTATTCTTGAACATAAATAGATCGACTTTGGTGTTCTAGTTCAAAAATACCCAGGCAACATTTCCTACTTCTGGAAACTCAAAAACGCACCGTTGATATTAGTAACTTATTCTTTCACTTCCTTTTTGTTATGTTTCTTAAAGTTCACTATATGTTTTAGAATAACACTTTATTATTATGTATACTCTTTTGATTGCTGAAAAATTCTTTTCCAGCAAGATGCTTATTATTAAGCGAACGCCCAAGCTTATACGATTTGAAGCACAGAAAAAACACATTAGCGACATGCGTATAATGTTGGCCAACATGCGCTTAATGCCTGCGGATGATCTAACAGATCATGTTATTTAGGTTAATAATATCATGCAGAAGTTATATTTTGAAGGTTGCTTAGCTTACGCAGATGTTGAAGTGAAGTTCACGAGTTTACTTGCAACATTACCTGAAGCTCAAGGTGAACTTTTGCAAATGCTCTAGAATAGTATGCCTAACAACAAGACTTATACCTTATTAGTCAAGACATTTATTCAAGAAGTTCGTAAAACCGAGTTGACTAGAACTTTACGCCCTTTGGATCTTCCAACAAAAATTGTGAACCCTATTGTACATCAAGCTTCAGAAACTTTCTCATGTGAACTAGTTGACTTATTTCCACGTAGAGTTCGTTACTTGTAGATTGTTCGTTGCTTATTATTTAACTAATACAGTGTGTTGCTTTATAAGATCGTCTTCATATTTATATAATATGGTTACATTAATTTTATATAAGTCTTCATTTATAGTCAAAATTATTAGGATTTAATTCTTACGCCACTAACGTGACATTACAATATATTTAATTTCGTTTTAATTCTTTTTGAATGCATCTATGATCATTTAAATTATTAAGCATGCGAAGTATACTAAAATAACATCATCGTAATTTTCAAGGTTCACCTGCAAAGCCACAATCATGTCAAAGAGACAATTCGTTATATTAAAATTACAATTGACACAAAATAGTCGAAAATTTTACAAAATGAATACAGATGTAAACGTGCTTCCTAAAATTTTAGCATCTAAGATTATAATATTACATTAATATATGAATTAATATGAATCAATAATATATATATGTTATTATTTTTATATAATATATATAATAATCATAATAACAATTTATTAATTACATTTCTTATTAATAAAGAAACATGATAATTACTGATAAAAATACCACTAAACTTAGTTGGGAAATTTGTAACACTTAAAAGATAATAGTTTCCCCTTCATCTTACTTTTGCCTCCGTGTTTCGTCTTATTTTTGTCTCAGCGCTTCGTCTTGCTATTTTTACTTCTCCACTTCGTCTTACTTTTGTTTTGTCTTCACGCTTCGTCTTATTTTTGCTTCTCTGCTTCGTCTTACTTTTGTCTCCGCGCTTTGTCTTATTTTTGCTTCTTTGCTTCGTCTGATTTTTTATCTATGTTCATCCTCTTACTTTTGTCTCCGCGCTTCGTCTTATTTTTACTTCTCCACTTCCTCTCACTTTTTTCTTTGTACTTCATCTTACTTTTGTCTGCGCGCTTCGTCTTAGTTCGTATACATATATATAATATAGTTTTGTACTTCAGTATATTACTCATTATTAATATACTGAAATTTTTTCTTCGATTTGTTATTTATATTAATTTAATTAATATTCGAATTGATATTAATCAATAATATATATATTTGTTATTATTTGTAAATAATATATATAATAAACATAATAAGAAAATTCATGCAGTTTCGCAGACCTAACGAATTCACATCCCAACTCCACCTTCATCATCTCCATCTTCTGCGCGACACCAAATGATCAATACAATTGTTTTTCTTTTATCCTTTTTCTGATACCAATAACTTTTTTATAAAAAAAACTGATACCAATTACTTAATATATTTGTTTTCACGCACGAACCTATTCTTACCGTATCTTTACTTCAGAGATTAGATACTTTACAAATCAGGTTCTCTTTACCCTATTTAATGTAGAAGTCATCATTCTTGCCTTTTTATCCCTCGTGTATCAATCAATCATCCTACCCATTTAATGTAGCAGTCATCATTTAATATAACCCAGTTTATTCTTGAAAACATAATATTTACGTATCTTTCTCTTCTCTACACATTCAGAAATACCAATTATTTAATATATTTGTTTTCACGCACGAACCTATTCTTACCATATCTTTACTTCAGAGATTAGATACTTTACAAATCTGGTTCTCTTTACCCTATTTAATGTAGCAGTCATCATTCTTGCCTTTTTTTTCCACCCATTTATCAATCAATCATCCTACCCATTTAATGTAGCAGTCATCATTTAATACAACCCAGTTTATTCTTCAAAACGCAATATTTACGTATCTTCCTCTTCTCTACACATTCAGAAATACCAATTACTTAATATATTTGTTTTCACACACGAACCTATTCTTACCGTATCATTACTTCAGAGATTAGATACTTTACAAATCCGGTTCTCTTTATCCTATTCAATGTAGCAGTCATCATTCTTCCCTTTTTTTCCACCCGTTTATCAAGCAATCATCCTACCCATTTAATGTAGTAGTCATCATTTAATACAACCCAGTTTATTCTTCAAAACGCAATATTTACGTATCTTCATTTTCTCTACACATTTATAAATTATTATCATTGTTTGCCTTTTTTTCTACTCCTTTATCAATCAATCATCCGGCCACCATTTCTTTGTGATTAAAATAACTTGCATCGAAATTTTAGCCCTGACACGCCCTCCACTAACACCTTTATGTTTTAACTGTTAACCTTTTCTCCTCTCAATTAACCTTAATTTCTCCCTCCAAACTTTACTTCTTTCAACTACTCTCTTGTTTTACCTTCTTCTTGTTTAACCTAAATAGATCAGATCCTCCATTCCAGAAACAAGAAAACATTCAAAGTTTCCTCTTCTATTTCAACAAAAAAACAACAGCTGTTCATATCAGTGAGCCATTCTTTTATCCATCACTTTTTTTTGCATTTTTTTAATTTATAATTTAAAAAAATTCATAAATTAAACTTGTGCTTGTTGATTTTGTTTGCTATCACGTTATTTCCTTTCTCCAGCATTTCATTGCAACTACACAAGCAATAAATACAATTGTTCAAAGCCTAATAAAAAACTATCAAACTTAAACGTTATTCAATTATTACTTTTTTAATTGATAGAATAATTCGCTTCATTTTAATTTTTTATAAATATCGTTTCCTTTTTTCCACTAAATTTTTTTCCTCAACTTATTATTCTGATTACATTTATGCTTCATTTTGTTAAGGTTGCCTGCTTATTTTCTACTGCATTCTTCCACTAGTAAGGTATGTATACTTACGTTAAATAAACATATTGTATAATATTCTGGTATACTTGTTCATCAGGTATTATTTCTCCAGTATATCATAATTAATTTCTTGTTAAAATTTGTGTGTTTGATGACTTGCATGTCTAAATTTACCTTATTTTTTATGGTCAGTTCTTTCAACCCTATATTTATCTTGCGCTAGATTCAGTCGATATTATTTTCCAAACTTAAAATTTTATTTTCTTATTTGTTAAATGCTTAACAATCATGTTTGTTAGACATATAGTTTGTTATATATTTTTTAAAATGTATTGCTTACCTTTTTCATCCAGTGTGTACTTATTGCATCTTCTCCTTTATTTATTCGCATATCAAAATGTTATCACTTCTTTATGGACTCTTTATTAAATTTATCTTTTGTTACATCTATTGTGTGAGAAGTTTTTGATGCAGTCAACATTCATAAATATAACCTTAATTTTTTTAACATCTCTACTCTCATATGATTTATAATATATATGAATTATATTCCATATATATCTATATATATATGTATATATTTAACAAATGTTATTACGAAACATCATCAATGGATAGATCAAAGATGTTCATATTATCTGGATTCCTCAGGTATTTAAATATGGATAGAAATGCTAAAAGACGTCAAAAATATGCTGAAATGGCAAATAATAAAAAACAAGAATTGTTACGACGACGTAGAGAAACTCGGACTGCAAAACAGAGAAATTCTACTTCATCGACACTTCACGAAACAATTACTCATCAACATAACGATTCTTTCATTAATAGCGAACCTTCCACCGGTCAACTTGCAACTCATGAACCATCTTATCGACAAATACGTCAGCAATCTATTGATATTCATGCTGATCCCATTAATGAAGGTACCCTTGTTTTAATATATTAAAACTATTTCCAATCTAATTAGTCAACAAAGTGATAATGTTCTTTTTATATCTTTGAAGGGACAAATCATCGTACCTTTACTTCAACATTAGCATCCTTGCAAAATGTACCTGTTAAACCTCAACAGCTCTGTTCTGTTCCAAATTGTGAACATTGTAATGCAAAATGATTTTATCTTGAACCTCCATCATTCTGTTGCTCGTCGGGACAAATTTCAATTGTTGCTCCTCAAATGCCTTATGCTTTAAAATCTTTGTTTCTAAAAAGTGACGAAGAATCATAACATTTTAGAAAGAATGTTCATACATACAATAACAATCTAGCTTTCGCTTCCTACGAAGCCAGATATGATCGTGACCTTACAAAAAACACAAAGGGAGTTTATACATTCCGTGTTCAAGGATAAGTTTATCATTTCCTTGACACTTTAGTGCCAACAAGCAATAAGGTATCTGGAATCCAACTTTATTTCTTTGATATTGATGAAGAACTACAAAAAAGGATTAGTAGTTCTGATAAACTTCGTAAAAATACATTGAAGCTCATTATGAAAATTCTTCAAGATAACCCTTATGCTAAGTTCTTTCGAAGTCTTAAAGATATTCCATCGCTTGAAAATCACGAAATTATTCTCAGATGTTATCTTGGCCTTGATCAACGTGTTTACAATCTTCCTACTGCATTACAAGTAGCTGCTATATGGACTGAAACTAATGATGAACAACATGATAAATCTCCTCATATCCAAGTCTACACTTACTCAGGTCCAAGTTACAGAATCCAATCTTATTATGCATGTTATGACCCGCTTCAATATCTGCTTTTATTTCCTCGCGATGAATCAGGATGGCATCACGGCACTGAGTGGTTAATTCCACAAACAAATAGGACCAATGTTTTTAATGAAACAAGCACTGCTCCTTTCTGCACTTTTACTGAACCAACTGAATTATTCACTCTGGGAAACATAGGTTAGTTGTCTACTTCTTCTCTTCTTTCCCAAATATTTTCTAATTACACAAATATATTTATCATTTTTTCCTTACTGTTACTAGTTACTCAAGAAACACACTCTAAACATGGTCTAGTATCTGCCAGAGAGTATTGCTGTTATCAACTTCAAATCAGAAGTTATGATGAATCCATGCTTCTCCATAGCTTAAGACTACTTCAACAATTCGTTGCTGGTTCTTATATAAAGATTGAAATATCTCGCCTTGACTTCCATAGGAAAAAACAAAATGAGATAAGCTTAGAAATTTTGTAAGGTGTTTTGGATAGCATTAATGTTGGTCAAACTGAAGCTTCCATAATTGGCCGCTGAATTGTCCTCCCAGTTTCTTTTATCAGCGGCCCAAGGGACATGAAACGATGTTATCTGGATGCAATGGCCCTAGTACAAAAATATGGCAAACCAGATATTTTCCTAACTATCACTTGTAACTCTATGTGAAAAGAAATACAAGAGAATCTTAAATTCCATGCAAAGGCACAAGACAGACCAGATTTATTAGCTAGAGTGTTCAGAGCTAAATTTAAAATTCTCAAAAATGAGTTGATCAAAAAACAAATTTTTGGAGATGTCGCCGCATTTGTTTATGTAGCGCCCCCTCACCGTAGGGTACACAACGGGAAACCCGAAGGTCGCTCCGACGAGTATCCCACGATAAAGGT
>JAOTAX010000002.1:11098806-11109202 GCA_025629825.1 Erythroxylum guanchezii | reverse complement strand
TTTTGGGAATCAAAACAATCACAGCATCATTGAGATTAGCCGGCAATTCCTTCTGCTCCATCCAATTGCGGCAACTGCTGAAAACATCCACTCCCAAAATATGCTAACATTTCTGAAAACATGTCGGGTTCAACCTGTCCGGCCTAGGTGCCTTATCCGAATGCATATCAAACATCACTTTCCTGACTTCCTCCATCTGTAAGGGTGCCGTCAAACATTCATTATCTTCCTGAGAAACCACCGAAACTATAGAATCAAAATGTTGGAAATCGGAGCTGCCTGAAGCTGAGAACAAAAACAAGAAACAAAGCCCTTTTTTGTTTTCATATCTTTTTGTCAAACATAATAGATTGGAGAAATCAGTTGAAAGCAAGTTTTGTATGCACAACTCTAAATAACGGGTTGAGTAACCAGGAACAAAATCTAAAATTCCTCCGCGATCAACAGAGCTCTCAGGCTCACAAATCTATTGTTATGGGAATTGAGGAATTGTTCCATTGCAATTGGATTATTGTTTGTCAACATGTCTCTCGAGAAAGCAATGATTAGTTGGCGCACTAAGCTAAACATGTAAATGTTGGAGTCACATATTTTAATATTGTATCTATTGGGTACCATTTTTTTTTTCACGAAAGATGTGTGAGGTGCTCACTTCTCGAGACTTATTATGTAATTTTCGTTTCTTTCCCTAAAAAAAAACTTATTACAATGAATGAATGAGATGATTTTTGGAACAGGGACAAGATCTGTTCCCGAGTAACCAGTATGGTATTTCATTCGTTTATTTAACTTGTTAGTCAGTACTGATGTGCCATTAAATCTTTTTCTCCTTGTTGATGTGATTGATGATATAGATCACTGCCCAAAATAAAGAGTCCACGGCACAAAGATGCGAGTTCATCATTGCTGATCCTAGCAACAATTTGGTTAAAAGTGAGAGGAGGGGCTAACATGCAAGCATATGATTATGCATATGACTATGATCCTTCAAATCAAAGCAAGCCTTTAAAAAAAGAAAAATCATGGCTATGAGCTTGGCTCTGCTGCAAACAAAGTAAATGAAGCCAATCAGAGATCTTGTCGCAATGAGGTGCCACACTCGCATTCTGCTTCTCCACTCTTACATGTCTCACCTCCTCTAATTTCAATTACTACACCTTGCTCGCGTAATGTATTTAGATAAAGATTCATTAAAAGTATCGAACTTCTTTTATGTATTATTTTTAATTTTTAATGCTTCTAAGTTTTCATTATCTACAATAGTCACACTCTTCGGATGTTTTGAAACTATTAAGTTCACCTTTTTCCTTTTCACATTCACACATACATTCAACCAAAAAAATTTTAGTTTGTTTATGATTGGAAGATAGTTTCTTCTTTTTCATGCTAATATTTTGTGGACTTTCAACTAGTTAGTTGGCTATAAGTTAATTCAACATCACTATCACAATGATTATAGTTTAAAAATGTTGAAATAGTCAATATCGTTACTGTTTTGTGCTGTTACATCGTGTACCTATTCTTTAGCTATGACTTTGTAAACTAGGCATAAATATCGCAACTATCTCTTGTATCTTTCTTTTGAGTATTTTCCGCACTGTAATACTGACAATTGATATAAATATACAAGGTCACATCACTGTTTTGGATGTGAGTGATTAACCATCCACACTGTTTACATATTTTTTACATGGTATCAGAGCCATTCCTCTCCACACGAAAATGTCCAACGTCAATTCATTTTCCTCATATATTTTGTCCTCTTCCTCCTCCTCCATCTCTACTTCTCTTGGACTACTACCAACTCCATCTTTTGGAGCTCTCATCAACGTTAAACTGACAAGGGACAACTATCTTCTTTGGAAGGCTCAGCTCCTGCCTTACCTCTAAAGTCAGCAGCTTCTTGGCTATATAGATGGCTCAGTTCAGTGCCCTGCCAAGACCATCACCACAACTGAAGAGACAGGTGCAAAGCAAAGCACCAACCCTGCGTATCAAGTGTGGCTGCAACAAGACCAACTTGTGTTGAGTGCTCTTTTGTCTTCACTCACTGAAGAAGTCTTGGCTCAAGTTTTATTTCTTACTACATCTTGTGAAATATGGCAGGCTCTAGAGCGTATGTTCTCATCTCGTTCCAAGGCACGGATGATGCAAATACGCCTCCAACTATCTATTATCCAAAAAGGTGATATGTCAGTTACAAACTATTTTCATAAAGTGAAAAATTTAGCTGACACTTTGGCTTCCATAGGCAAGCCTTTAAAAGATGATGAAATCATCACTTATATGCTAGTTGGATTAGATTTTTCTTTTGATGCTCTTGTAACTTCAGTTACAATAAGAACAGACCGGCTCTCCTTGAATGATCTTTATGTGCATATGTTGAGTTATGAAATGCGTATGGAGCATCATAACATGGCCGTTCAAGTCTCAGGGTGATCTGCAAACCACGTATCCCGTTTTTCAAACAACAAAGGCAGAGGGGGATACCCAAGAAGAGGCAAAGGAGGAGGAGGCCGTGGGAGGTCTCAAATGAACTCGCTTGGAAATAATCAAGGAGGAAGTAGGCCAGTTTGTCAAGTCTGCAGAAAACCAGGTCATGAAGCACTGAAATGCTACCATCGCTTTGATCACTCCTATCAAGTAGATAACATGAGAGTTGCCGCTGCTGCAATTTCTTCCCACTCTTATGATGCTGATCCAACCTGGTACACTGACACTGCTGCCACAGATCACATTACAAGTGACGTCGACAAATTAACGACTAAAGAGAAGTACCACAGCAAAGATCAAGTTCAAACTGCTAGTGGTTCAGGTATGGATATTACTCATATTGGTCACTCTTATTTACAAGCTCAGGCTGAAACTCTAAATCTAAACGATGTTCTTCATATTCCTGAGGTCTCTAGAGATCTTATTTCTGCTCATCGTTTAGCCGTTGACAACAATGTATTCTTTGAATTTCATCCCTTTCATTTCTTAATCAAGGATTGTATCTCGAAGAAAACACTTCTTCAAGGCAGATGTGAAGATGGTTTGTATCCCATCAATCCAAGGAGCATTGCCATGTTCAAGAGGGCCCTTCTCAGTATAAAACCTTCAGAAGAACTCTGGCACTGCAGGCTTGGACATCCGTCTTCAATCATTGTTCAAAAAGTTCTTCACAACAGCAATCTTCTCTTTGTTTCATCTGCAAATAAGCATGTATGCAATGCATGTCAACAAGCCTAGAACCACCAGTTGCCCTATACATCTTCCTACAAAATTTCTTCTTCTCCTCTCGAATTAGTATTCTCAGATGTATGGGGTCCAACTCATGTTTCTGCTGGAGGTTTCAAGTATTATGTTAGTTTTATAGATGATTTTAGCAAGTTTACCTGGATTTACTTGTTAAGAAATAAAGCTGATGTTTTTCAAACCTTTGTTCAATTTCAAACTCATGTCAAGAGGCTACTAAATAAACGAATTCTTTGTGTGCAAACTGACTGGGGGGAAGAATACCAAAAACTTCATGCTTTTTTCAAACAAACTGGTATAACACATCAGGTTTCATGTCCTTATGCTCATCAACAAAATGGATCGGTAGAAAGAAAGCATCATCATATAGTAGAGGTAGGTTTATCCTTGTTGTCTCAAGCTTCCATACCTACCAGGTTTTGGGGAGAAGCATTTTAAATAACATGTTTTCTCATAAATCGACTACCCAGTAAAGTCATTAATTACTCTTCTCCTTTAGAACGGTTATGTAACACTAAACCGGATTACTCCTTTCTTCACACTTTTGGCTATGCATGTTGGCCAAATCTTAGACCTTTTAATTGCCACAAACTTCAATTTCGGTCACTTGAGTGTGTATTTCTTGGATATAGTAAACTACATAAGGGATATAAGTGTTTGAATAGGTCCACTGGTCGTATTTATTTGTCTCGAGATGTAGTCTTTGATGAGCATATTTTCCCGTTTTCAAGAGACAATATATCCTCTACTAACATTAGTTCTCCACCCTCTGATTCTCCTGTCCTTCTTCCTCATATATTCTCTCAACATCTGCCTGAGTCTGTAATTAGGAGTAATCAATATGATAATCCTTGTTCTGTTACTTTGCACGCTGACCTTGACAATGCAGAATCTTCTCAGCAAAGGGGTGATGTCAATGTACCAAAACCACAACAAAAGGTACCAGATGTATCATAATCACTACAAGCAGCACCACAGCGAGAAGCTTCACCTCCTTCAGAAGGAGCCAATGTGCAGTTACAATCTCAAAGTTCTCAAAGTCAAAGCAGATGTAGAGCAGTTCCTCATTTCAGCAGGAGAACCTTATCTCAGTCACATCAGGCTTCTCAAAAATAACAAAGAGGGAGTCAACCAAGAACACGACTGCAACATAATATCCGTAAACCCAAGATTTACACAGATGGTACTGTCTAATATAACACACAAAGAAGGGCACTTCTTAGCATAAGAGAACCCTTCAGCCATGTTGACGCTCTTCAGCATCCCGAATGGAAGCAAGCAATGTATGAAGAATATGTTGCTCTCATGAAGAACAAAACATGGCACTTGGTTCCTCCTAAATCAGGACTCAATGTGATCGACTGCAAGTGGGTTTACAAGCTCAAAAAGAAGTTAGATGGGAGTATTGACAGATACAAAGCCCGCCTCATTGCCAAAGGGTTTAAACAAAGGTTTGGGATTGATTACGAAGATACTTTTGGTCCTGTTGTGAAGCCGACAACAGTGCGACTTGTTTTGTCAATAGCAGTTTCTCATGGCTGGAATCTGAGGCAGTTGGATGTCCACAACGCTTTCCTACATGGAGTACTCGAGGAAGATGTATTTATGCGACAACCACCAGGATACATTAATGAATAACATCTTGAGTACATATGCAAACTTGACAAGGCGTTGTATGGTTTAAAACAGGCTCCCAGAGCCTGGTACTCAAGGCTCAGTGCAAAGCTTCAGGAATTGAAATTTAAACCTTCCAAGGCGGATACATCGTTGTTCATATACAATTGTGGCAAGGATATTATTTATATGCTGATCTATGTTGATGATATTATTATCACTGGCTCCTCATCTCAAGCTGTGGAAAGATTACTCGAGCTATTATAACAAGATTTTGCTATAAAGGACTTGGGAGAGTTACATTACTTCCTAGGAGTTGAAGTTAAAAGGAATAGAGAAGGAATTGTACTCACACAAAGGAAATATATTGATGAATTACTCTGTAGAGCAAATATGAAGGATTGCAAGACTGTAGCTACACCTATGAGTACTTTAGAGAAGTTATCAAAGACACATGGAGAAATTTTAACAAGTGAAAAAGCATCAAAATATAGGAGTATAGTTGGTGCTTTCAAATATTTAACACTCACAAGACCAGACATAGCATTCTCTGTGAATAAGGTATGTCAGTTATTGCACAATCCTACACAAAGTCATTGGGTAGCAGCTAAAAGGATTCTTAGATACTTGAAGTATACGTCTATAGTTGGGTTGTCTATCAAAAAGTCGACAACTTCATTTCTCAGTGCATTTTCGGATGTTGATTGCGCTGGATGTTCTGATGATCGAAGGTCAACAGGAGGGTTTGCTGTTTTCTTTGGTTCTAACTTGATTTCGTGGAGCTCGAGAAAACAAGCAACAGTTTCTAGGTCAAGTACAGAATTAGAGTATAAGTCTCTTGCCAATGCCACTGCTGAAATTATTTGGATACAGTCATTACTGGGAGAATTGGGAATTTTTCAAGCTCAACCTCCTCGGTTGTGGTGTGACAACTTGGGAGCTACATACTTATCAGCAAATCCAGTCTTCCATGCAAGGACGAAACACATTGAAGTAGATTTTCACTTCGTGCGTGAAAGAGTGACACAGAAGGCATTGGAAATAAGGTTTATCCCTTTCGAAGATCTGATGGCAGACATTTTTACAAAACCATTACCTATTCGATAATTCTTAGCTATTCGGCGCAATCTCAACTTGATCTCTACAAGTTTGGATTGAGGGGGACTGTTGAAATAGTCAATGTCATTACTGTTTTGTGTTGTTACATCGTGTACCTATTCTTTAGCTATGACTCTGTAAACTAGGCATAAATATCGCAACTATCTCTTGTTTCTTTCTTTTGAGTATTTTCCGCATTGTAATACTGACAATTGATATAAATATACAAGGTCACATCACTGTTTTGGATGTGAGTGATTAACCAGCCACAATGTTTACATTTTTTTACAAAAAATACCTTCTTGTCATCTATTACATGAAACACATAATTAGTTGTTTCTCCTTTTAAATGTTTACTTTTCAGAATCACTTGTATTGATACTTTAAAAGCCTTCTTCTTCTTCTTACCGTTCTTCTCCTTCACGTCATTTTTTTCTTACCCTTCTTCTTCTTCATGTCTTTTTTTTTCGTTGTCTTTAAGAAGAGGACATTGAGATTTCATGTGATCAGGTTTCTTACACTCTAAATATATGATGTTGAAATATTTGGGTTTTGAATTGATCTTATTTTCTTGGAATTCTTTTCTTTTGGAGAAGTTACTTAAATTTTCTAGTGATAAGGGAGATTTCTTCATAATTACTTGCACTTGAGGATGTCTCCTGTTCCTTATTTGATTCCTCCTTTAAGACTTTAAAGGTTAGCATTTTTGTTCTTGGAGCCATTGTCTCTGTTTGTCTCTCCTTAAGCCTTATTTCATAGGTGAGGATCCAATGAATTCTTCCAACCATTGATAAGTCCTTAGGGTCTTAGATGGTTGTTATCTTAGCTTTCCAAGTTTTGGAATTGTCCCAAGAAACTTTCTCAACATTTTAACATTAGTCCATGTCCTTCCTAGACTTTCGAGAGTATTAATAATATCAATTAATCTTATATACATACTAGATATACTCTTAAGATGCTTCTTATATTGATCGGTTTCACGTATGGATATTTTATTAAATTTATTGATACTTAATTTATAAAATGGTATGCAAATGACTTTAACTTTCAAAGAAATGAGTCCCTTATTTTGTTCTTATACTTCCTTAAGTGTGAGAGCTTTTATATGATCTATGACTTTGGTGGAGATAACGTACCATTTGAAATAAATTTTCACAAGTCAACACGTTTGACCATAAAGAAACTTCATTTTAGTTTTGTAATAAAGATAATCATTATCATCAAAAGAATGGGCGACATTAATATTTTGCCCCTCTTAATTAGATGATGATGCACATAAACATGTTATTATAATGTTCACTCTAAAATTTTGTTTGAAATATTAATAAAGAGACTTACTCTCATACGACTTATCGATCCCTAATAATATACCCAAGAGGAATGGTGAATTAAATGTTAGTGAATTTAAACAACTACCATTTATCTAGTTGATGCAATTTAACAAAGATCAACATATAATGATATAAAGAGAGAATTCAATATAAATCAATCACTTAATCAACAAGTAATTTAAGACTTGTAGGAAAGAAGATTGGAGAGCTATTTTTATACTAGTTCGACAAATAATCTTTACTTGAATCTACTCTTTAAGACATTTCTTGAAATTTTATTAAAACTCTTCTTTCAATAAGATGAAAATGAACCTTCTTAAAATCAATTTTGAATGTCTTTTGGTAAAAAATAACTCTTATTACAATCTTTCTTCACGGTAAAGAGTAAATCTAACTCACAAATAAATTTTACAACTCAAAAGACTCTTACTTAGTCACTTTGATAACTTTAAAGGCTCACACACTTAATAACGCAACAGTAAATACTTACATAATTTTTGAAAATTTCTATGAAATGTCTTTATAGAGCACATAAATAATTTTTATGTTAAGACCAATAAAAACCATGTATTTATAACTTTTGGGACTCAATATAGTAATCATAACCAAAAACTAAATGTTGCCAATAGCTAATTACAATACATTAGTTGATCTACGTTACACATTAACCGACTAATATGCCTTAATAAAAACAAATAGTGATTGTAAATTTTGATCAACCAGTGTAACATATTAGTCAACTAATATGCATTCTATTGGCCAACTAATATATTAACCAATATTGTTATAAAATCTCCATACACATTTTTACAACTTTAACGTACATCCGTTGATCTCTAACCTATATTTCTAGACCAATGTACCTAAATTCTTGTTTCTAGCATCTTCAATTCATCAAACAAATTATTCTTAATGAAAATTTATCTCATTGACTTCTTAATTTATACCCCAACTAATATCAAGAGGCTTTTCTAGGAATTAATAAAAAAACTTAGTTAAAATGATAATAAATATTGGAGCAATCAAGTAGGAAGTACAATGATAATTACATTTTCATTTATGGCCTTTTTGTACCTGGATTTTCTTTGATATTGATTTTATCTCTCTCAAATAAATTGGATTCTTACTTTTCTTTATTGTTTAATGAGATTGCTATTGATTTATGTACGATTAAAATATCTTTTTCTTTCCTTTCATTCAAAAAAAACAAAGTCATTAATAATATTTTATTTTTGTTATTAAAAATAAAATAAAACCTTCTTAATTTAACAAAATTTTTACATATTTTTATTATGTATTACTTGTTATACATACAAATTGTCATATATGTTAATTGAGCTTAAAATAATCTCATTTATACTTTAGATGACAAGCATTTTATGGTAATTAATGATAAGAGACTCTTTAATATCAACAAATAAATATAAGAATATATTTTATAAATTTTAAAATTTAAAGAGTAAAGTAAAAAAAAAGTTAAATCTATCTAAATATTTATTAATAAATAGAGCTAAATATTTAATTAAAAATAATAAACAAAAAACACTATTAATTTTGATAAAAATATTATAGTCAATGTTTAATTTTAATTTTATCTTCATATTTTAATTAAAATAATTATTTTTCTAAACATGTATTTATAGTTTTTCATTGTCGGATTTTAGAGTAGCATGCAAAATTTTAATTTATTTTACCAAATACATTTGAAACTACACCGGATTCGGAATAGACTGGAAGAATGATATTTTGGTATCTACGTAGCATAAATTATCGCTGATGAAAAACAAGCACATCCAAACAGATCCTTTGAGAGGTGGGTTTGCTGCTGCTAAATTGAAGAAAAACCCGAGAGGAGAAGCAATGTCAAGTAGTAGCAGTAATTTACCAGATGAGCTATGGAGGCAAATTCTGGAAATTGGAATCCGGAATTCCAAATTCACATACAAAGATCTCTGTTGCATCTCCATCTCCTGCAGGCGTCTCCGCCGCCTTTCCTCGGAGGACTCTCTCTGGTCCCATCTCCTCTTCTCCGACTTCGCCCAGCCTTTTACGGCATCAGCCAAATCCGCCTACAAAATCATATACGAGAAGGAGAAAGGGAGGAAGGTGGCGGCTCACAGGAGGGCGGTGCTTAGAGCGGAGAGTCAGATCATGGAGCGCCAGAGGAGAACTGTAGAAATTCAGAATCTATTACGTCTTGAGACTCAAAAGATGAGAGCCGCCGCCAACGAATTGTCTAATTTACATAAGATCAGGTGATTATATTTAATCGTAATAATACTAAGTAATTGTTTGCGACTGACCGACAGACTGACTATGAGATGATCTCTTTTGTGGTGTCGATATTTATGATCAGGCAAGCTTCTGTGGCGTTGAATGTATGGCAACCTGAGGTAATTAGGGGCAGACAGAAGCAGATGGTAGAGCAATGTTCTGTTCCTGTTGAATCTCGACTTCATTCTGTTGAAATGGAACTTAAACTTTGCAAGCACCAAATTTCGGGATTCAAGAAGGCCTATGTAAGTCTTTTACAAAGTCTGTTTCTTTATTACCATTGGTGGAAGATTGTACTCATATATCTTCCCAGAGAGATGAGATTCAAAGGCTTGAGACAGCAAAGCAAGATCTGGCATCCTTGAAGTATCATCCTTTACGAGATTGTAAAAGCGCTGACATATGCGAAGGCGGTGAATGTAACAAGAGGAGGAAGAAGCTAAAATTTTGCATTAATGGTAAGCCTCTGCTTCCAATTTTGAACAACTTCTCCTTATCCATAATCAACTGCATGTGATAAATATTGTGTGATTCAGTGAAATTGGTAACGGATGCATTGCCTTTTGATCGAATTCATGAATTTCTTTTCTTTTATTCAAATTTCAAACTCATAACCATTTGTATATGCTTCCCTACTTTGTCCTCACATTGTCTTTTTGCACCACTGTGATGTTAATTGCCTATACAGCTCCTGACCCAGACGGTAATTGATAGAGAGTCCACGATAATATCCTCCATGGGCCAGCATATCCTCCCATGGGCCATCCACGCATACACGCCTACATCCTCCCATAGGCCAGCCAGCATATGGGCTTAGCTCCCTTCACCCTTCATACACGAGG
>JAOTAX010000002.1:11061425-11098706 GCA_025629825.1 Erythroxylum guanchezii | reverse complement strand
CACAGGTTTAGCAGGATTTTCCACCAATAGCATTAGGGTAGCTTCTGTATATATTTCTCACATTGTTCTAATGAAAGTATGAAGGAAATACCTTTCATCATCTCTATTGTGTATTCTTTCAGTAATCATCATGAGTCTAGCACACGAGAATCAATAGCTGAGTAGCTGATGTTGCCAATCCAAGTCTCTAGTTACCCTTGAAACCTCCTTGAGGGAGTTATTAAACTTATTCTCCTTGCATGATGAACACGGGGTTTACTCAAAAAGGAAGTGAATCCAGAATCAACGTCCATGCGACAATAAGGTGAATCTTATTTCAGGAAAGTAGTTTGGTCAGAGAATCTGCATGTGTGTTGTACGATATTGTTGTTGTTTATAGGAATAGGGTTGTGTGTTAGTTCATTGTTTAATTGTCCACAATAAAGGTGTATATTGGTCTTAAAAGGTCAGGTCATCAATAATCTTCTTAAAAGGTCAGGTCATCAATAATCTCAGAATTAAAGGAATGAACTCATGGTTGATAATCAAGTAATCTAGCAATAACTCTGTTCAGCACGCTTCATGCTGTTTATCCATCCATAGAAATTTCTTTCTCATCCCGCTGTTGTCTTCCTTTTGGTACTCCTACTTCTACTACTAGAACTTTGCAGGAGTCAATTAGCAATCTCGTGTCGTAGCCACAATCGCATCCAATGAAGCCTCACATTCGATTAGGAGAATATATGGGTGGATTGGCAATTTACTTGTAGCTCAGATGTCACACCTATTTCACAAGAATGTTGTTAAAGACTTGGTTGTAATTTGTAACAGAGAAGAATGTGCGACCTTAAATTTACCGAAGGCTCAAATATAATACATGAAATTAATATCTTAACTTGTATCAGATATTATTTGTTTCGTAATTATATTGTGGTGTTTGATAGCGTGGAATGAGTCATGCGATGCATCATAATTGCTTCATATCGTTATCCAATTTAGCCATCGTAATTTTCATTTTGTTCATGAATTCTACCCTTTTATTTCCCATATTATTCCTTAGTCTAAACGTTCTCCTCTTTTGTTGTCTGTCGTTGTTCCTTGCTCTGTATCTGCTGCAACTTTCTGTAGAGAAAAAAATCACGTTAAATAAAGAGTTTTCCAAAGAAATCAGTGTGTTAACATCTTTTCTTCCATAACATGAATCTGAATCCAGAAGATCTATCTCATCATAGAGTCAATTGTATTGTTACTGTTAATAATAAGCAAACTTTTGTCCATTCCTTTGCTAGTGCTGTCCGTTCTCAATGTATGATGATCAAGTTTATTGAAGGCAAAGCTAGAGAAAAGAACTTGCTTCCATTAAAAATGAAAAAAAGGGCTTAAAAGAAGGTTTTAAATAGAGAAGATGCATCTATTTTGTAGTTAAAGTGGATGTCTAATCATTTAGAATATACGACTCATTTTAACCTGAAAAAAAAAGGATGAGATTGGGTATTGACATAATTTAATGGGTGTTTGCGCAAAATATGAATTGTTTAGGAACAGTATATGAGCTGCCTACTTCAACCATCAGCTTAATTAAGTGGAGAAATATTAAATTTAAGGCATTGGCTTAAAGTTGAATGAGGTTGGATATGGAATATAATGAGAATTGTACATTGTATGAATGGTAGAGAGAGGCACGTAACTTACTAAAATGAAGTTTTAAATGATTGTTCAAGTTGTGTGAAAATTGAAAAGTAAATGATAACTATATTTTTCTCAAGAGTAATTCCAAGCTTCTAACGTTTTGAGTTCTGATACGAACTGGCCCTTGGAGAGAGGAGATCCGACCCAATTCTGCTACAGACTATGTAAGTTGAAACGAAAAGCCGTACTGGGTTGGGTTTGATGTGACCAAGTCCGCACTGCCAATGAATGTAATTAACATACAGCAACTATTTCGGCCGCTATATATTGCTTGCAGTACGAAGTTGACGCAAGCAGCAGATATCATGTCATGTGATATTTCCTTAGACGAGATGAGTCCAACAGTGGCTGATCTGATGTGTGCCTTTCCTCACTCTCTCTGTTGTTTGATTGTTAGTTCATCGGGTTTGGGTTATGGGTTCTTAGCGTCTAGTGGTGCTTCGTGGCCCTCTTCTCATCGTAACAAGTGTGACGTGGTTGTCCATGCTTTTTGCTTTAGATTACGTAATAACTCGGAATAGTCACACTATTGTCTTCTCAACAGCCATTCAGCTGAGAATCCGGTACAAGCCATTTTAATTCGTAATAAGTGGGCTTTGTTGGAACATTTCACTTTGAACGGAAAATCAAATAACTAATATAAAGAGTTCAATTGAAATTTTAAATTTGTCATAGATCAGACATTTTATACTAAATTTAATTTAAGTGGATTATTTAATCTTTTTACATTTTTATTTCTTAGTAGACTTTAACTTGTTATTTATATAGTTCCAAAACATCATATATTAATTGAGGTGAGTCATATCTTATTTAACACTAATTAAAGAAAATCATTCTCAAATTAGTAATAAAAAATGAGTTTAATTAGTATCATTAAGGGTTATTCTTTTTTTTTAAATCTTTAGTAGTATTTATATTCATCGATAGTGTTAGTGAATATATAAAACTAATTAAGTTGGCCTCACACAATAGCTTAAGTTATTGTGGTGAAATGGTCACTTAACATGGTATCAGAGCCTTTATGACCAAGTGGTCGTGAGTTCAAATCCTACCACCCACCTATTATTCAGCACAAGGTAGAGTGAGCCTATGCAAGTTTCAAGTCTAAAGGACTTTCACTTAAGGGGGTGTGTTAATTAATATATAAAACCAATTAAGTTGGCCTCACACAATAGTTTAAACTATTGTGATAAAATGATCACTTAATAGATAGCCACGTGGACATTGAAGTACTTAATCATTGACCACCTTGTTTGACATTTATGAACTAAGGGGGACACCGTAGAAAAGTACGTTGATAGGGAAGAAGTGCCCACAAGGTGCCAATGTTATGCAATTGATGCTCTCAATTATGTGTAGATAAGAGCTGCCTCAGGAGAGCAATCGAATCCCCAATCAAAAATTGTAACTAATTAAAAATGAATATATGTTATAATTTATAAATTTTTAATAAAATTTAAATATATAATTTATAAAAAAAATATTGTATATATTTAAATTATTATTCAACTAGACTTCATTAATATTAAATTAAATAAAAATTTCAAAATTTACTAATGTTTGATTTTTGTATCTCCCGTAGTAAAACGGAGAACCAGAAGTGAGAAGTAGGGAAGGAGACAGATGAAGGTGATCTGTGTGCAAGTGTCATACAACCGAGTTTTCCGTGATGAGAACTACAAGTGACTGAGTGAGAAGAGCCAGAAGTAGCACATCCCAACAGGAGATTTGTAGAGTTCCCTTCTGACTTTGGAGTCTCTGTTTATAATAAAGTTAATAAAAAGGGCGTGGGTGACTCAGCTTGGTACATTATATTTGTGTCAAAAGAAAGTTGCTTCCTTCCCTCCCTCTTCAAAGAGTAACCCATGTCTATAAATACACTCACATGGTATTGCCACTTATTTGAAAGGTCCACTTTGCAAGAGAAGCTGCTTAGCACTGTGAGTGATCAGTTTGAGAAAAGAGAAAGAGACTGAGAGAGACGAAGGAAGGTGAAAGTAAGCCATGGGAAGACCTCCTTGCTGTGATAAAGTTGGCGTCAAGAAAGGTCCTTGGACCCCTGAGGAGGACATCATCCTAGTCTCTTACATCCAAGAACATGGTCCTGGAAATTGGAGATCGGTTCCTACAAACACTGGTAAATTCTGTAGAGATCGCATCTGATTTACCACTTCCTTTTTTTTTTTTTTGGGCGATTTGAAGCTTACAGAATTTTGTATTCATGATATTTGTTCTGCTCTATCTGGTGTTCTTTATTTTTAGTTTTCCATTTGGCTCATTTTCAAGTTATGGGGATGAAATAGAGTACTAACAGATGTATATGTTTGTGCTTGGAAAAGGGTTGCTAAGGTGTAGCAAAAGCTGCAGGCTTAGATGGACTAATTATCTCAGACCAGGAATTAAGCGAGGAAACTTCACACCTCATGAAGAAGGGATGATTATTCACTTGCAGGCTTTATTGGGTAACAAGTAATCCTCAAACTTCATCTATATCCTTTATTCACCTTCTGAATGCCAGTTAAGAATTTTGATTCTGTTCTGTGTCACTCAGACATGAAAAGATCTTTTTCTCCTAACTTCATCTTTCTCAAGTAAGGATTTCATATCTGATTTTGCAACTGTTTTTGCATTGGACAGATGGGCGGCTATAGCTTCATATCTTCCACAAAGAACAGACAACGATATAAAGAACTATTGGAACACCCACCTAAAGAAGAAGCTAAAGAAGTTCCAATCAGCCATGAACTCAACTGTACAAGACTCAACGGGCAGTCAGTTCATACCAAAGAGCTTCAGTGATAGAAAGAGCCTAGATTTCACCACAGAATCCTCAAACCCCATGCTTAGCCAGACTTCCACAACCTATGCATCAAGCACTGAAAACATATCTCGTCTTCTTGAAGGTTGGATGAGAACGTCCCCAAAGCCTAGTAACACCATTTTACTCAAAGAAAAATTGGATCATGACAATGATAGACTGGAAAGCAATGATCGCAGAATTTGCAGTTCATCTGTTCCAACATCTCTTCACTGTTACAGGCCAAAGGTTGAGGAGGAAGGTGGTGATTTAATGTCTCATGAAGATTACGAATCCATCTTGCCATTTGAGAACCTGAACAATGTTGCCTGGGACAAGTCGAACAGTGATTCTACTACTGTTACTATCACAAAGGACTGTCAAAATTCAGGAAGTGACGAGGACCATTCTACAATATTGACAGAGAAGAAGCAGAAGTCTGAGAGCACTCCTCCGTTATCATTTCTTGAGAAGTGGCTCTTGGATGAAAATAGTACTGGCCAAGTGGAAGAAATCATGGAACTGTCCCCTATATTCTGAATACGTCCTCGTCTCTCATTTACTTTTCCTTGTGGGAGCTTCAAATCAAAGAAGAAAGTTTGCAGAAAGGAAGAGAGAGAAAAAAGAAACAAAAAGCAAAAGAAATTAAAGGCAGTAGAATCTGTTCTGTCGAGCGTAGAATCTTTTAGCTATGGAGTTCTCAGAAGTTGGGATCTCTTCAGAAAATGTAATTAGCTTTTGTATCTTAATTCGTACGAATTTCCATTGCAATAAGGTAAGAATTAGTTCTAATTTCATTTCAAAGGAAGGACCTGGTGATTCATAATTCCTCAGGATTCATTTGCAGTGTATTTGTGGATGATATTCAAGTCAATAATGTCCTGATATAAGTGGAAGAGGAGAGAAGAATCTAATAACTCAAGAACCATGAGAAAGAAAAGGAAGAGGCGTGTCCATCATGTATTAAATTGGAGACCCCTTGATAGGTCTACATCATTTGTTAACTCCACCTTTACATATCTGGAGTGGATGCATAACTGTGAGCGTATGAAAGACACAAATCCAGATTGTGCAACCTTAGGCACATATATTTATCTATCACCAATTCAGAAATTGCTATAACCAAACCCCTTTTTCTCTTCTTCAAATACAACCACAACATGAGAAAAATGGATGCAGCCTGAGTAGTCCTTGCAAAGGTTTAGAATTTTAGAAGCAAAGAAGTCTCTACTTTTGTCACCTTGATTTAATATCATCTGCAAAACTAGCTATCCATTATTCTTTCGTGTAAGTGGGTGATTACTTGAAGAAGAGAAAGTAGGGCTTTGATACAAAGTAAAAGTAGGATCAGGAGAGGAATAATAATAGCCATGTAAGTGAAGAAAATGAGAAAGTGTCACGAAAGTCTTGTATACAAATGAGGAAAAAAGGGTACCTCTAGAGTCTCTCTTTTTAGCAAACTACTAAGCGAGAGAGAGGGAAACATGTGATCATCTTCATGAGCTTTCGGTGGAGACAGGGTAGACATACATTGCTGGGGATGCTCTTGATCATCTCATGTAATCCATCACCCACCACGCAAAGCTTTGCTTGTATCTTGTCTACTTAATTCACGCCTATAAACGGTAAAAAGTAAAAACACTCGACACCCAGAAAAATAGCAAGAGAAGGACGGAAGAGCTAAATGGAATTTCGTACATGGTTTGATATTGAATTTCTAATCTCCAAATTGATTATATAGTTTACTCATTGGTTGATAGATAGCAGACAAACTCATTTCTATTATTAATGTTATATATAGAACATAAAGCTATCCGGAGTATGGGGGAGATTATAATTAATATACAGTATACGTAATCTTCTTTTTTGGATTTTTACAAAAAAGTGGTTTATGTAACTTAAATCTAAGGTCACAACTTCAAACGTCACCCTAAGTTAATATTTAACAGTGTCGTACTAAAATCAACGCACCTAATAAATGAAACAATATGCTTGTCCAGTGCGTCTGGTTAAAATTGTTGACTTAGCAATTCAATTTCACACTTGGTTATCGCCAACAGCCAACTTTATATTAATTAAAATTAACAAAATGTTGTAATAAGCATGCTCCAATTCACTATTACAATGCAATTTATATTTTCAACCAATTTAGCGACGGTACTTTGTTAGAGACACCATTTTAAATTTTGATTTGACTTCTAAATTTTGTGAAATTTCAAGATTATAATAAAACTGAGTAAGCTTGGAAAAGAGAAATAAATGAATTTTAGATTTTTATGCATAAAACTAAAATAGAAAACGACCATAAAAATTATTAATAACAAGTTTAGAATCTTAGTAGAGAAACAAAGAGAGCCCCAATCGAGCATATATGTGATGCCGATAGAAAAATGATAATAATGACTATTAGGCTTCATTTTAAGCCAGCCATTTGTGGACCATCCCCCACGGAAAGGTTATAAATTGTTTCATTTCTCTTTAATTTTTCTGCTGATTCAGGAGATGAGATTAAGAAAATCCCTTAACCAATTTCTTAATTTCACAATATAATGAACTTTTGAGTTGTGTTTTGATACTGTCACAAGAACCTGAAAAATATTAGTACAGAAATAAAAGATAGACACCAGATTGATCTCGTGATGTAGCAGAAAAAAACATTAAACTTCATACAAAATGGGTTAGTTTAATTGATAGGATGATGAACACATGTCTTTGTTAAAGAAGGTTTGACTTGTTCAATCTCATTGAAGAACATCCCATTTGTAAATACTTTAAGAAAGCTTAACAAAACTGCTGTCTCACCAAAATTTTCTCAACCGCTCAAGCTTTCTGACGTTTCAAAGTTGACCTAAGAGAAGAATGATATCGACTCATATGCATAATTACAAGAAAACAATTGTCATATTATAAGACGTAACTCTTTTATACTTGCATAAAAGCATGTCATGTGAATTCAACTCAAAAAGTGAAAGGAAAAGTGGCCGGAAAATAAATGAAAGTAAGGAAGTGCTGGACTCATTAATTTGGAAGAAGGATGCCTCAAGAGAAAAAGAAACTTGGTGCAATTCATGGGATGACCTTTTTAGCTAATTTTAGAATGCCCCATGAAGCTTTTTCTGACTCTCATTCATTTCATACCTTAGCATTTCTCATGTAAAGCAACTCAACAGCTTGGAGAAAATGTCACACCATTACTTATATGTTATTCACCATTTGATTATTGTGCTTCTTGTGTATATTCATCAGCAAAGAACACTGAAAAACCCTTACATGAATGAACGTGAGGCACTCGACTATTACCAATCACTTCAATCAGCTAGGAAGCTACAATAAAAGCTAATAAATGATGTGAAGTAAGAGTTTTCCAAGACTAAACCTTGCCTTCTATATGTTCATTCTCATAAATATAAGCATTATAGGGTTAGTTTTATGATTCAACGTAATTCCTTAATCCTTTTGTTCTGTCGGTGAATCTAGTCTTTCTTGCACATGCAAACTGGTGTCATAGAAGGTGGTCTCAAGTCAACATTAAATTGGAGATTGATATTTTTCTTTCTATTAAAATACCCTTTTGAAGTATTCTACACGTTGATGATTATATCGAATTAATTAAAACCCCTAAGTAATTAATATAGCTCTTATGAAACTCATCACATCACTTTCTAGCATTATTATTTTATCTACCTAACATAAAACGGTTGGCATGAAAGGCGAGAGGCAGCACCTCCTAGTTTTATGGTCGTCATGAGTAAATAAAAAAGCAACCATTATCTTTTAAGAAAAATAAAAACTTGGGACATTTTTAGTTAATGATTTTGGGACCACAGTGTATGTATGCCCTACAAAGCTAACAAGACAACCGGGTTACACACATTTAATTTGACGAGAACAGGCTAGAGTATGACTTAAATTGGCTTAAGAAAAAAAATAAATAAACATAAGTTAATAGTACAAGAGAAATGAAAATTAGATGAAAGATGAGTGGTGGCCGGTGTAGCAATTGAAGTTCTCTCCACTCATCAAAAGACTTAAATATCGCCTTCTTTGTTTATTTAAAAATGTAGAAAACGAAAACAAAACCGGATGTGGTCTATGAGTAAGCTTTAGTTATTGCCCAGTTACTATCTGATCCCACTGCTTTTAATTCAATTTAAGTCGTACCATGACGTTCAGATTTGTGTGACTATTCTTGTCTGGTAACTCGAATTAGTTCGATCTGTAAAAGAGCGTAGAGGGTTTAATTCTAGCGTTTGGACTATGAGGTTTGAGTCGAGAAATAAACTGAGAGCATGTGTGAATTTTAAGCTTTTGAATTATTAGAATTATAATATGGTTATTTGAGATGCTTTACTAAGATACATAATAAGGGCATATACATACAGAGAATGATCGTAGGTCTACGCTTCTTTATAGAACGTTCATTTGCTAATTTCGTGAAGCAAAAAAAATAACTTGTAAACTATGGCATTCGGTTGCCCTAATTTGTTATATTTCCCCTTAGTGCAAACTTATTGCCTATAACACCAAGTGTTTCTCGAAAAATTTCAAATTTGACTTTGGCAAGTGCTTTAGTATAAATATTTACAACTTAATCTCGGTCTTTGCTTTCTACAACTCGATGTCTTAAGTTAACATCTTCTCTCGAACAAAATGGAAATGAATTTCAATATATTTTGAACATGCATGAAACACTAGATTTTTAGCAAATTTTATTGCATTTTCATTATCACAATAACTGGAATTGAGTAATTAAGAGTAGAAACAATTTCTTGAATAAGATTTTTAAGCCAAGTACGCCCCTAAGTGGCCATAATAGCTACTACATATGCTGCCCCACAATTTGAAAGAACTAAAGCAGATTGTTTCTTGCTACACCAAGATATTGTAGTCATCCCTAAAGAAAAATAATGATCTGCTGTGAAGCGTATGTCTTTCAAATCACCAGCCAAATTTGCATCTATATAGCTACTCAAAGGGAAAAGCATTCCATGCGTGTATATCAATCCATAACTTAAGGTTCCTTTTACTTAGCACATGATCCTCTTTGTTGTAGTCAGATGACCCTCGTATGGTTTGTACATAAATTGAGAATACTACAAGAAAAATAGGTTTTAGGGACATAAATTATTGACAAAAAATAAAGATTTTCTATCCAGAACAAATTTGGTGACGAAAATTATTGATAGAAAGAGTTGTTGGAGAAACAGCTGTAGGTAAACTTTAGCGACGGATATAAGGAATCCATCGCAAATTTAGCGACGGAAATTTGTACATTAGCGGTAAATTTAACGACGAAATTTTGTATTTTCATCGGTAAATTTAGGTAAATCTATCAATGAATTTAGAATATTCCGTCGCTAAATTGCCGACAGAATCACAATATTTCGTCAGTGAATTCATCAATGGTAAGTTGTAGGTCCGCCGCTAAATTTACCGACGAATATATAACATTTTATTGCTAAATTTACCAACAAAAAATATTATACGTCGCTAAATTTTTACCGACGGAATATATTATCCCATCGGTAACTTAGCAATGTACTGACGAAATATATCAATTTGTCGCTAATTAGCCATGGAATATTGTATTTTCGTCTAGAAATTTAAATATAATAAATTTCAGCCACTATTTCTCACTTCTTATCAGAGTTTTCTGTTGATAATCTTATGATTTTTTTTATATATTTAATTTTTGTAAATAATATAAAATTGATTGATAAATATAAAGTAAACATTATCCTAAATGGTAATATAAAAAAATTATAATGTACACAAATAAGTATCTTGAAAATAAATGTAAATTAATAATTTATACAAAACTTAAGAGGGTTAGATCATCAAATACATTCACTTATCTAGAAGTTATGCAGGTGGTGAAAGCGGATGCTTTGACTGCTGCGATGAGATCCTGTCCCTACCCTTTACTCATCTGCCTCATTACAGAGCTGAGTTATGCACTCCATTAGCCTCTCTACTGTGCTCTTAAGCTGAAGGACTCTCTCATATGATGCGGACTGCCTACTAAATCTAGTTGTAGTGGATGTGGAGGACTGCAAATAACACGTGTTTGCAAATAAACCTAAGCCGAAAATCCTTCCACGATCGTCCCTTCCATCCATTGCATCAAGATATGCCTGACTCTCATCAACAGTTGCAAAGTTCTGAGACTTTCGTTCAATATTTTCTTATATTTGGTCCTATCATTATAATTTTTTATGTGATACTTTTTAAGAATTGATATTAAAGTATAAATTTTACATACATGAAGTTGTCTACATCGGGTGTTGATGAAGGTCACACCGTCATGCTTCTTGGTGTGGGTGTACAAAAAGAGTTGGTATGGTGTAGCCTTCCTACCCATAAACTTTTCCTGCATCAGAATAAATTGTTATAAGTGAACTATAATTTACAAAAATTTTGGCATAATTTCCTCTATTTTTATGATATTTACCTCCTATTAGACAAAAAATTTAACTCAACATCACAACCATTAATGGCATAAGACATTTATAATATTATTATTCTCTATAATGCACTTATATTTTTATTTTAAACTTCATACATCGAAATCAAATTTCATACATTAAAGTACAAAAATCAAAATATACGTGTAAATTTTTGATACTTACAAGTTGAAGTGCATATTTCTGGTGGGTTAAAGATCCTCTAATGTGTACGAGTAGACTCTTTCCATTCGGTTCTCCACGTCTGTTAGCATAATTGCACTCTGAAATGGATGTTGACTCTGGTGATGCCCAATATTACTGCCAACGACTCCATATTTCTTCAAATATATATGGTGGTCATACACCATTCTTGTGAATCGAAGTAAGAAAGTCTCTATAATATATACGAGCTCGCCTCTCCCATACATTATAAATTACAACATCAAATTTTGAATCCCAAAAAAATTCTTTATGAAAAAAAGAAAAACATACGATAAGTACTTATAAATGACAATATATATCTAAGTAATGTATAAAATTAGATAAAATAAAAAGATTAAAGAATATATTTTGTATACCTCAAACTCCTGATATTAAAAATCCTTTATCGCCTGAGAGACATTTTTTCATATATAACCCTCAAGATCTATCCTCTCCTTAAACTTAGATAAGATATTTCTTGAGCACGTTTCAAATGGAAACAACCTAACATATAATTTATTTTAGATCATTTTCAAATTAAAACCTATAACTTTAATATAAACTTATGATATTATCATGTATTACAAAATTTTTAGAATTTTACTTCTTTCATTGACTCCCTTAGCTCCAAGTTGAAGGTCGCCTCCTTCATCCGCAACATATATCTTTGTCAGTATAGGGTTGGTGGATGGTGTAAGGTTGGTGGCTAGTGTAGCAAGGCTGCTGGATGGTATAGCAGCAAGTACAGAATGTGATGTCTCATCTGGATGTGCTGTAGCTGGATCTACAACAAGTGATTCTATAGCATCTGCAAAATGTGATGCTTCACTTGAAAATGCACTGGCTCTCCAAATTGTGGTAACTTGAACCTTGGTCGTATCATATTCTGTTTTCTCTTTGGTGACATATTTTTAACCTAAAATTCACATTTTATTGAATTTTCCAATCATAGAACAATATAAATTCAATATATAACAATATGTTGTTGATGTAATAATAGATTTATTCATATAATATTCTATTACAAACACAAATTAATCACTATCAACACTTAATTGTAAATCAAAATCATCATCATCTTCTTTTTCCAAAGAATTATAATCAAACTCAGGCTCCTCTTCAAATCTCTTGCTCTCCTCATCCTCTCTAGATGAAATTTCAAAAAATTCATTATTTGGATTGTTCAAAGGTTCATTCTCGTCATATGTTACATATGCATTTATTTCATAAATATCTTCCTGAAGCGCTTCACTTTCAACTCTTATTTTTGCCATAAACATCTTCTTGAAACACTTCACTTTCACTTCTCTTATTTTCTCCTTTTCCATGTAATTCAAAAATGCCTATAGGTTTTACTTTGCAAATGGCCAACTAATCTGACTTATCTCGTCGTAAGCTGGGAAAAGGGACATAATACACCTAGATTGCTTGCACCGTTAACACGAAAGGTTCAAATTGTCTAAATCTTCTTCACTGGTTGATTTTAACTAGATTGTATTAGCTGTGCACTTTTGTTCCAACATTAGGAGTTGGATCAAATCATTCACACTCAAATATCACACTTCGTTTTATTGGCAATGTAGGGTACTCAATTTCAAGTATCTCAATAATTTTACCATAATAATTAATCAAGTGTCCCTATATGCAAACCCCACTATTTACTGTTGCCATTATATGACTATGATATTTTGTATAAAATTTGTATCCATTAACAAAATACTCCCAACACGGTTTAACGGTTCACAAAGTTCCTTTCATAAGATCACATATGGACTCTCTATTGGATTTTTTAAGGCCTAAACAAAAAAAAAATCATATTAAATAGTATAATGTCATCCAATCACTTCGATATGATAATTCAACCATTTCAATTATTACAAGTGAAAGCTTACGTATTTCTCGAACCATCGAGGAAAGTGTCTTTCAACTTCTTTATTGATAAAATCCTATGTTTTTTCAGGCATTAGCTCGTGTAACCATTGCTCGTATAATCTAAAAGCATTATTATGTATTTTAGTTGTGGACAACAGTAACTTTGAAAACTAAAATAATCTATTTCAAAATCAACTTAAACTTACTACACAAAAGGTCGAACCTCTTGACAATTCAATAAAATGTAACCACAGGTAGCCTCTATTTCTTTTGTTGTTAACATTTTTCTTATTGAACGTCCATATCTTTGTCCTGGATATGTGAAAATGGATAAGTTACTATCAACATTCGTTTCTCT
This sequence comes from Erythroxylum guanchezii, assembly GCA_025629825.1. NCBI lineage: Eukaryota > Viridiplantae > Streptophyta > Magnoliopsida > Malpighiales > Erythroxylaceae > Erythroxylum > Erythroxylum guanchezii. Next base: position 11,085,364 of record JAOTAX010000002.1, on the reverse strand, counting down.
CCCATCGTCATTATGAGAAGCTTTTCTTTCTCTTGTGTGCACGCGTGACTCAAAATAATATGAACAAAATGTACTTTATTCCTCTACTAAATAAGCATTACGTATTGAACTTTCAACTCTAGCCTTATTTTTGACGTTTTTCTTCAAGTGACGTAAATACGTATATTATAAATATTATTACAATTCTGTGATTAAAACATGCTATAAGTTTTATTTAAATATTAACAATAATTACCTCTCAAATGGATACATCCATCGATATTAAACCAGACCAGCAAATTTAGCCTCGTGTGCTAAATGTATGGGTAGATGCTCTATATAGTCAAAGAAGCTTGGAGGGAAAATCCCTTCTAATTTGCACAAAATAACCATAATTTTCCTTTCTAGTTTTTCCATTTTAGCCAACTTTATTTGTTAAGCTTTTTAAAAACAAACTTAATTTTGTTATAGCTTCCCAGACCTTATTCAATAGCAACTCTTGAAATGCAATTGAAATTAGCCTTGCATAAACATATGACAATCATGACTCTCATCCTAAATAATTTGTACTTCCTTATGTCCACATACCTTGTCAAGTTCGAAAATAACCATCGGGAAACTTTATACTTTTCAACTATTTACACAAAATTTTCTTTTGTTTTTTGTCTAAAGTGTAACATGGTTTTGGATATTTACTGGCGCGAAGATCTTTATCTAACTCCTTCCTTTTACAAAAAAAAAATGTGAAATCAGCTCGTGATTTTGCATTGTCCTTTGTCCTCCCTTTAATGTTCATTATGGTGTTGAACAAATTGTCAAAAATATTTTTTCAATATACATTACATCTAGATTATGACTTATCAAATTACTTTTCCAATATGACAAATCCTAAAAGATGCTTCATTTTCTCCAACCAAAGTTTTTACTAATGCTTCTATTTACTTCTTCACCTTCAAGTTCTATAACTTTCAATAACCTTAATTCATCAATCTCCTACAATATCTTTTTACCAGCTTTGTGAGAGGGAGGAGGTGTTTGTGCCATCCTATTCTTAATGAATTTTTGTTTATTAAGTCCAAATGGATGATCTAGAGGAAGAAATTTCTTGTGGTTGTCAAACTGAGATATTTTGGCCTCGTTAGGAAGATAAAGCACACCAGAATAATTGCTATAGTAAAGACAAGCTAATTTCCCTGCTATGCTCCATCCAGACAACTTAGCATACGCAGGGAAATCACTTATAGTCCACATCAAAGCTGCTATCAACAAAAAAATTTGTTTAAGAGACACATCATATGTCTCCACACCAAATTCCTAAAGATGATACAATTCAGATACCAATGGTTGTAAGAATGCATCAATTTTATACTTTGGATTCATAGGCTTTGACACAATCACCGTCAAGAACATATATGCCTCATTCATACATATCCATGGAGGCAAATTATAAGGAGTAATTATGATTGTCCATATTGAATATTGTTGGTCGGATTGACCAAAACGTTGGAATCTGTCTGTCGATAATCCCATCCTAACATTTTGACTTTCAGTTGCAAACTAAAAAAAAGTGTTATTAAAATATTTCCATGCGAGTGAATCCAATGGATGGCTCATTATTCCATCTTCCTTTCATGTTCATTATGCCATCTCATGTGAGATGTAGTAACATCAGAGGCATATGGTCTTTAAAGTCTTAGAGTTAGCGAGAAATAATACATCCGCTTTCAGGGTACTAATTTCTATTTTATAGAACGCTCTCAAGGTTTGAACCTAGATTGACCACAAAATTTGCACTCTTGTAATTCCACATCATCTCCCCAAACAATAGACATCCAAAATTGCAAAAATCAAATTTTCAATTGGCAAACCAAGCCCCTAATAATTTTCTTCATATTGTAGAAATTATCAACCATTGTATGATCAAGAGGCAATGATTCATTATACCAAGCAAGAATTTTATCCAAAAATTAATCAAAAATATGCCCTTCAGACTTCATATTAAATATTCGAGCAATAGAAGATAACTAAGTCATGATCTCACAATTTGGACATAATTCTTAATAAGCTGATTTTAGTAAGTCAAAAAACTTTTTTGCATGTGCGTTTTGGTTCTTCTTCAAGATTTTCTATATTTATTTGAAAGGTATAACCGGTTGCATAATCAACCATTTGAGTGTAAGGATTTTCAGTTGCACCCACATTATTTGTTATAAATGCAGTCCCCTTTCAAACCCATCCACATTTATTGATGAGTTTACTTCATTACCCCTCGAGGTGCTACAAATTAATGGTTCCTCATGACGTGTCCACTCAAAATAATTTGGAACAAACTCTTTTCTTAAAAAATGGAGATTCACTTCATTAATAGGAAGAAAACAAATATGTTTTCACTTTTTAATGGGCATATGATCTTGCACCGTCCATATATGCAAGTTGAGAGCATGCATAGTGAATAAAAGCTTCAACTCCCTCAACAAACTCAGAATTAATGAAACCATCGGGTGTTAATCGTCTATACATCTAAGATCTATCAACTTTACTCATTTTTGGAAAACTGTTATTTTAAAAAATTGATTTCATAGTTAGTATCATTCATTTCCCCTAAGTTTACAGAACATTTAATCTTTACTTTACAGAACATCCCTAAGTTTTTATAGGTCTATGATCATTTACCCTCCAAATTGAAACCAACCTATCCCATTATATGAGTTCACAATTAGAAAACTCAACATATGTGAGTATCAATCAAATAAAACAATATGCCAACCAATGTCCTATAAGAAGTAACATTAAGAAGTAAAAAAAGCACCTACATATATTAAATCCAACATTACATCGAGCAATCATATTGAAGTTCAAGTCTTTATATTTGAATTAATCAACTACAAGTTCATTTCCAAAGTTTGATTTTAAACAAGAACTATGGTATGTGGCATTGTTATACCATATGAATCGAGAAATCAAGTTCTCGCTATGACTCTTAGACTTATGGAATTTTTCACCGATAAGCCTCATGAGAGCTGCATCATAGGTTTCTAGCCTATATACCATTCTAGGGGTTTATTATGCAAAGAATTGTCATACCAATTATACGTGAATTTTTTATGTTCATACTAAGTTTGAATTCATCCTATTCAAGTTCAAGTCTTTATGTTTGAATTAATCACATTGAAGTTCATTTCCAAAGTTTGATTTTAAACAAGCAATATGGTACATGGCATTGTTACACCATATGAATCGAGAAAGCAAGTTCTCGCTGTGACTCCTAAGCTCGTGGAAGTTTTCACCGATAATTCTCATGGGAGCTGCATCACAAGTTTCCAGCCTATGTACCATTCTAAGGGTTTATTATGCCTCAAATCATCCATAATTTTACAAACTCGTTAAACATGCTGTAAATACTTATGTAATTCATACATCTAGCTATCAATCATTCTAACAATATTCTAACCAACAACATACAAAACCAAGATAACCATTCCAAAAAACAACACACATTCATATAATTTATTAAAGTAGAACATAAAATATGAACAGAAGTTGGACGACTTACCCTGGACAATCGGAGACAATGGACGACAAACAATAAAAATCTAAATAACATAATGATAACTCGTTAGAAGTTGACATAATAAGTTTTAATTCAAACAAACAATGAAATTGGATTAAAAAAACTTCGTTTCATTTTCAATTAAATAGATTAAAGTAAGTACATGACATTTTTTTAATTATATTTATGCAAAAGTTAATTACTCCAAGATAACCACAATTAGGTAATGTTGCTTTTTGATGGACTCTATATTTTATCTCACCAATCATTTGTTAGAGGTAAAGTTACAAAGAACAACACAAAACTAATCACATTATAAATTACTTAGTTGAACAACTTTCCTTGATAGGCGGACAATCACAAACTAAAAAGAAGATAGATGGGGTTGGACAATTATCGACGCTCTTCAATACAGAATATGACCTGCAAAAAAGACAATAAACAATTAACTAGTTTTTGATAAGTTTTGAATTGTATTATAGGCAATAGCCTTATACAATAAAAGAATTGTATTATAAAAGAATATAGGCATAGCTTTATACAAGTTCAATTAAGAGATCAACAGGCAATAGATCTTACTAAAATCTCAATATATTCAAATGAAGCTAGGGAATAAACCATAAGCATATAAATTAAGCTACCAAACAATAAGGGCTTAAATAATAATTGATCAGTTTTAAGGAGCATGGGATTTTTCTATCCCTAATTGGGTAATTTCTGGAGGCATTGAATGCCTATAGAATGTATTCCTACTATTTTGTAAAATGACGATGTTGCACGGGTCTTTCATATGGTGGGTTTTAGGAGGTTTTTTTGTTTTATTTTCTTGAAGGACAATCTATTCTTAACTCTCTTGATGCATGTATCTAAATGTTATCCTATGTACTTCTATCTCATTCGTTAATGACACCTTTTAATTAAAAAAAATTCAAAACTAGGTTTAACAGTTTGTATGTGACTTGTCACCTCTACCATGTGCACTATTAAATGTAGTATTTTCCAATGTCTTTGATTGGAATGTATCATGACCTACAAAAACCTACGAAACTCCTAATAAGAGACACCTACCCAAAATGACAGAAGCACTTATCACAACAAATTCCTTCTCAGTGACATAAAGGTGATTCACAAGTTGGTTATTGGCTAAGAGGTCCAAGTGTTTTGATTTAAGTTGTATGAAAATAAAAACTAAAAGAACATTGAAATGCTAATTATATATATAAGAAGGGACTTGGGAGAACATAAAGTGTGTTATATATCATAGGTGCAATTTAATTTTTTATTTTAGATATAATTAATAATTCTTACCATTAAAAAATTTTCTTAAATATATGTTAATATTTATTCAATATAAATTTAATAACTTAAATTTAGAATATTCAAATTAGATAATATTTTTAAAAATAAATAAGAAATGGATATGAAATTTAAATTTTGTGAGAATATTTTTAATATGAAAGTAATTTTATGTTTTGTAACTTTTCAAAAACCGTTGAGTTTAAGGCTTAAAGGTTTTGTTCATTATAGCTAAAAATATTAATAAACATAATGCATATTGTATTTTTATGAATGTTTCAGAAAAATGATATAACATCAAGTAATCATTGGTTATTTTTGGGATAAAGTTATACTTAATCTATCATTGCTAATAAATAAAAGAAAATAAGAAAGTAAATTGTAAATGGGAAATTTGGAAGAAAAAAAAAGATAGGGGTCAGTTTTTGTCTCTATTGCCAAAGGACATATCATATGTTTCACTAGCATGGATTAACAAATAAAAGAAAACTTTATAACTAACTGACGGGAAATTTTCCAACTTTCATGTGAGTGGATGGATATAGTAGCAACAAGTACAGTTTATAACAAATATGAGCACACAACAGCCACATTATTACAATTACTCGAAACATTTTCCACCAAAATAAATAATAAGGTTTCAAATAATGAGTTCAAGAATCTCTTTTTTCTTAGGTGCCTTTCTTTGTTTATTAATACCACAAAATTATTTTCAACACTCCCTTCTTTTTTGACTTTGCAATTTTGGAATCTATTCATCTTTTGAAAGATACAAGGTCTGTCCATAGGTGAAATGTACAACGAAATGGCATCCACTCCAAAGTGGGTTCATGTATACTTGGAAACTAAAGTTTTCTAATTGAATTTAGGTGTAAATAAGTAGGCTAATTGTATATTTAAGTAATGATTGATCAATCAGTTCTTTTAATCCAATAGAAAATGTATATAATCATATTTCAATATTAGCATTCAATAAGTTTATCACAAGATTTTTGCTTGCAAAAGTTGTAGCATAATGTTAGTACTTGTAAAAGTTGGCTTGGAGGCAATTCATATCTACGGATCAGCTCTTATATTCAACATGTTTGTCATCAATTATTAGTTGTATCTTAACGTTTACTAATATGATTCAACATGTTATTCATTATAAACAAGTTTGCAACTTGCTACTTATTTAAAGTATGTATCAAAAGCACAATAGCACGTTGCTTCTTGCTACTACATAGCTTTGCTTTTATTTCAACTTTTAATGTCAAAGTAGTTTAATGACAGCTCTCAGTGTATTAATTCATAAAGCCAGGCAATGTATATAATACAAATTCATACAATATCAAGAACTATCTCCGTTTATTCAATATAAGGATATGAAGAGGGAATATGCCATATTTAATTCAATAATGTCCACAAAAGTGGTTAATTATACTATACTATGTCACCTAGCTAAAATTAATAATTGCAAAACTTATGTCCTTTGTTTTGGCAATGAAGATATGTTTTGTAATGGGGGCTTGTTAAGAGAGAGAGAGAGCAAAAGAAGATGAAAACAAAAAAAGGAAGGTTCATATGAGCTAGACACCTATTGGCAAACCGAATTCATAACAAGCAATTCATCGAACAATTCTTGGGCAAATTGAATTCATCTCTAACTCATCACAACCACTGTATTTTTCCATTCTTCACCAACATAAACACGTTCAAACATAAAATGAACCAACCATAGTTCAAAAATGCAAAATACCCCTTTCATACATCAACAAAACTGGCATTCATATAACCATTTAAAAACAAAATTTCTCTAAGAAAAAATAAACCCGAGAGAAAAACATGGACGACTAACCTCAACTTAAATGAAGACAATGGATGATGGACGAGAGCAAAGCATGGATAGTAGATGATGGAAGAAAGAGGATCGATGGTGATAAAGAAGAAAACAAAGAAAACAAGTCACAGGGGAAGGAGGCTTTAGGTGGGGTTTAATTAAAACCAAAACGGCGTCATTTGGTTTTAAACCAAACGATGAACATTGTTTCTGTCAGTACATTTGACGCTTATTTTTGCTGCCAATTATTGCCGCCTATTTTGACGACGACTTTCACTATTCCGTCGCTATATTCCATCAATAAAATTGCTGGATAATTTTCTTCCACCTTTACCGATGAATATTTTGTTCGTAACAAAATACTATAATTTTACCGATGGAAAGTCAATTTTTGTCATTAATTTACCACAGGATTTTTCTCGTTGATGATTTTCCGTTGATAATTTGTAATTTTCTTGTAGTGGAAATAACTCCAATAAAAAATACAATATCAAGTTTTGTGATAGAAAAATAGAATAAACTACCAACAATTTGTCTGAAAAGAGTTGCATCTTCTAATTTCTTTCCTTCATTCTTTGACAACTCAAGGTTCCATAAGAGTGGCCATTGTTTTTGATTCCTCCACTTGAAATCGTTTCAGTAAACTTGTTCTATATCCTTTTTGAGAAATAAAAATAACCCTCAGATCTTTTAATAACCAACCTAAAAACACAACTTACTTCATCCAAACTCTTCATTTCAAAATGAACAAACAAAACATTTTGAAGATAATTAATTTTAGCATCATTATCTCCCATAATAATCATATTATCTACATAAATAAGTTGTATAGTGCATACAATAAATGCTTTCTTGATGAATAATCATGGATCAGTAGCTAAAGACTTGAAACCACAAAAATCAGAAATTGAGTAATCTTACTATACCAAGCACATAAAGCTTGGTTGAGATGATAAAATGCCTTCTTGAGGCAATACATGTAATTAGAAAACTTTATGGAAATAAATCCTTATAGTTGTTTAATAAAGATATCTTTATCTAACTCTCCATAAAGAAAAGCTTTTCTTCTTACATCTAGTTGTCATAATTTCTAGCCTCTACTCGTAGCTAAAGAAATAATTGTTCGAGCTATTATCATTTTGGTAACAAGGCTGAAAGTTTCATCATAATCTTGACTATATTACTGAGAGAATAATGAGAATACTTCTAATACAAAGTGGAGCAATTACTACAGCTTTGCATTGAAAGATCATGATTCATTTGGATTTCTGTAACAATAGCAGTAAGAGGAGCATCAACATCTTTAAGATGTTCTTATGAAGTTCATTGCTTTAAATAAGGTTGCGCTTTATAAAATCATAGAGTCACGTTTTATCTAGAGACACTGAGCCAATTTTAGGGGAATATATGATATGATAACATTATGGAATAAAAAGGAATTAAAGGTTGAAGAAAAGGATGATACTATTTTTTAATAAGAGAAGGAAGATAAGATAGATGAACAAGAAGAGGAGGAGCCAAATAAGGAGGCTATCGAGGAATTATCAACAATTATATTAAGTATGGAGGGCTCACACTTCCCACAAAGCAAACAATTGGAGTAAATCAAAGTTCCAAGACCAACTTTGTATCTATAAATTGTGCCATCAACCTTTTTCTTCAAATTGTAAACCTATTTATATATTACCATATCAGCACCCATTGGTTTTAGTACAAGCTCCCATATGTTGTTTTTGTTTAAAACTAATTTTTTTTCTTGTATTGCATCTTCTCATTTAGGAATCGCTTTTGCTTCATTATAAGATTAGGCTCATTTTCACATAAATCTCCCATGACAAATCAAGATAGAACATAAAAATGTTTTTCCTTCATAATCACTAAGATAACCAAGTTGCTTTCTTTATCTCGTCGATTTTCTTGTGACAACCTTTGTATCTTCTTCTATTTGAATGTTTCCATCAGATAAAGGAATATTTCTCCTTACTATTAAGTGTATAACTGTAAAAAAAAGTGCAAGATCAACTGTACGATTGTCTTTATTTACGTCAAACTTACTTTATTAAGCACTACATCATGGGAAATAATTACTTTATTTGTTTTTGGATCCATACATCTCCATCATTCAATATGAGCGTCATAACTAACAAAAATGCATTACTTGGCCTTTTAGGTCAAGCTTAGTTCAATTATGTTTCAATATATGAATATAAAAATAGACCAAAAACATGAAAATAATTGACTTTGAGTTTGCGACTATATAACAGTTTAAAAGGAGATGATTTTGTACCCAACTATAGAGGAAAATAGTTTATAACATATGCAACAATATGAAAAATTGTAGTCCATAACTCTATTGGAAGATTCTTTGCATGGATCCATGATAAGCACATAGATGTTAAATAAGTGAACTTAGAAACCCCATTTCATTGTGGAGTTTATGGACAAGTATTTTAATGTTGAATCCTATGTTTTTGTTTCGTAACCCCATTTTGTTGCAGAGTTTATGGACAAATCTTTGAGTGTTGAATCCATGTTCTCTATAAAAATTTTGAATTTGATCCGGAATAAATTTACCTCTAATATTGTTGCACAAGCACTTTACTAGTAGCTTAAATTCTTTCTCCACATCATTCTTGAAAGGTGATGAGACTTTCTATATTGATAGCTAGGACAAACATCATTATAGTTAATATCCTTTAAAATAAAAATGCCATCAAGAAATTTCTTCCTAGCTCTCATTTTGACCTCTCTTAGCAACTTATGCATCATTTCTAGATAACACATATAATGATTCTTTCTTCTTCTTTTTACTAAACAAAACATTGGTTACAATATAATTTACATTTGAAAGAACCCGTCCATCATTTGGCCAAAAAGAGCATACCTTTGTGGATCATTTGAGGAACTAAAATAAGATTTCTTTTTAAGCTTAGAACATAATAAACATGTTTGGAAAAAATGTCTCTATCACTGTAATTAACTTATCTAAAATGTCTTTCTTCCAGTATAAGATGCAAGGAATTATTAGATATCACAATGACCTTTTTCTATAGTTCGGACAAACATTAGACAATAAACAAATTGTAACATCCCATTACTTATGGGAGGGGTAGAATAGTAAATGTGAGTGATCTATGAGAGGCTTTAAAATGCTTCTTTATGCTCATGCATAATACGCCATACACTTATACATGAATAGTGAATTTATTTGCACATGAAAAAAATTGTACATGCATTCATGAATAATTCCTGATATAATTGGATTGATTTGTGAATTTTGGGAAAATTAGGAATAAATTTTGGGAATTCTAAAAAAAATAGGAAAAATAAATTAAAAGGAAACTTTGGAGATAGTTGGATGGTAAAGATGAAAGTTAATGGAGTTAGTTTCAAAAGAAACTAAGTTAGAGCTTAGGTAGTAGGAGAGTGACAAGTGTCACTTAGGCTTTTATACTCTTGCTAGAAGTAGGTTACTATTCTTGGGGAGTTGACAGGTTAAGTCTTGTCTAAGTTCCTTCTTCATTATCATCTTCTTCAAATTTTCTTCCCATACATTGAGTTTTTCATCAAATACCTTCTAAGAGACTTATATGCTTTCCTTTCCTTCACCAAACCCACTTTGCCATTTGTGTCTTCTACCCTAAGAAAAACCAGAAGTTGATCATTGTACTCAGTGGAGTACGTAAAATGTGTGGAGTTTAGGGCTTGAAGATTTTGGAGTTTTCAGCAGGTAAGTGGTGAAGAAATCCTTTAAAGTTGGAGATTTGTGAAATAAAGTTGATAAGTTATTGTCATTTGCATGGAAAATGACATTTACGTGTTTGTTCATAAATACTGTGTTGTTGGGGATAAAAAAATCTGGTTATAGTGTTAATTTAGTGTTTTGAAAGATTATGAGCGATTGGGTGTTGTAAAATATTGATAGGTTGAAAATCTGGAAAATATTCACTAAGTATGCTTCAGTCTGTTAGCCATAACTTTTTCTCTAGTTGTCCAAACAAGATGATTCTTGATTTGGATTAAACTAGAGATATATGGCTACATTTCTTATGAAGACATAGAATTTCAGTTTTATCTCTAAAAGTCTCAAACATTTCATGAAGTTATGAAGTTGGTCCAGTACGTTGGTGTGTGAATGGAAAATTCGTCTTCGAACTTTAGGGGCAAATTTGGGATTGATATATAGTAAGAAAATTTTGGACATCGGAGTCAAAAGTTATAATCCTTATAAGTGAAGATGTTCTGCGGAAGAAATGAGAGGGAAGAAATGAGACGGAAGAAAATGAGACGGGAGAAAATGAGACGGAAGAAATAAGACGGAAGAAAATGAGACGGAAGAAAATGAAACGGAAGAAAATGAGACGAAGAAATAAGACGATAGAAGTAAGACGATGGAAGTGAGACGATAGAAGTTAAACGATAGAAGTAAGACGATGGAAGTGAGATGATAAAAGTAAGACGATAGAAGTAAGACGATGGAAGTAAGACGATAGAAGTAAGATGATGGAAGTGAGACAATAAAAGTAAGACGATAGAAGTAAGATAATAGAAGTGAGACGATAAAAGTAAGATGATAGAAGTAAGACGAGAGAAGTAAGACAATAGAAGTAAGACGATGGAAGTGAGACGATAAAAGTAAGACGATGGAAGTAAGACGATGGAAATAAGACGATACAAAAGTAAGATGATTGAGGACAAAAACAAGTTGGAGTCTTTTGGTCATAACTTCTTCTCTAGACATTCAAATGATCTGATTCTTGAACCATTGGATTCGTAAGACATTGATCTACATATCCACTCAAGAATCATAGCCCTCCGAAATGAATTGAGAAAGATTAAGTGAAAAAGTAGGACAGGTACGGTGAGGGTACTCCTAAATAGAATGAACTGGTGTTATTCTACTAAACATACTTCAATATTTTGATGATTTCTGGAGCTCTACTGATCCAAATGAGATGATTCTTGATTTATGATAAACTAGAGACATGGAGCTACAAATGGTGGGAAAAACTTGGAATCTAATTTAGTCTCTAAGATGTTTAAGTTTCAGATGGAAGTTGTGCCTAGTACACTGTTAGGACAAGAGCAGTCCAAAAATGGTTGGAGTATATCTTTTGACTCATTGAATCAAATTGAGTAATTTTGGTATCAATGGAAAGATAAGAGATGTAGGAACACTTGTCTAGAAGAAAGTTTGACCTAATTATCTCATTTTCACCTTCTGATTGAAGGTGAACAGTAGACCCGAAAGGGTGTTTTGGAAAATCTGAAAGTAAGCCAGTGAGTAATGAATTGTGATTTCAATGGTTCTAGTGAGGCATAAACCTGAGTATAAATTATACTTAGATGAGTTTTGATATAAGATCGATTTTATGATGGAAATTTTCTTGGGATTATCATGAACATGCATTGTACATAATTCATTTCAAACATATGCGTTACTGCATACTTATAATTTTGCAAATTGTGATATTTTGTATATTATATGTTATAGAGGAGCAACTGGAACGTCAACCTCCGGACGTTGCCGGATCTTCTAGGCATTAGCTTCGGGAGCAGCTTATGAGTAACCTAGATGGTCTCACTTAATTACTTGTTTGCTTAATTTATGATCTGAATGATAAATGAATGTGCTTGATTGTGGATTCCAGACAGGAGGTCCGATGATTGTGTAATGTAGATGGAAGTATTGAAGTGCTGCTTGAATGTGAATGTGAGACCTATATGCTTTATAATGTGATTGATCGTGGTAAATGAATGCATAATCAGATAATAACAGTTGTGACTAGAGTAGCCACCGATTAGAGCTTAAAACTCAACGAGTGAAATTGAGCCTCGAGCTCACAAGTGATACAGAGCTTTAGGCTCAACGTTTAATGAGCCCTATATGGGACAATTCAGGCACTCGATCACAACAACGTAATAATTGAAAAAGTGTCTCATAAGCATTTCATATGCATCTTGTTAAGTATGTTTGATTGATTGAAGTGCATAATTGCTTCTGTTTAAGTGAAAAGGTGATATTTATGTAAGATGCAAAATTGTGGAATAATTGTGTGCATGAATTGAGTGAACCATCGATGATGGTTACCTCATTGAGTTCGCAAAACTCACCAAAATTGCAACGTTGTCTTTTCAGGACCGAGAGAAGACTTTGGCTACTGAGGGGCTCTACTGCCTTGTAGATTGTGAGTTGGCGAGAGAAGTCATGGCTCAAAGGTCGATCAGCTAGAAAATTTTGGATGGCTTAGATAGATTTGATATATTTTCCTCTTCCATGTAGTCCTTTTGTATTAGGTTTTGATGATGTGCGTGTAAAGAGTGTCGAAAACACAATGTAGACTTTCAGTTTTATGCAATGAGATGAGGAAAAAGTTGATTTTAAAATATTGTGGTTTTCTTATGATACTTTATAAGTGAAAAAAAAATGATACCATGCCATATCAGTGAATGTATTGATCGATCGTAGCTCGCCCTTGTCATAGGATATGTACCGAAATGACCTTCAGGCGTCCCGGTGTGTACCCTGCGGTAAGGGGGCACTACATTTAGGTGGTGTCAGAGCATGGTTTGGCATTTATTGGGACATATAGAAATGTTAAGTATGAAATATCGTGAAAAATGCGGATAATGATTGAAATTATTATTTGTTATGGGTCATCCGCTCAAGGTGATTAGATTGATCAACCAGCTGACCAAGGATCGGTAGGAGCTAGTAGAGAGTCATCGGTACCTCAATATGAGAAGATGCCTCTTAAAGTTCCCGAGAGAAGGGAGAGGAGATATGATAGGCTGCAGAAGCAAGGAGCTGTGGATTTCTATGGTAGTATAGACCCTGCTGAGGCCGAGGGATGGTTAGAGAGGACAGAAAAGGTATTCGATCAGATGGATTGCGAGCCTAATGAGAGGTTCAATTATGCAGTGTCTTTACTGCAGGGCCCAGCTTACCAGTGGTTGAAGACTGTCCCAGGCAATACTACCAGGTCTTGCCAATTGAAGTGGGAAGACTTTCTGAGGCTTTTCAGAGATAACTATATGCCTAAGATCTATCTGGACATGAAGATGCAGGAGTTTTTGGAATTGAAGCAAGGTAGGATGTTAGTGGCTAAGTATGAGGTCAGATTCAATGAATTGATGGGTTATGCTACTGCTCTGATCCCTACAGAAGAAGACAAGTGTAAGAGGTTTAAGAATGGACTTAATATGGAGATCCGAACAAAGTTGGCGCGATCAGATATGAGTATTGTCATTTAGTTGAGAGCTGCTTCAATTAGAATTGAAAAGTTGATAAGGGAAAAATAAGCTGAGACTGGGCAAGGGTCTAGAGGAAAGAGGTCTAGTGAGAGTCAGGGCAGTTCTGGCAAGAGCTTTAGTAAGCGCTAGAACAGAGTATTCAGATCAGCAAGTGGATCCAGGCAGTCAGGAATTGGGTAGAGGGGTAGGTTTTCACAGACTGGCAGTGGAAGGGGTACGGCTCTGAATCAGTTTCCAGTTTGTGAGCACTGTGAGAAAAGGCATAGTGGTGAGTGTTGGAAATTAATTGGACCTTGCCTTAAATGTGGCTCCATAGACCACTAGATTAGGGATTGTCCTACTACTTTGGGGGCTCAGTCTGCTGTCACTGGGCGGTCCGAGAGTAATACTACAGTCCAGTAGAGCAGACGTGGTGGATCTGGATAGAGAGGCAGAGGCAAAGTTAGAGGGAGAGCTGGGAGTTCTTCCATAAGGACTGAGGGCGGGGCAACCGACCATAGTCCCAAGCCAAGGTCTATGCCATGACTAGGCAGAAGGCCCAAGACTCACCAGATGTGGTAGCAAGTGCGCTTCTTGTTTATGACTTTGAGGCTTTTGCACTGCTAGATCCAGGTTCCACACACTCCTTTATCGCACCGCATTTGACATGTAGATTGCATTGTGATAGAGAGTTATTACAGTATGAGCTAGAGATGAGTACACCTCTAGGTAGTACTACTGTTATTAATGAGGTATGCAAGGGGTGCTAATCAAGATTAAACCAGCAGAGTTGGAGGAAAATCTGATAATATTACAGTTGAGGGAGATAGATGTGATCCTAGGCATGGATTGGCTCACTGCCCATAAGGCCATCATAAACTGCTACACCAAGGAGGTAGTACTGGAATCTCCTAGTCAGTCGAGGGCAGTATTCAAAGAAGTTAGTCAGGCAGTGCCAGTTAGGATGATATCCTTTATGAGTGCATTGAGGTTGATGCAAGGAGGATGTGAGGCTTATTAGGCCCACATCATCGATACTAGAGTAGAGCAGAGGGTACAGGATATTCCAGTGGTTAGGGAGTTCCTGGATGTGTTTCCCGAAGAGTTACCGGGTTTACCACCAGATTGAGAAATGGAGTTTATGATTGATCTAGTTCCAGGTGCTGCTCCTATATCTATTCCTCCATATAGGATGGCACCTGTGGAATTGAAGGAGCTGAAGGCTCAGCTTCAGGAGTTACTAGAAAAGGGTTTTATTAGACCCCATGTTTCACCTTGGGGAGCTCCAATGCTATTTGTGAAAAAAGAAGGATGGGACTTTGCGGTTGTGCATCAATTATAGGCAACTAAATCGGGTGACAGTGAAAAACAAGTATCCGTTACCTAGAATTGATGATTTGCTTGATCAGTTGCAAGGAGCTCAGGTATTTACTAAGTTGGATTTGAGATCAGCGTATTATCTGTTGAAGATAGCAGAGGATGATATCCCTAAGAGTGCATTCAGGAGCAGGTATGGGCACTTTGAGTTTTTAGTGATGCTGTTTGGGTTAACCAATGCCCTGATAGCTTTTATGTCCCTGATGAACAAGATGTTTCAGCCCTACTTGGATCAATTTGTGATAGTGTTCATTGATGATATCTTGGTGTATTCGAAGAGCAGAAAGAAGCATGCTGAGCATCTAAGAGTTATTTTACAGATCATGAGGGAAAAAAACTGTATGTCAAATTCAGTAAGTGTGAATTTTGGCTGGATCAAGTTGTATTTCTGGGTCATATAGTGACTGGAGATGGCATACAGGTAGATCCGAAGAAGATAGAGGCAGTGATGAATTGGGAAGCTTTGAGAAATGTGTCAGAGATCTGAAGCTTCCTGGGATTGATTGGCTATTATCGGAGGTTTATCGAGGGGTTTTCTCTGATCTCAGGCCCTTTAACAAAACTTTTGAGGAAGAATGCAGTGTTTAGATGGAATGAGGAGTGTCAAAAGAGCTTTGAGGAGCTGAAACATCAGTTGACTACTACACGAGTGTTGACTATCCCATTAGGGACTGGAGGTTATGTGGTTTATAGTGATGCACCGCATCACGGATTGAGATATGTACTGACGCAGAATGGCAAGGTGATCGCCTATGTATCGAGACAATTAAGGTCTCACAAGATCAACTATCCAGTACATGATTTAGAGCTAGCTGCAGTTGTCTTTGCTCTAAAAATTTGGAGACATTATTTATATAGAGAGACTTTCCAGATATATATTGATCATAAGAGACTGAGATATTTGTTGAGTCAGAAGGAGTTAAATTTGAGGCAGAGGAGGTGGATTGAGCTACTGAAAGACTATGATTGCACTATTAAGTACCACCCGGGAAAAGTTAATGTGGTGGCAGATGCTTTGAGCAGGAAATCTAATATCAGTGCAGCTCAGATTCAGTTATCAAGGTTACCCAATTTGATATACTTGAGAGCTCTGAATGTGGAGTTGAATCTAGAGCAGAATAGGGCCTTAATTGATACATTAAAGTTGAGACCAATGCTACATGACAGAATCAAGAGAGTACAGAGTAAAGATCCTGTTATAGCCAAGCTTATGGAGAAAGAAAAGATGAATCCAAATTCCGAGTTTGAGTTCAGGGATGAGACATTGTGGTTGAGACAGAGGTTGTGTGTGCCTAATATGGATGATCTTAGGAAGGAGATTCTTGAGGAAGCTCATATGGCCGCCTATGCTATGCATCCTGGTACTACCAAGATGTATAACACCTTGAAGCAACATTTTTGGTGGCCTGGAATGAAGAAACAAGTGGCAGAATACGTATCTAGATGTATGACTTGCCAACAAGTTAAGGCTGAACATCAGGCTCCAGTAGGGAAATTACATTTGCTGCCCATTCTGAAGTAAAAATGGGAACGGATTACTATGGACTTTATCATGGGTTTGCCAAAGACTCCAAGGCAGCATGATGCTATATGGGTCATAGTGGACCGATTGACTAAATCAGCCCATTTCTTACCAGTGAGAGAGAATAACTCACTTGATTAGTTGGCTTAGAGATATATAGATGAGGTGGTGAGATTGTATGGGGTTCCAGTGTCCATAGTGTGGGACAGGGATCCGAGATTTATTTCGAGGTTTTGGAAGAGCTTGCAGTTTGCTATAAGAACTAAGTTGAACTTCAGTACAACGTTTCATCCTCAGAGTGAGAGGACAATCAAGACTATTGAGGATATGCTTAGAGCTTGTGTATTGGAGTTTAGAGGAGTTTGGGATCAATATCTGGCATTGATAGAGTTTGCCTACAACAACCATTACCACAGTAGTATTGGAATGGCACCGTATAAGGCACTGTATGGTAGAAAATATCAGTCGCCATTATATTGGGATGAAGAAGGCTTGAGAATGATTGAAGGTCCAGAGTTAATACAGGATATAGTAGATAAGGTAAAGTTGATCCGAAGCTGGATTAAAGCGGCTCAGGATAGGCAGAAAAGTTATGTTGATCAACACCGACGGGATATAGAGTACAGTGTGGGAGATAGAGTATTCTTGAGAGTGTCATTCTGGAGGGGAGTTTTGAGATTCGGTAAAAAGGACAAGTTGAGCCCTAGGTACATTGCTCCTTATGAGATCATTGAGAGGATAGGACCTTTAGTCTATAAGTTGGCTTTACCAAATGAGATGCCTCAGTTGCATAATGTGTTTCATGTGAGTATGCTTCGAAGATACCGATTGGATCTGACACATGTGATACCGGCTCAGGAGATTGAGGTTGCTAGTAACTTAAGCTATGTTGAGGAGTCGTTCAAGATTGTGGGACGTAGATCAAGCAGTTGAGGAACAGGGTCATTCCATTGGTAAAAGTCCTTTGGAAGAACCACTCAACTGAGGAAGCAACTTGGGAGATCGAGGAGCACATAAGGAGAAAATATCCCCACCTGTTCAAGCAAATAGGTTAGAATTCGAGGACGAAATTTCTTTAAGGAGGGGAGAGTTGTAACATCCCATTACTTGTGAGAGGGTTAGAATGGTAAATGTGAGTGATCTATGAGAGACTTAAAAATGCTTCTTTATGCTCATGCTTAATATTCCATATACTTATATATGAATAGTGAATTTATTTGCACATGAAAAAAATTGTACATGCATTCATGAATAATTCCGAGTATAATTGGATTGATTTGTGAATTTTGGGGAAATTAGGAATAAATTTTAGGAATTGTAAAAAAGAAATTAAAAGGTAACTTTGGAGATAGTTGGATTGTAAAGATGAAAGTTGATGGAGTTAGTTTCAAAAGAAACTAAGTTAGAGCTTAGGTAGTAGGAGAGTGACAAGTGTCACTTAGGCTTTTGTACTCTTGCTAGAAGTAGATTACTATTCTTAGAGAGTTGACAGGTTAAGTCTTGTCTAAGTTCCTTCTTCATTATCATCTTCTTCAATTTTTTTTCCTATACATAGAATTTTCCATCAAATACCTTCTAAGAGACTTCTATGCTTTTCCTTTCCTTCACCAAACCCACTTTGCCATTTGTGTCTTCTACCCTAAGAAAAATCAGAAGCTGATCATTGTACTCAGTGGAGTACGTAAAACGTTTTGCGGAAGAAATGCGATGGAAGAAAATGAGACGGAAGAAAATGAGACGGAAGAAATGAGATGGAAGAAATGAGACGGAAGAAAATGAGATGGAAGAAATGAGATGGAAGAAAATGAGACGCAAAAAATGAGACGGAAGAAAATGAAACAGAAGAAATGAGACGATAGAAGTAAGACAGTGGAAGTGAGACAATAGAAGTAAGACGATAAAAGTAAGACAACATAAGTAAAACGATAGAAGTGAGACTATAGAAGTGAGACGATGGGAAGTAAGACGGTGCAAGTGAGAAAATAAAAGTGAGACGATAGAAGTAAGACGATAAAAGTAAGACGATAGAAGTAAGACGATGCAAGTGAGAAAACAAAAGTGAGACGATAGAAGTAAGACAATAGAAGTAAGACGATAAAAGTAAGACGATAGAAGTAAGACGATAAAAGTAAGACGATAGAAGTAAGACGATGGAAGTGAGACGATAAAAGTAAGACGATAGAAGTAAAACGATAGAAGTAAGACGATGGAAGTAAGACGATGGAAATAAGACGATACAACAGTAAGACGATTGAGGACAAAAACAGGTTGGAGTCTTTTGGTCATAAGTTCTTATCTAGACATCCAAATGATCTGATTCTTGAACCATTAGATTCGTAAGACATTGATCTACACCTCCACTCAAGAATCATAGCCCTCTAAAATGAATTGAGAAAAAATAAGTGAAAAAGTAGAACGAGTACAGTGAGGGTACTCCTAAATAGAATGAACTGGTATTATTCTACTTAACATATTTCAGTATTTTGATAATTTTTGGAGCTCTACTAATCCAAATGAGATGATTCTTGATTTGTGGTAAATTAGAGACATGGAGCTACAAGTGGTGGGGAAAACTTGGAATCTAATTTAGTCTCTAAGATGTTTAAATTTCAGATGGAAGTTGTGCCTAGTATACTGTTAGGAAAAGAGCAGTCCAAAAATGGTTGGAGTATATCTTTTGACTCATTGAATCAAATTGAGTTATTTTGGTATCAATGGAAAGATAAGAGATGTAGGAACACTTGTCTAGAAGAAAGTTTGACCTAATTATCTCATTTTCACCTTCTGATTGAAGGTGAACAGTAGACCCGAAAGGGTGTTTTGGAAAATCTAAAAGTAAGCCAGTAAGTAATGAATTGTGATTTCAATGGTTCTAGTGAGGCATAAACCTGAGTATAAATTATACTTAGATGAGTTTTGATATGAGATCGATTTTATGATGAAAATTTTCTCCAGGATTATCATGAACATGCATTGTACATAATTCATTTCATACATGTGCATTACTGCATACCTATGATTTTGCAAATTGTGATATTGTGTATATTATATGTTATAGAGGAACAACTGGAACGTCAACCTCTGGACGTTGCCGGATCTTCCAGGCATTAGCTTTGGGAGCAGCTTATGAGTAACCTGGATGGTCCCACTTAATTACTTGTTTGCTTAATTTATGATTTGAATGATAAATGAATGTGCTTGATTATGGATTCCGAACAGGAGGTCCGATGATTGTGTAATGTGGATGGAAGTATTGAAGTGCTGCTTGAATGTGAATGTGAGACCTATGTGCTTTATAATGTGATTGATCGTGGTACATGCATTCCATACATGAATGCATAATCAGATAATGGCAGTTGTGACCAGAGTAGCTACCGATTAGAGCTTAAAGCTCAACGAGTGAAACTGAGCCTCAAGCTCACAAGTGATTCAGAGCCTTAGGCTCAACGTTTAATGAGCCCTATATGGGACAGTTCAGACACTCGGTCACAACAATGTAATAATTGAAAAAGTATCTCATAAGCATTTCATATGCATCTTGTTAAGTATGTTTGATTGATTGAAATGCAGAATTGCTTATGTTTAAGTGAAAAGGTGATATTTATGTAAGATGCAAAATTGTGAAATAATTGTGTGCATGAATTGAGTAAACCATCGATGATGGTTACCTCATTGAGTTCGCAAAACTTACCAAAATTGCAACATTGTCTTTTCAGGACCGAGAGACGACTTTAACTACTGAGGGACTCTACTATCGTGTTGATTGTGAGTTAGCAAGAGAAGTCATGGCTCAAATGTCGGTCAGCTGAAAAATTTTGGATGGCTTAGATAGATTTGATATATTTTCCTCTTCCATGTAGTCCTTTTATATTAGGTTTTGATGATGTTCGTGTAAACAGTGTTGAAAACACAATTTAGACTTTCAGTTTTATGCAATGAGATGAGGAAAAAGTTGATTTTAAAATATTGTGGTTTTCTTATGATGCTTTATAAGTGGAAAAAAATGATACCATGCCATATCAGTGAATGGATTGATCGATCGTAACTTGCCCTTGTGATAGGATATATACCGGAATGACCTCCGGGTGTTCCGGTGTGTACCCTACAATAAGGAGGCGCTACACAAATATTCCCTATTGCATGATGGGAACAATCCACTCCTTATAGTTAATAAGGGCATTGACATCTGTGAGCGAGTCACAAAGTGGAGAATTTTATGCATTGACTTTGTCTTTGTGTACTGACTTTATTCATTATAACTGTCTTTAGATCTTCACAAAGCGGAGAATTTTGTGCACTGACTTTGACTTTGAATTTGACTTTATTCTTCATATATGAGTATAACTTTTATCATGAATTCACATTTTTTAATTAACAATATCCACTGTCACGTAGTCAAGAATAGTCCTCTTAAATTTATGAGATAATATATAATAGCCCTCCAACCTCTTATTCTCTTTCCCACCGCCTCAAGTTGCACCAACTAATGAGCACAAGTCAATTTGTTATAATTATTAGGGTGGTCATTTTATATAAGCATGTTTGAAATCTATAATTATAGGAGTCTAAAATTAATTAATTTGGAACCACAAGATCGGAAGAAATATCTGCACTTAGTAAGATATTCAAATTTCACATTTATATTTGCTTTAAAAATAAATATTCATAACTTTTAAATAAAAAATTAAATTTCATCAAGATATTTTTATTTTTATTTTATAAAATTCAAAAACAATAATATAATAAGAATTGTCATATGAAATTTATTACAAAATTGGCTTCTATTGCGGTTTTTTTTTAATTTCTCTAATATTTAAAAGGAATTGCAACCTCCTATTAATTAAGCATTCTCCGTCTTGCAGCCCATGCATGGACAAAACGTCAATTTCATATTCCATCAATAAACTCAGCTCATTAATTGACGACAAATCCTCAGCGATATTGTGTAATATTTTTACACTATCTTTTTGGCCAAAAGGACTTGTAGTGTATATCATATGTGCTATTATTAGATCTTCTCCGAAATAGAAAAAAGAAGATTAAAGAAATGGGCAAGTGTATGCATCCAATGACTTGTTACTTAAACCAAGAAACGTTCACAGGATACGATGATCGACGTCTTGGCAAGGCAACTCCATAACTCTTTCCTTGTTTCACACGTCAACGCATGGATAATTATGTATTGATTGTAACCCATTCCTTGTACAAGATTAGATTTCAACATAAAACGTTTAACTAATTTGGACTACACAACATAAGCAGTTACGTATTATTATTAATGATTTTTAATAAAAATTTTAACAAAATTATAATTTTGTCATTTATATGTCACTAAAACAACAATATTTTATTTTTTTATTGACCGCGTAAATTTTACTTGTTACTTATTTTAATAAACATAAATTAATTACATTTTAATCTTCTAGAACACTTTATTCAAATCCTTGTCCCCCTTTTGCTTAGTCGCTACCCTCATTGGGAACCGACCTAATAAGCCATTGATTTACCAATCAACTGCAATGATAACGAAAACCATGAACAAGTTCACAAGCTTCATGCTCGGAATCAACCCACAGCCTTGTGAGTTCTCTTATTGTCTCTGACTCACCATTCGCTTCCCTGTGTAAGCTTCTCTCTTTCCCGTCCATTTCTTGCCCTTCGATAAAACTCAATCTGTCAATGCACAATGAATTTGTAAAGTTTTCCTAATGTTAATTAAGTCTTTGCTAGAGAGAAAACAAATTGATAAAACTCTTACTTTGTTTAATGAAATGGTTGATTTGAGTTTCAGATCTTCATATGGAAAAACAGTGCAATCAGCTGTCAAAATTAGGAATACAAAGAGGGATATGAAGTTATTAGGTTCTAGTAAAAGTAAATAAAAATGATAGAGGCCTCTACTCCCATCAGCAAAGCTTAAACAAAATCCCCTGACCAAGTTAATTACGGCCGCAGCAACCAATAGTGGGAGGTATAATGGGATCATTGTTAGACTATTTATGTTCCATGTCACTTATCGATTTGAGTTTTATGAAACACACCCAAGATAATAGTTATTGAGTATTATAGAATAGGTCTCAAATAAGTTACGGACCCTTTTTCTCTCTCTTCCACTTACCAAAGGACATGTCCATTGGTGATGCTATATAAGTTGAAAAAACTTATTAAAGCAAAAATTTTTCTGAACCATTGAGGAAATCACAAAAGGAAGAAGACGAGAGGAAATAAATCAATATCTTACAATAACGAAAAACAATCATGGATACAGGTACACAAATCATTCGATCCATAAATTGATTTACAATTGGTATCAGAGCCACGGTATTGCACGATTATATATTCTACCGTGTATCGTTTATGAATGATTGTGTTTTGTTAGTTTTGATTTTGTTCTGTAATGGATATAGAAAAATCGCATGTTCTGATGCTTTTCGGTTTGATGTTCATAACATTGTTACTGTTTAAAAGAAATATAATGGTCGGGTATGGTTCTTGAAATTAAAGGTTGAATAATAACGTAATAATCTTGAACTATTATTCTTGAGAAAGAACCAAGAACAAATTACTTCATGTTCATAAGAATATTTGTTGCGTTTCTGAAATATTTTGTACTGTCTTCTTTCATGTTGTGTTTTTTGTTCTATTCTACTATGCCCATGCAAATCCGAAAAATGATTTTCGGTTTTAATGGTAGAAAGAAAACGAAACGTTAAAAAAACTCATGGGTTAGAGTGAGAGAAAGACACAGTAGAGAGAGAATCGACGATAATAAAGAAATAAAACCTCAGACGTTGATCCTCTGTGTCTTACTCTCATGTTGGCAAGAGAAACAAATAGTTTTCATTATTTAAAAAAAAGGAACTAAAACCAGAAACGAAACCATCGCCGAAGGAAGACGATAGTGCAGCGCGCCAGACGCTGCGTCATGAGGCGTTCACTACACGCGCCAGCGCTGCTCTTTGTTGGTGAAGCTGTCTGCACACGCCAGACGGGCTTTCAGGCCCAAAATCAGCTTTTGAACTGATTTTAGTTAAGTTTTGGGCCATTAAGGGTTATATTTAGTCAATAAATGTTTAGGGCCCAATTATAAGGGATTATTTAATTCATAATTGATTTATACATAATATAATTTTGGAAATTAGTGCCATATTATATATTTCTTT
>JAOTAX010000002.1:11041364-11061325 GCA_025629825.1 Erythroxylum guanchezii | reverse complement strand
ATTGCTACTTCCACTATGGAAGCTGAATTTGTGGCATGCTTTGAGGCCACGATTCATGGATTGTGGTTGCGTAACTTGCATGCTTTGAGGCCACGATTCATGGATTGTGGTTGCATAACTTTCTCTTAGGACTTGGTCTTGTCGACAGTATTACCAGACCTTAAGAATTTATTTTGATAATTCCGCAGCTGTATTCTTCTCTAAGAATGACAAATATTCTAGGGGTGCGAAACACATAGATTTGAAGTATTTATTTGTGAAAGAAGAAGTGCAAAAACATAAAGTGTCAATTGAGTATATTGGTTAGGGGATTCGTTAACTAAAGGCTTACCACCCAAAACATTTATTGGACATGTTAAACGGATGGGCCTTATGGATAAGTCCATGTTAACATAGAAGTCTAGCATGTATATATACATATCATTGTATTGCTCGAATTGTTATGACACTTGTGAATTCAATTACAGTCATATGTTTTTGCTCACTTACTAGTTATCCATATTATGTTGTATACAATAATTATTATTTGTGCGATAACAATTACCGAATTATCCACTTAAAGTTTGTTGAGTTGAGTTGATTATGTGATACATGGAAGGAATCAGGTTATATAACTTGTGACCGCCATGATCCCATCAACTTAATTCAGTTAAGGATGACTTGATTGATTTCATGTATTGTGTGCACTTAAAGTTGTTGGATCATCAAGTTGTAACATGGGCCAAGTGGGAGATTGTCAGACTATTTTATGTCCCATGTCACTTATCGATTTAAGTCCTATGAAACGCACCTAAGATAAAAGTTATTAGGTATTATAAAATGGGTATTAAATGGGTCACGGACTCTTTTCCTCTCTCTTCCACTTACCAAAGGACATGTCCATTGGTGATGCTATATAAGTTGAAAAAACTTATCAAAACAAAAAATTTTCTGAACCATTGAGGAAATCACAAAAGGAAGAAGACGAGAGGAAATAAATCAACATCTTATAATAACGACAAACAATCATAGATACAGGTATACAAATCATTCGATCCATAAATTGATGTACAATCATTGCTTATGATTGAACTCCAACTAGTGGCCTTCAATATACTTTTCTCAGCGAATAGCCTCGTTCCACTTCTCGGTTTAGTCCTCCCTACTTTCATTTCAGCTTACACTGTGAGGCTTCTGCAATTTGCTTTTCATTCAAAAGAAAGTTTGCCACTTTCTGAGATCTTCAAAGGAAGCAAATTCTTTAGGTCTTATGTCATTATAAAACGAAGAGAAAGGAAACGACTGTGTAAAGGTGAAACTATTAAATTTTATTTTAAACATTACAAAATATTAAAAATCATTTAACACTATAAAACATTAAATTTTAATTTATATTGTTGTAAAAAATATTAAACTTAAATTTGCCTTTACTATTATTTAATTTTTGGTACAAATATTAAAAATAAAAATACATTTTTTCTCGTATTTCAATTTATAGTTTTCTACAACTAATGAGAGTGACCACTTGTATTGTATAGTACCGGTGACGTGCATTGCGTAAAGGCCTAATCATATTAGTCGATTGCTCCTAAAGATTCGTCACTACATTGCAATCAGCGTGATTTTGACAAACAGGCACATATGAGAGTAGATTACGCCAGCTTAGGAACAGCCTATTCACTGTATTCCTGGGTACAGGATCTTTTGATGGTAACTTGCACCGTCCCACAAGTCCTTATATGATATACATGTTCGATGCATATGGTCAAATGACAGAGCTCCATTCTGAGATCAAATCAATCTGCAGATGCACATATTGATTGCAGCCAAGCAATAGCATCCAGTATCAAGGTCAAACTGATCCAGTGTTCCAACCCCTCTCCATCCAACACAGATTCACAATCATATCGAATAAAACGGGATCAAAGAATGAAGGGAAACTTTGAAATCCTTCTTCGATTGCTTCCACGAGAATGAATCTTGTAACTCTACCTCGAAGCAAAACCCAGGGTCTATGCCACAATATACAGAATGCATCTGCAAACAGAAGGGTAGGCAAGGTTAAATCAAGTAATCTAAGAGGGGAAAAAAAATACTTGTTAAAGTCACTACCTGTCAGTGGTGTACAACGGCTCCATCTTGTTTTCAAAGATTGAGTAGAGGTCAAATCTATAGAAGATTCATTTTGAACGGTTGGACTACCCAAGTTGCATATTCTGAACCTCTTCATATATTGAGTGAAAAAGGACAGTAGGAATATATCTCTCACCAAAGCTTGGAAATATAACCTGAAATTTTTGTAAGATCAACGAAAAACAAGTTATATCCAAATTAAGATGAGAAATCCTCTTATTATTAGTAGAATAATTACAGAGCCAAAGAACACATCACGTTTCCAAAGGATGCACATCAGAATGTACAGAGAACTAATTTTCTTTAGGCACATGAAAATGTATAATCCTTGAAGGAGCGGGGTACTTTGACTCAGATGACTTTTATCTAGCATTGGCAAGTAAAAGGAAATTCCAACTCACTGCAATAAGTTTCCCGGCATTCTCAGGCCTTCTTCCCAAACAAATAGCTGCAGCTGCAGCAGCGCCTGATGAAATTCCAACCTACAAAAGGCATACAATCCATATATTTATCAAGTACAAAGTATGCAAACACAGTGAGGTGCTTGTATGTATTAAAGGCATAGGTTTGAATTTTTTCCTTGACAAGAGCAAAGGGCCTTTAAGATCATGCTAGTTAAAACTGCGCTAGTTAAAAAGAAAGGTCTTTTATTTTTGTCCTTGAAAAAGGATATGAATATGAAAGGTCAACAATTTTTCAATATCAAGACCAACTTGAGAAAGTTCCTGGAAACAACATAGTAATTTGGTAAAAGGTGATGTTATTAGCACAGTAATGAATCAAAACCACTAGAAAGGTATGCATTTATGATTTATGTCAATATTAGCAATTTACCAGCAGCCCTTCTTCCAACGCTAACTTCCTTGCCATTTCAACGGCTTCATCATTTGTGACCTTCAATTTTTGTGCCAAAACATTGTATTGAATAATCCATCACAACAAATTAGCCAGGAACAATACTGCTACTGCGTGCGCAGAGAAACTGAAGTGCTTTCTTAAAACCAAATGGGGAGATCAAAGTTGAGTGTGTATACATTATTATAAAAATCAACTATATTTCTCAAGAGCCTGAATTCCTAAAGGTGGTTCCTTTATGGATATTTTACATTAAACCTGAAATGTAGAAAAATGAAAAATGAAAAATGAAAGAGAGATAAAGTGAATAGCATCGCTTTCACAGTCCAAACTTCAACATTCAATAGTTAAGAAGAGTACAAGCCTGGCTATATACTAAGGACATCAAGAATTAGCATCAAACCACACATGGACGCTCCAATAACATAATAAACATAGGAATGATAGTTCAAATATGATAAACTACAATGTATATTCAGAACGTTGGCATTTCATTTTATAAAGAAAATAATAGGATGATGACAAAAGAGAAATTGACTTCTGCTAAGACGAATGCATTATCTCTCCTGAAAAGTATCCATATTGCTTGCGCTATCTATGAACCGATCTTGATTTTCCTTATCTAACAAAAGAAGCAAATAAACAAGATAATTTCAGGTAACAAGTATGTTCTGGAATCAGGGAGGTGGAGCTAGACTTGGGATTCAGTGGGGGAAATTTTATCAATCTTTGTTAAGCTCCAACTTTTTTTCACAAGATTTGTATTTATTTTTACTATCAATCTTTTTCTTCTTGGCCACAATCGAAGGAGCTAGCAGGGTGAACCTAGCTCCTTCCCTGTCTGAAATACAAATTTCTATTATACTAGACCACCGGCATCCTCTTACCTTGATAACTTCATCAAGCAATTTAACATCCAAGATACTTGGTATATAGCCTGCACCACATTCTACGCACCATTAACAATACCATGCCACAAATTTCTCTTCTAGATCTTATACTAGAAGAAAAAAGAAATAATGCCAAAATAAAATATAAACACAAATATTTACCCAAGTTCTCTCCCGAGATTATACTCCTTTCGGCGGGTTCCACACCAATGACCTAAGTAAACGAAGATCCAATAACTTTAACCAGATATTATACACAAAGATGAAAATTTACAGGAGAAGAATGATGCAGCAACACATATGTGAATGACTTGTCATTCTGAAGAAAGAAGTCAGCACTTATTTCAAAAAAAAAGGACCCGAACCTTGACTCTGTTATTCATCATTTTCAAGAAACGCCCAGCCCCTGTTACAGTACCACCAGTTCCAATTCCAGCAACAAGTACGTCAACATTACCCAAAGTATCTTCCCATATTTCAGGTCCTGTAGTTTCAAAGTGAACCTGTGATACATAAAGAACAACTGTTTTTCAATAACATGCATCCATACAGATTAATCACTTTTATGTTAAAAAATTAGAAAGTAATGTGAGATTAATCACATCTAACCTTTGAATTAGCCGCATTCTCAAATTGTTGAAATAAGTATGCATTTGGTGTATTGAGAACAATTTCTTCAGCTTTATCAACAGCCCCTTTCAAACCTCTCTCTGGATCAGTTAAAACAATCTCAGCCCCAAATGCACGCAAAAGCATTCTTCTTTCAAGGCCAATGGACGCAGGCATAGTCACAATTAGCTTGTACCGCTTAGATGCTGCAGCGAAAGCAATACCAAGCCCTGTATTTCCAGTTGTTGGTTCAACCAGTATAGTCTGCAGAGAAACAAGAAATGTATTCAACTGTCTAATCATTACTATGGCTTTCTACCGTGACAATTTATATATCCGAGATTAAAAGTGAAGACTAACTTTCCCAGGAGATATTGCTCCACTTTCTTCCGCTTCACATATCATGCTATAGCCAATTCTGAAATCTCAACAAATAAAAGTTGATAACACTCGGTTAACTCTAAACACATATATTAAATGCTTGCATGAAAAAATATAGAGAACCTACACTAACATAACATATTGGATTGTGTCCAAGACCTTCAATGACTGGAAAACCGAAAATCACCAACGCTACTGTCTATAAATTTTACATTTCAGGTAACAAAGGATACTACCTATCCTTGACACTCCGACAAGGTTCCAATGATTCAAGCTTTGCAGCAATGTTCGCCACACAGCCCTGAGTAACTTTGTTAAGATATACCATCGGCGTTCTCCCAATCAACTACATGAATATGCTCAGATCATTATAAATTCCACAAAAACGAAGGAAAATTCCCAGTCAACTAGCTCTATTATGCACCAAATATGATTAAATTCATGCTCATTTTGCTTATAAATTTGCTTTATAAGTCTAAAAAAACAAGGAGTAGATGAACCGAACCCACTTCAGCGACCTTATCCAAAACTAATGAAATAGAGAAACAAACAACACATTACCGTACGTTTTGTGAAGAAATTTTTTTTTAAAAAAAACAGACCTGGGTGACATCCTCGGCTATGTTGACCTCTTCATATTCTTCTACCTGTTTAGCAGTGGTTGTGGGATAAAGAGAAGGAGGGGATTTGGCTTTAGCATGCACAATAAGAGAAGAATTCGGGGTCTGTGAGGTAAATGAGACGTTAAAAAACCTTTTGAGGGGTTCAAAGTAACGGTGGTGTTGAGGAGGAGGACTGCAGATGACCGTGAAGAGACGATGATCAAGAAGGAGAGAAGAGTGCGCCATTGATTTTGGGTAACGAAGAAAGAGAGCAAATGTGGTTTTTGAGAGGTTTAAGATGGGCTTTTGAAATCTGTGGCCTACTTTTCCTTTCTAGTATTGGGCTTTTGAAATCACCATGGAAAATGTATAAAAAAATAAGCATATTATTATAATGTTATACGTTATTTATAATTCTATTATATAATAAATTATAACAATATTCAATTAATTCTAAATTATACAATATATTTTATTTATATTATTTTTCAAATTTTATTAAAATCTATTTAATTACAGAACTTTAAATTAAAATTTTAAGTATTAAATTTTTTTAAAAGATAATAATTAAAATTAAAATTTATTACTAATTAAGATATATTTTCATATTTTCTGGTTGGGTCGGTCGTGCTAGGCCCAGGTCCAACCCTAAAATGGCATGTGGGTCGATCGACCCATTCCCAGATAATGACCTAAACCCGACAGATATTTACTATATAAGTTCACTACCTCATCATGACGCAGGTATGACAGAATAACCTAGTTCTCTCTATTCCTAGCCACCAAAACTATTGTCGAAACACTAACTTAAGCATCGGAGGGGCCGTCCGGCGATTAACCCCTGGTGTGTCTTCTGTTGTTTTTGCAGGTACTTCCTAACTAAAGTTGACTGAACGCATGGAGCCAAACAACGACATCCAGTCTCAGCAAGATCAGACCGAACTATTTTCAAATTCTAATAATTGTAAAAATTAATTTTTATATGATTTTTTTTTGCAAATTTTATGTAGTGAAAAAATTTTAGATTAAATTGTTTGAAAAGGTAATAATCTTGTTACAAATTAAAAATAAAATTTGATATATACATGTATAAATATATCAATATCTTTATTTTGCTTCCTACTCGAACATAAGAAAATCATGGATGGATCTATGATTCCAACGAACTGTATTTAGTTGGCACGAACAAGGTCTTTGATACAATATCTAAGGACATTTTCTTTGACACAGGCTCCTCCTTCGTTCCTATGCTATGGGACTGTCTGAGAGTCATGGACCGAGCCACTTGGGCCCAGTAGTGCACTGGGCCCCTTAATTTTTTTTAAATATATATATATATATATATTAAAAGTTTTGGGTATATATATATATATATAAGGACAGAGTTATTTGGTGCTCAGTGATACATTGGGCCCCCTAATATTTTAAAAAATTAAATATTTGAGTCTTCCTATCTTAAATTCCTGGCTCCGTCACTGTGAGAGTGGCTGCCCTCTGGCGCTAGTTTCCTAGGGCGGTGCTCGACACGCGCTTTTTCTAACAAGACGAGACGACGTGGCGTCAAACTAACCTAGCTAAGCAAGAACGGGTGCACCAAGAAGTGTGGACCATTATCTTTGGTGTCACTTGCTGGTTCTTTTGGCAGTGATAGAGCCGTAGCCTGTTTGAGCCTAGGTTTGCTTGGCCGGAATATGGTACCCGACTAATTCTAGACTACGTCGTTTGGATCGTCAGAGCTCACGCTTTAGAATCCTGTGTTTTTCCAGCCCAGGGCATTCCCCTGGGTACCCTTGTGGGCTAGACTAAACCCTCAATGAGATAGGTGAAGGTCAATTCAGACGGCGCTGTCAATTACGGTTCTCCCAAGAGTTACGTTGGCGCGTTAATTTAGGATTGTAATAGGAATTGGTGTGGGGGGTTCCAGCAAAGCCTTGGGAGGGGTTCGCCATTAGAGGTGGAACTTTGGGGCGTATATTCCGGCCTTACTTTAGCTTGGGAGAAGGGGTATCGCTGGGTCATTGCCGAAGTAGACTCTCTCGAAGTCATTAATATTCTCTCTGCGTCCATTTTTGTGCTTACTGAGGTTTCTTTCCTGGTGACAGGTATCTAAGAGATTCTCCACCAGTCTTGGGAGCTTTGTCTCCAGTATGTCTACCGTGAAGGAAACCAGTGTACTGATAGCTTGGCCCATTTTGTAGTTCTTCTTCGCCCGGGTCTCTACATTCTTTCGGAGCCGCCAGCTGGCATCCAGGAGCTCCTCCGTAGAGATGCGGAAGGCGTTCTGTATTCCAGAGTTTGATTTTTTTGTTGTTTTTTCCTTGTAATACAAAAAAAAAAAGATATGTATTTTGTACCATATAGGTTATTACCAACCGAGAGGTACTATACCGATCAAAAAGTTATACAAAATTAATGTATTTAGCACTGACCAGTATGAGATTTTTCGTCTGGTACCTACCAATACCAATTGGTATTTGAAATACCAGCAAAATACCATCAATGCCATACAATTTTAAATCTACAATGACTAAATTGCATAACAAAACCAAAACAAACAAACCAACCCACAAAGAAAGTAGACCACTACCCATTTTTATCTCTCTCTCTCCGCTCTACCCGTTTTCAACTTTTCATTAGTCTTTCTCCGTCCCTCCAATGTTCATTGTCGCCAGCTACCCACTGTCATAATGCCACCGCTTGTAGCCATCCACCACGCCATGCTGCACTATCAAACCTACTTAACATTGCATGCTGCATGCTGCCCTCCAACTTTAGTTGGACCGTCTACCTAAGCTTGGTCTCTCCAACCATTCGCAACTGTCTACACCACTCCACCATCGCCATTCACCAATGCTCCAGTCCACCATCACCCCGCTGCTCACTTAGAAATTAAAAGGATTGCAAAAATCAAGGTTTCTATTTTCTAGACCTTAGACCCGACCTTACTCAACCCAAATTGTAATTTTTGATTTTTTGATGTTTTAAAAGTTTCCTATTTTTGCCTTGAATTATAACCGTATCGTGTTTTGGTTGTGCCATGTGTATTTCGTAAATGATTTATAAAATATACATTAGAAAATTTGGTTTGAAAATTGGCATTGTTTACGGAGTTAGGTTCAATTTCAATAACATTTAGGCATTGTGAATTTACGAAAAAATAAGATCAAAATAATATTATGTATGAATTATGGAAGAATATTTAAGTGCTGAGAATTTGTGATTTGTGATTTGTGTATAATTCAAGAACACAATATATTATTTGTTATTTTAATAATCATAAAAATAGATCAAAATAATGCATTAAGTTTTTAATTTGTTAATTGATTTATGTGAAACATACAATTTACTTATTATTGTTTATATATAAAAGTATTTAATGTATAATTAATTATTTAAACATAAGATTTAATATAAAATAAATCATTTAATATATATAATTAAGTTAAGGAAATTGAATGCTTACATTTTTATATTGTTTATTATTGTCAGGAAATAAAATACAAATATTAATTATGAGTAGCAAATACACATTTATCATCTTATTTTATGCGTAATTAAATATATATTGGAAAAAAGTATATGAATATATTAATTTAATTTTGACACATGTCTTCATTTATTTTTACAAATACATGGAAGGAAGTTCAACTATTCCAGATAATTTAACCACTTCATGAAGATTCAATGATTAAGCTCGAGCTCATGTTGGATTGGTTCCCGGAATTAAAAATTATATCATTTGTTTGTTTTGTATCAAACATTTGAAATAAGGAGTAATTACCAGATTAAAGAAGCATTTAACTAGGGTCAAGGATGATGTGGAGTTTCTAAAAGATGCAAATCATAATATGAAATGACAAGTGAATATTTTGTTTGAAGAGTATCAACATGAGAAAGATAGAAGGTAAAGATTGAATTACGAAATTAGCAATAGAAGTTCATTTGTTGGTGTGTAGGGTGATAGTGAGAATGTTGAAGGTTACAGTACTCTTACTCAACAAGAAGATAATGTTGCATCTATGTTAGGAAAAGAAGAAGACCTGTGTCTAATTTTTTCGAACCACAAACAATTGCTAGAGCTAAGCCTTCAATCCATAATGTCTTGCAATCTACAAAAGCGACGCATAATATGGATATGACAATGGCTAGATGATAGTATGATTTAAGTATAACATTCAATGCTTTCTAATCTTATTATTATCAGCCTATGGTAAATGTTATTACCTTTTATAGTCTATGATATAAAGTTACTTCAATTTATGACTACAACAGTAAACTTCTGAGTAGCTCTGTTTATGAAATTAAAAGTTAATTGGATGAAAGAAAAATGACCTTGACTACTTTTGGGTATTTAATCATGTGTGATGGTTAGATAAATAGAAGACATGAGCCATTTATTAATTTTTCAGTTTATTCTGCAAAAGGCACAATACTTTTGAAGTCTATTGATACATCTAGCCTAGTTATGAATGCTGATACTCTATTTGAAATATTTGATGAATTTGTGAATAAATTTGAGTCAAAAAATATTGTCTAGTTTATTAATGACAATGATTCTGCTTATAAAGCGATTGAAAGAAGGTTGTAAAGCAAGCATAATTCTTTTTATTAGACTCCTTATTCTGCACATTGCACTAACTTGATATTGAAAAATATAGGAGGTGCTAGGTATTTTCCTATTATTGATGAGACTGTATAGAAAGTAAAAAAAGTGACTAAGTTCATCTACAATCATGCATGAGTCTTGAATTTAATGAGAAAATATTTTACTAATGGTAAAAAATTTTGTCGTCCTCGTATCACAAAATTTGCAACAAATTTGTTATCACTTATGTGATTTATTATGATGAAAAAAGAGTTGAGACAACTATTTATCAATGATAAGTAGGTTGCATCTTAATATATTAGGTCTAATATGGATTGGAGGTTTCTAGAATTATACTTAAAGATAATGAATTTTTGTCCTAATGTCAATTTGTCATCCGAGTTTGTGAGCCTTTGGTGAGGGCATTTTTTCTGATTAATAGTAATAAGAAGGTAACAATGAGTTTTTTTATGATGTCATTAGGAGGGCAAAAGAAGCAATTAAGGCTAATTGAAAAATAAGTCTTCTTTGTACACACGTTATCTTGCAATTATCAATGAGAGATGAGAAAGATATATTTACTATCTGCTATTTGCAAGTAGGGCATTTTTTAATCACTAGTTTATTTTAGACTAAGTTTTACAAAGAAAACTAAAGTTAAGAGGAGAATGTTATTATTGTTGCCCATAAGATGATGCAAGATCTCATAAGCTCACAAATGAAAATTTATAAGGATGCTTATGGTGATTTTAGAATGTCAATTGCTATTTGCCAAATAGATAAACTTAATTTAAGTATATATTTTTTCACTTTTTTTACTTGTTGAAAATAAATCATCACTTTACTTTGTTTATAATGCTACTTTTGTTGTTTTACAGTTGCTTGGTGGGGTCAATTCGAAACTAATGTTCGAATATTGTACAAGTTTGCAATTCAAATTTTAAGTCAATGTGTGAGTACAATAAGATGTGAAAAGAATTGGAGCACATTTGAGTTCATCAATTATAGGAAAAGGAATAAATTAGAGCACAAAAGATTGAATGACTTGGTCTAAGGTATGTTATTATTATTATTATTATGTTAGATATAATTTTTTAATAATTTAATTTTATTGTTTACTAGGACTCTTAATATAACAAGTAGCTTTGTAGATCCAATTTGTATTGATAATATCGTTCTTTTGGTGAATTGAGTTTTTGATGAATTGAGTTTGATAGATGAGAGTGACTTAGAAGATAATCTTGAATGGAAAAATATTGACACGTCATTTGGTGTAATGAATTTGAATGATGGTGATGATGAAGCTCTTTTCAATGATGAAGATTTTGTACCAAATAAAAATTGAAGTTAATGAAATTTAAGCAGGTATTCGATTGAATGAAGTTTCAAATTTTTGTTTCTTCTCTTCTTTTAATTTTACTAATATTTGATGTATATGTTACATTATATATATGCAATATAATTGTAAATATTTTTATTTTAGGTTTTGCTTCTAATTAGTCGACACGGACTCTTGTTGTAAATTGTAATTGATAGAGAGTCGTGGATATTTATCATTCTTTTTATTTGATGTAATTATTATTTATTATATAATAAAATTGTAATATTTTAAATACTTTGTTTTGTTCTTAATTTTATATTTTTATGATGATTAAATGATTTCTAAAAAATTAATTATGATTATTATTTATATGTGAAAAATAATGCTAATAACAAGAAATAAATTGTTGTTATTTTAAATTTTTATTATTATATTTTTTGGAGACAAAATTGATGTAAAATTATAAATTATACAGTACAACACTATATCGAAATATTATTTTGCAATTTTAAAAAAATTCAAAAATTATTTTATAAATTTAAAAAATTACTCGAAACAATAACTACTATTAATCGGTATCGATATTGTATTATACTAGAATCAAATCTAGAATGGTTTAACTACTAATGTGAACGTCCGTGAGTCAGCATACTATTCAAAGTATCATTGAATTAACCGGCATTAGAGGCATCAATTGTTTGCTGAAATCGAAAATCTGGAAAAAAAAAGAAGGAATGCTAACCTCAGAAGCACTTGGACATGGAACCATATTATCGGATTCATAGACATGTACATGGCATAAGGCTCTTAATTTTATATTTGTATAATGATTAAATAAATTTTTAAAAAATTAATTATAGTTATTATTTATATATAAAATATATGAAAAATAATGTTAATAAAAATAAACAAATTGTTGTTATTTTAAATGTCAATTATTATAATTTTTGAAGATAGAATTAATATAAAATTACAAATTATACAGTATAATATATTAAAATATTAGTTTGCAATTTTAAAAAATTTGAAAGACTATTTTATAAATTTAAAAAATTATTCGAAATAATATTTGATATTAATCAGTACTGATATAGTATCGTACTGGAATTAAATCCCGTACCGATACTATTATGGTATTTATAACATTTGGTACAACTACTAGTGTGAATGTTCGTTAGTCAGCATACTATTCGAAGTTACATTGAATTAACCGGCATTAGAGGCGATAATACTAGCAATTGTTTGCTGAAATCTGGAAAAAAAAAAAAAA
Source organism: Erythroxylum guanchezii (assembly GCA_025629825.1). Classification (NCBI taxonomy): domain Eukaryota; kingdom Viridiplantae; phylum Streptophyta; class Magnoliopsida; order Malpighiales; family Erythroxylaceae; genus Erythroxylum; species Erythroxylum guanchezii. Next base: position 11,048,700 of record JAOTAX010000002.1, on the reverse strand, counting down.
AAAGGAATGCCAACCTCAGAAGCACTTGGAAATGGGAACAACATTGTCGGATCCAAAAACATGTACATGGCATAAGGCTCTCTTATAACAAACGAAATTTCTTTTCATTATCTATGGTTTCTTCTTCTTTTTACAAGAATGACCACATAATCTGCAGCAAGAACACATTGCAGTTCTTACCATTTTAAGAAGCAAAACCTAGTCTGGTGTTTCACATAAAATGGATCTAAAAACTGTAGAACTGAGGGAATTTTCAGTTCCTCCTTACCAAAAATTCCCAGGTGCTGGTATTGATCTTAACCCTCTATCTTTACGGACAGGAGATCGAGCATATCGCCTAGCCTTGTTTATCTTCATTCTAATAGCAGGAACTTTTCTGGAAATTGCTTTCCAGATCATTTGGACAGCATCCCCTTGCTTTGATGGGTATTGAAACTCGAAGAAGTTTTCTACCTCTTTCAATTTTTGCCACATTCTGGTCCATTCATCCTTGCCAATGCTCCTTATGAAATTTATGAGGTAGTTCCCTTTGATAGCATCAGATGTGCGAACAAATACGCAGAACTGAGAGTAGTCAAGGACATCCTCGTAAGGGAGCTCAATGTCATCACTGATGATGACTGGGACACAGTGGCTAGCAATGGCATCAAAGAGTCGGTTTGAGGATGGAGTGTCACCTGCTATATTGAGACAGAATTTGGAAGAGTGCATTCCCCTTGAAGCCTTGTTGATTCCATCCTTTTGAACGCTGCCAAATTGAAAATGCACATCTTTTTCGTCTTTAAGAAGATAAAACAACTCTTGGCGAGCAAAACCACCCTGAACAAGACAAACCAATATATAAGAAATGATCGAAAGGAATATAATTGGTTTGTTACCAGAGTCCACGCCATGGTAAGTGTTGATAGAAGTTCACAAGAAAAATGTGACAAATTGAATTCAGCAACCACTAACTCCCCACAAGCCCAAAACCGCTAAAACCAATCAACAAAGAACAACATACATAAAGCTGGTTGTAACACACAAAAGCATTAGATGTAAGATGTTAAATCAAGAATAGTGGGAAATGCAGATTCAGCAACGAGAGATTAGAGTTTAGCAAAGAAGGCCTTATGAATTTCATACAATTTCAAGTTCAAAAGGCTATTCCAAGAGGAACGGAAATGTTATATTTTTAAGTCCTCGAGAAGATTGTATTTTGTAAAGCTATAATTCTAATCATAAGGCCAGGTTGGTGCATATCCACGAACTAAGTGGGAGGCAAAACTAACCAGGAATAGTAGATGGAAAACATGTGTTTGCTTACATTAATAGAGCTAGGTCACTTAGCATTAATTGCTCGCAATATTGAGTAAAATATCATACATCTTCACAAGTAATTTTGCAAAGATCCCTGTTCTTCACACATTCAATGAACAGCACAAACAATTTTATGTGAAGGACCGCAAGCAAAAAACATCCGCAGCCTTAGTTATCTTTTGTAATTTCAAAAGAAAATCAAGGTATCTAAAACAAATTTGCTGCAGAATATGAGTAAAGAGAAGGATATACATACATCTTTTCGGTATATGGCACCTTGAAAGTACAGCAAAGTTGGACGGCTGTCGAAATTGGAAGAGTCATCGGTGTACCTTTTGATTATATGTTTGTAAGGTGCAATCAAATCTTTGTCAACATTTGCTATAGTTGGAGGATACCTCCCAAAATCCGATAGAATGAACATTGCTGACCATAACTTCATCCTGGCAAATAGCATGCTATTTGGGTGGTGAGCCAGAACCACATGATCTCGTCCCCCAGACCTTTTCCACTCCTTCTGTGATATCACAAACTTCACCAGCTTCTCTTGCAACATTCTGTTCTTGCTCTTCCTTTGGTGGGGATTCACTTTAGAGTAGCGGTTATAACTCAATGAAGAGAAGAATGGTACAAATATAACATCAGCTTCACTAGAATTATGAACTCTTATAGCACTACTAGCTCGAGGAATTTCAGGGACTTCTGAGGCAAGAAGATCCAATGTAAGCCAATACTCAATACTGTGCTGTAAATTCAACCCACCAGGATAATGAGGTACCCCAGCTCTAAGATCAGGCCAAACACTATTCCCTTTAGCTTTCCAGTCTAACAGTTCAAAATGAAATTCAAGAGGCAAATCATACATGAAAACCTTGAGAGGTTCTTCCCTGTTCTTGTCATTGGCACTACATTTCAAAACTTCAACATCAGCTTTCTTTTGGGATTGCCCTCCATCCTGTATTTCTTCATCATCTGAGACTACATTGTCCACAATAATTGCTCGATTTGCAACAGGAGGTGCAACATTATACTGATTAAGAGATTGAATATTTCGGTTGTCAATTATTGATAGAAGCTTAGGATTAGACAAGGAACTACGGTGTAGGAAACTGGGACGGCTTGTGGAACGCAACAAAGAGAACCAAGATAATACAAACAAGGCCGTTATAAACGGGAATAAACAAAACAAGAATTTCCTAGATACAATTATCCCAACAGATGAGACTTGTTTCTCGGCCATTTCAACACCAGTTGAAGAAAACAATCAGAAAGTACTCCCTACAAGCATCTTATCAATATCAGAAAAAGAAAAAAAAAAACTAGAGTAGCAGAGAGAAAGCTTTGATATAGCTATCAAATTGGAAAGTGTTCCATGTCCAGAGGGCCGTAATAACAAGGCTCATGAGGTTGGGAAGGCCAGATGAGGCAATTGGGAAAGTTTAAGACTCGACAAAAAAGCCATTTCTGGTCATTCTGGTTAGAAGATAAGCATCTCATGAACAACTTCCTCTGGCATTCTGGAAATAATCTTCAGCCACACATTAAGATGCAACGAGCTCAGCCGTTGACGTCAAAAAGTTGGAGTTTCCGTTGGATTCCCCTTATCTTCACAATATATATACACGATTCAGGGAAGCAGCCTCTTTCTTCACCATGGGCAGCCCATACGCCGATTGTTCTAACCTCAACAAAAATAATGAAATGTGGTCCACATTAGAAATGGTAATCAAACTCCAGAAACTGCAAATGTTTTGTATCAAAACTCAAAAAGAAAAATTACAATTGTTCGTACTGAACACAGAACAGAGTGAGAAAATTTGCTTAGAAGACTAGAATTGACGGCAAAAATTCTTCCGCGGAAGCAGAACACACACTCGTTTAAAACAGCCAAGCACACGAGGAGCGAACAGCAGAAAAGGAACCCAACAAGTAAAGGAGCAATCTTGACCTTGACGAGTAAAACTCAAAAGGCAGCCGACAATAGGCTTTCCTCCACAAGAAGTTTTATCGGAGAAACCAAACCAAAATAGTGAAGGAAAAGAGAACTTTGAAGTGGGCTGTCTTCTTGTTAATATGCCCATATCGGCTGCGACCATCACAAGCAATTTCCCCCCACCCAAAAAAGGAAAAAACATCCCATGTCCAGAAAGGACCAAACCCAGCTGACACCAAGTTCAATCTCACCAAACCACCAAACAAAAGACAGACAAACACTACCAAATACGCTCAACAAAAACCAGAGACCGGAAAAGGGTAAAAAAGAAATTAAAAAAAAAGGAAAATGCGGTAGGTTGTCCAGAACGAGAATGCAAGTTGTGGAATTTCGTACCGTAAAAGGATAAACACAGACACACACCAATCAGTACTTGCATATTGACAATGTGAAAACAGTCTCTATCTGTCTTTTTCTCTGGTTCAGGTTAAGGTGCTGGGGAACCTTTTTTTATTTGCTGTGAAGTGAAAACGATGGAGTTGGCGTGGGAATAGGATCTTTCAGGTGAAGCGGGCTCTTTGGAGCTATCCTTTTTCTCTGTTTTTGACTATTTAATTTTATGGTTACGTATATAACACATGCCTTCATCGTATTACCGTACCAAAGGCACCAAGAAAGTGAGTGGCAAGACGATAAACTCAACTCATTAATTGACGACAAATCCTCAGCGATATTGTGTATTAATTTTACAGATCCCTCCATTACACTATCTTTTTGGCCAAAAGGACTTGTACTGTGTATCATATGTGCTATTATTAGAAGGTCCTGCTCTTGTTTCTTCTCCTAAATAGAAAAAAGAAGACTAAAGAAATGGGCAAGTGTATGCATCCAATGACTTGTTACTTAAACCAAGAAACGACGTTCACAGGATATGATGATCGACGTCTTGGCAAGGCAACTCCATAACTCTTTCCTTGTTTGATAGCAAGAATTTAAGAAAACTGTCGGAGAAGGGAAGAAGACAGGAGGAAACAATTCTGTTAATACGCGATGCCTTTATTCATGCTCTAACAGCCTTTAAATACAAAAGTCTGTCTTGAATATGTGGAACTCCCACAACTAAAAACAAGAAATAACGTTGGTGGATTTCCCACCTACAACTGGAAATCAAAAGAAATAGAAAATCAAACCATTACTCCTTACAAGCTGCTACATGTTGAGGAGCATGATCTTCTGCATATTATTAGGAACAAGGGAAAAAGGGCTGCTCCAAAAACCAAGTCAGAGAGATTGTGTGAGAGAGGGCTGCTGAGATAAAGTCCAAAGACCAAATCAGAGAGATCGTGCGAGAGAGAGCTGCAGGTTGCTAGTACGAGGAGATTTCTGCTATCAGTCGATCCGCCCTACAAGGTCCTTGTCCTCAAGGACAAAAGTTGGGTACCTCTTTGAAAACTGTCTGAGATTTTCCCACGTTGCATCCACTTCCGAAATGCCAGCCCACTTAACAAGAACTTCAGTCACTGGCTTGTATCGTTCGGTACCACTTTTGAAAATTTTGGCTGGTTTGTCTCCTCAATTTTATGCTCCAAACTATCTTCAATAACGAAGAGTTGAGGTCTTTGGCAGCGATGGCCTGGGCTGTACTGTTCGTCACAATAATAACATAATCCTTTATCTCTTCTCTCCTTTGCCTCTTGACTGGAAATTCTACGAAAAGGGGGTTGATTGTTGGTGGTTTTGGCAGCAGGTGGAGGTCCCAAAATGCTAGGGGGTTGATTGTTGGTGGTTTTGGCAGCAGGTGGAGGTCCCAAAATGCTGGGTTGCACGATGCTATTGTTGGTCCAAATGAGTTTATTTCTGTTTATATTTTTCTTCTATAAGTTCAGCTTCTCTTCAACCAATTTTGCTACTCCAATGGCATCAGTCAATCGTCGCGGTTGTTTAATCTTCACATCTAACCAAATCTCATCTTTGAGCCCTGCAATGAAACATCCCACTAAAAAAGATTGGGGCAAGTTATCAATACGATGAGAAAGTTTCTCGAATTCTTCCTAATAAGTGACAATAGTAGAGGTTTGTTTGAGGCGAGCAATTGCTTCTAAAAGATTTTCATAATCAGTCAGTCCAAATCTGATAAGAAGTGCTTTTGTAAATTCCTTCCATATTACGGGCCCTTGAAATTTTTCATATCATCGGTGCCATTGCAAGGCGATTCCCTCCAAATGAAATAAGGCAAGGTCGACTTGATGTTCAGCGGCCTCTTTGGAGCTATCCTTTTTCTTTGTTTTTGACTATTTAATTTTATGGTTACGTTTATAACACACGCCTTTCCCTATTTCATATCTGATATGAAAACATGGATTCTGTTTCTTTTGATTTATCTACTAAACTTAATGCATCTAGAAAAATACCTTTAATTGATAATCACCGCCACTGGTTGAGAACTGAATAAACGATCTGAGTGTGTAGTCTCTATCCTTCAACTTCAAATTACACCATTATAGCATTTCTGTCTTTTGTAGTAAACAAACTTCACGAAAAATGTAAAAATAAGGCTGTGCACAATTAAACAGAGCTTGGGCACTGGAGTTTGGCTTGATCAGGAACAAGTGGGGAAGGTGAAAGGTGGACTGGACTCCCTAATTCTGTCCTCATTTGACCATAAGATTAATATAAAGAACCTTGTACTCTGTGCAGTTGTTGACCACTTGACTGCTCATATCTCCATGTTTTGCCTAGTTCGTAACTTTAATCTTAAGGATATTTGAATTTTAGATATTAAAATCGCTTGTCGGGCATCCCACTACTTGCAGAACAGGAAATTGAAGTAGTTATAGAATAATAATACTAATAATAATAGTCTAACTTTAAGATGTTGGGTTAGATGCTCGCACATGCAGACAAATTCCAAGGCAACCTTATCTAATGATTTTTACATTTTCCAACGTTAAGATGTTGGGTTGACAAGGCAACCTTATCTAATGATTTTTACATTTTCCAACGTTAAGATGTTGGGTTGACACTGCAGTCATTGGGAGCATCAGATCTTCTGTCCTACTAACTCTGGTCCTATTCTGTTCCACAATAAAATATCGACGTCTTCGTGTGATTTAAACCGACGTCTGCGTCTCAGCTTATCTTTAGCCAAGCCGATCTTCCTTTGATTTTGCTTCCCGCCTCACTCTTTCCTTCCCCTTAATGGCATTCATTTCTTCCACTCTGTCGCACACCTACCTTCCAAAAGCTTGGGTTAATTCATGGAATGTGTACTGAAAGGTTGAGGTATCCTCTTTGCCATCCACTCGCTCTCCCTCATGGCATCGACACTCATAGTAAAGACCATAAGTGCTAGGATTCAACTAGTTTTCGGGTTTCGCAAATAATCTTCAGCTGGATTCTTGGTTCTCGTCAAAGGAAGATCGGCTCAGCTAAAGATAAGCTGAGACGCAGACGTTGGTTTAAATCAACGAAAACGTTGACGTTTTATGCTGGGACAGAATAGGGCTAGGGTTAGTTGGACAGAAGATCTGACACCCCCCATTGGATGCCATTTTTCCCTCACGGAGGATACGTCGGAGACTCGCTTCCCTAGACTTGTTATGTAATTTTTTGTTTCTTTCCCTTCAAAAAAAATTTCCAAGGCAACCTTATTTCTACTACAAAAGCACGTGGCTTTGACAGTCTTACTGGAAATTTTATATAGATTTCCAGTGTTATTGTTCCAGCTATTTGATGATTTTGTTGGAGCTGAGGAATTGTATCTTGTAGAAACCTATCACACTGCCAACTCACTCTAACCCTATCCAAAAGTTCAGTATGAATATCAGCCACAATCAGAGAACCAAATTCGATACTAGAAGTGCCAGAGAGGGTTTATTGGTTTTGGTTTGTTGCCGCTGCGTGACCGACACCTCCTTTCCCAACAAGTGGTATCAGAGCCAGGTTTGGTTCTGGATATTTGTGGTTGTGGTTCTAGTGAACAATGGAAGTTGTCAATACTAATAGGATGGTTACTTTGAATGGCGCTAATTATGCTCTTTGGAAGGGCAAGATGGAGGATCTGCTTTATGTGAAGAATTTTCACTTACCAGTATTTGCCACTGA
>JAOTAX010000002.1:11013919-11026253 GCA_025629825.1 Erythroxylum guanchezii | reverse complement strand
GATTTTTTAATACATACAAATCAAAATCTTGACTTATTATTATTAAAGTAATTTTGATTTGGAGCGTTCGCAAAAATTTACTCTTTATATTTTCTATTTAGAAGTTATATTTTTATGTGCTATACAACTCGATGGATATCAAAAAACCCGAACAACCCAGTGAATTTGGATATGGGTAGTAAATCGTAAAAACCGATGGATATGGATATGGATATGGGTAGAGTAAAATCCGAACCGAACCCTACCTATTGCCATCCCTACTCCTGACTCTTTCAACCTTTCATTTTTTGTTTGTTCTCTTGACATCCCAAGCTACTCTCGCATTATAGTGCAACTAAGAAATTGAAAACGAAAGGCTGAGGACATTAGGAGAACAAATTGAAAATAAAGGGTGTTCACGTCCAGAGAACAAACTGAAAATAAGGATAAGAGTGTTGTGAGAACAAACTAAATATGAAGGGTAAAGGTGTCGGGGATGCATAAACTGATTTAGGAATTAAACAAACCCTCAATTCAGTTACAATGAAAGTCAATAATATAAAGAGAACTTAAAACAAAACCTCAATTCAGTTACAATAAAAGCCAACCAAATTTAAACCCTCAATTCAATAAAAACATTAACAGGCTATTTGAAACACAGCGAATTGAATTCATTAACGAATTGAATTCAATTACATTAATGAAATTGAATTGAATTCAATTTACACTATTTGGAACAAATCCAATAATATTATAATTGAATTCAATTACTCTATTTGGAACAAATTCAATAAGATTATAATTGAATTCAATTATTTTATATGACACATTTATCCCTGACACATTTATATGCTATTTTTATTTTCTTTGAAAATGCTATTTTTATTATTTATTGTAAAATGTATAATAACACATGTAAATTAATCACTTAATTTTTATAAATTAATTAATTTTTATTAACATCAACAACCTTAACACCATCAAAACTAATCTTGTGTTGATAATTGGCTTCCAACGCGTGAGATAATTGTCGCCAACAATCCGGGTTCAACAGAGGCATTAGGAGAGGGTGGTAAGTTAAGCCTAAAAGGCCTCAGTCAAGCAATCCTTAGCAACCTCTAAGCCTTCACTATCAACCCCAGTAGCAAGTTCCACTATACAAAACAACCAAAATCACCACCGTCAACAAACAATGATAGCTTGTTCCAACTGATAAGAATCAAGAATTGGGAAGAGACAAAGAGAGAGAGAGAGAGAGGTAATACCAGAGTCAGGTACATAATAAGCTTCTTACTCTTCTTCTTCTTCTTCTTTGGTGACGATGAACTCCTGACCTTCATTAACCTTCATTGACGACGATGAACTCCAAAGAGGAGAAGAAATTGCGTCGTCTGCTGTGAAGAGTGCGTGGGTATTTTTGGGTCTCATCGTTAAAACAGAAAAGCATCAACTTGTAGAGTTGAATTCGCGTGCATTAGGCCGTGAATTGAATTTACAAAGAGGGTGGGGGTTAAACCCATACGTGAATTCAATTCGTGGCCATTTTTTTGTTCCAAACAAGTGAATTCAATTCAATCTCAAGATTGAATTCAATTCACGGCATTCCAAACAGGCTGTAACTAAATGAAAGTTCACAATTTAATGGTTTCTTCTTCAATCATCAAACATGTTCTTAACTAAATCCTTTCTCTATTGAATCCATTCATTACTTGTCTTAACACGATCAACAAATTTAGGGAAAGGTGCATTTTTCCCAACTGGCATATCCTTAACTTCAAGAGGAGTAAGCTCTACTGGATCATAAATCATATGCAACCTAATAAAATTGTGCAGAAGGCAGCATGCAAGAATTATGTGCACATGAGTGGTTGCTGGATAAAAAGATGGATTTTTTAGAATTTTCCATCTTTTTTTTCAATAAACCAAATGCATGTTCAATCACATTTCTGGCAGATAAGTGTCTCTTATTATAAAGCTCTTATGAGTTCCTAGGTGCCTTTTCATCTCTTGCCCACTTTTGAATATGGTATATTGTGCCTCTAAAAGGTGCAAGAAAGCTAGGACCATTGGTATAGTCAACATCTACTAAGTAGTAATTTCCTATAAACAAATGACACTATTAACTATTGTATTTTTAATCAAACCTTTTTAAAAAAAAGCAAAATTATGAAAATTCTTATCTTAAATATCCCTTGGAACTTGAAGTCTATTAGGCCTAGTAACAGCATTGTGCAGAACCCTTGAATCAGATGTTGAACCCTCCCATCCAACAAGAGCATAAACAAAGTTTAAATTCTTATCATATAACCTCTAACACATTAGTGCATATTTTCCCTCTCCTACCTCTGTATCTGGGTTTGTCTGTATGGGGAACTATTATTTCTAAATAGGTCCCATCTAGAACACCAAGGCAACCCTTTGAACAAAATTCCACCAATAAAAAGTTTTAGTTTGGTATTTTAAAAAAGTGAAATTAGACAATTTATTGTAGCTAATTAAATTTACTAACCTTAAACTATTTCCATTTATTGTCTGTGCAATCCTCAGGAATTAGTATGGGCTTAACATACAACAGATGTTGAAGTTTTAGTACAGCCTTCAACACACTATGGAAGATCTTACTTATTGTTTCTCCTGACCTCATAAACCTAACTTATAATATTCTATTAGATTCATTTTGTGCTAATATTCTTAGGAAGATTAAAACTTTTTCTTCAACAGGTACATGGCTATTATTCCTCAACCCACCATGGACTTGAAGCATTTCACATAACAATGTAAATGCATTTAAGTCCATCCTTAAATCCCATTGGCTATTCCTATCACTCTCATTCAAACTCCTATCTATATTAGCTTGCCTAGTTGGTACTACCTTTAGCATTTTCACTCCTACTCAACTTTTTTGTGTATACATACAAGCATAACAACATGACAATTCTCATGAAATCCAATTCTCCATTCCAAAGCTCAAACAAAGTCAGACACTTAAACATAGCATCATGATCTTTGTTATCCATTTTTGTAAATAAAAGCTGTCTGCAAAGATTAAAAAATATATAATAATCATGAACAAGCCACAACCAACAATACTAGATAAATCCAAGCAGTAAAGTGGAAATTGCAGGTAAATAGAGTCACCAGAAAGCTGCTCATGGATAACAATAACAAAATACCCGAGACCTATCACCACAGATCCCCGTCATATATCCATAAAGTCTTCTACCTCGTAGGAATAGGAAATTCTCCTAAATGAAATGTTATGTTTGAAAAATATCAAAAGCTAAATCAGGACACGAAGAGTCTAATAACAACATGACTTGACAATTAAGTTACGTCTGAATCAAGCGAAGAATTTCACAAGAAATGAACAGTTAAAAGGAACCGAACTACAAAAAAGCAACGTAAGGATGAACACAAGCTATTAACAAAAGATCAAAATGACATGCCGAAAGACAAGTCAAGAAAAAAAAAAAAAAAGGAATAGATCAACGAGACAAAAGAGGATTTGAATCTGTAAAAGAAACTAGCAACAAGATGAAATAGCTCACCAAACTTTAGAAATCAAACGTCCATGTGTTTGTGTGTGTGTGTTTTGGTGGTCTTTGAATGGTCAACGAAACATAATCAGAATTAGTAGATATCAAAGACAAATATCAATACTTATAATATGAATAGATGGATTCCATACTTATTTCAAATCATTCCTTAAGTGGTTGAAATTTAGCGCCTAACACATGATTGAACAGTTGTAACCCGTGTTAATATAAAGATACAACGTTCAATATGACCATTTTCTAGACTGTCTATTAACCTATTTTTTGAGATCTTTATTTGTAAGAGGAGATTCGTGTCCCCAAATCACAACAGAATGAATACATGAAAAAAGCAGAGTCGAGAAAAGCCGACATATTAGAAGGATCTGTTGTTGGTGGAAAATCAAGTCAAATCATCACTGAGTAAAGCAAGAAGTCAAGCGATTTCCAGAAAGCTATCAAACACCAAGTCTACAATTTTAACAAGACCACGAAATGCTCGTTGACAACTAAGAATGTAAACACAAACTAAATCGTCTTCAAAAGTAGAAAAGTACCCCACAACTACCCACTGGAATCGAGTTACAACGAGAAACGAGAAGCGGAAAACCACCAATACCTAGCGAATGAAGCTAGTGGCTTCTTTGTCAGACGACGGCGGCTTCCACTGGCTCCTTCTAGACTACGGCGACTTCTAACAGAATGACTAGTTTGTTTTTCAGACGACGGCGGCTTCACTAGCTTCTTCCAGATGACTGATCTAAGGTATAACGTTAGTGGTCAAAGTTGAAATTTTAGGGTTAAAAGCAACGAGAGAACAGTAAAGCATGGAATCATACAGCGACGTTAGGGGAGGAGCATTTCAGAAAATTGTTTATGTGTTTTCTTCTGTCACAGGTTAGAGGAACAAAAAAATTATATTTTTGCAATTTAGAGTAAGAACAAAAATAAATTAAGTCCATGTTACAGAATTTTTATGATTTATCATGTCTCTGCCAACCGAGCCAGTAACCAAACCCAACGTTAATACTCTCTATTCTCTAAAACTAATGCCGCTAAGCAGGTAAAGTGTACTGAGTGGATCGAGTTGTCTTATTTAACCAGTACACCAGTACCTACAGCCTCGGGAATGTTCATAATTAAAAATCAACTGTCTTAATAATGTTGTTCTCAAAGGCCCCAAAATTTGTAAGTTAAAACGGTAATACATTTGCCTTCAAGGTTCTGAGTTTTCGTTAAAGAATAGGAGACAGAACTGAGTATATGAATCCTTTATTGAAGTGGTAAACACCAGTCTGCACTCCATATATGAAAGTCAAGAACTTGCAGAGGATCAGAATTGGAATTGCATTTCCGGTGCATAGCCAAGAGCTTCAAGGTGACCAGCCATGGCCTTGTTCATAGGTGGCGGTCCACATCTGAGAATCTGCAGATTAGATAATAGAAACTATAAGTAGTTCCTTTCTTTGGCTTTTCATCTTTTTCACTTATTATTGGTTTTTCTCTAACATGATTATCTTTTTCACTTATTATTGGTTTTTCTCTAACACGATCCTTATTGGCTCTTAAGAAGCCCAAAATTTCAGAGAATCGGCGAATACGTTCGAGGTTCAGGCCCAACATTAACAACATATCTATACCTGAACATCAGAAGCAGGTGAAGGGCAATGCGTTGCAATCATTTCCTTCGAAACAAAGCCAACACCACCATCCCAAACTTCAGGAGGCTGAAAAAGAAAACAACATTCAAATCTAAAGACTATATAGAGTAATATTTAATAACAGTACCAAAAGTTCCAGAAATAAGGAAATTATTTATGCATCAAAAAGCAGTAGTAAAGGAATTAGGTATAGAATATAGGCATATTATGGTTTTCGGCCCTAAAATGTGCAGGTATGTATTTGCACTAATAAAACCAAATTTACCAAACCGATCTGAAGGGATTATGCCACATTAAGGGCATCAAAGACCAGACAATGAGACATTATTATTATCATTATTATTATTATTATCTTTTTCATGTGGGCGAGGGTTATTTAAAAATAACCTCTCTACTAGTTAAGAATAAAGCTGCGAATCATTAGATCTCCCTAAATCTTGCGTGTTAACGGGATTTCTACTGAGTGTTATTGTTGTTATTGTTTTTAAAGACCAGAAAATGACACAACATATATTAGTTCTCCTTCAAATAAACTCCCGTGGATGCAATCTTAAATTTGGGTCCTCTACTTGAACAAAATTTTAGTGTCTCAAACTTAATATGTTGCCATTGGGTTTCCCTTTCCACCCTCATTTTCTTCGTTTCTGTAGATAAATTAGTATTATTCAAGGTTGTTTACAGGTTAGCAAGGAGTCGTTACGACTTTGGAATCCTAGCATCACAAACAGAAAAATAAACTAATCATTCATATTTCTTCTAAGCTACTCTTCTTGAAGTAAGTGATAAACAACATCCAAAGAAAGATGGTAGAAAACAAGTGGAAGGAATTTGCACGAATAATAGGATGATGAAATCAAAAATTAAAATAGGTAAAGAAGTCAATGCTGGTGAAAGGCAATTTTACCTGATTCAAGACATAGTAAACTTTGAAGCGATCTGGGTACTTAGCTGCAAGACTATCCAACTCTTCCTGTGAGTCGACAGGAACTAACTTTCAATTATTTGCAATAAGAAGACATGTATTATTTAAATAAAGAAAGAAAATAAATTAAAAGCATGGGTTAGAGAATCATACAGAATTATTCAAATTTTCATCTAAACATTCATGTTAGACCTATCTAACTGACAGTTCTCCAAGTTCATTTTTGAGTTTCTATGGTTCTTACCAATTAAAACATTCGGTCCTAGAGTGAAGCACATGACAAGTTTCACATTTGATGCATTCTCCTATTATTGTGATCACATGAACTTCTCCTAATTGAGATAAATATGATTTCTTAACCACTGGAATTGACTGCCAAAATTTTCTGTGAAACGAACGTTTCCAGTCAGGAATTGCCAAGATCACACTTCGCCTGCACCTAGGACTTTCACCTCACAATACATTATTTCTAACGGAAGGATATCCTACTATATAATGTAGATCTTCTCATTGTCAAATGAAAATGCATAACCACATAATAAAGAAAGGAAACGAATAAGAGCCAAAACACATATAATTGATAGATAAAACAAAGCTGCAGCTTACCTTTAAAAGGATGTCCTCCAATGTAACATTGGCATAAATAAGGTGTATTTTCGTTCTGTCTTTTTGGTTTTCTAAAATGGCTCTAGCAACCTGGAAAGGATGCCAAGAAGAAACATATATAAAAACAACTAAATGGTGAATGGTCCAGATTTGAAGCTAAAAAATTCAATAGAAAATTAAATTCAAGGTTAAGAAGTAAACATTCAGTAGCATACTTGAAACATTGGGGTAATGCCAGAGCCTCCAGCAAGCATACCAAATGCTCTAACCTGACCAGGTTGATACCTGAAACGTCCCTGGTACAAAAAATATATCAAACACCCACCAGTCAACTGGAGAGCTTATATTTTCAGACAAGGAAAGGGGAAAATGTAACACTAAAATAAGTTTATGGTATAGAAAACTCTTTGGAAAAGACCCTAACAACAAAATCAACCTTATACATTAAAGAAATTTAAGGAGCTCTGGTTTTGCATCTCTACAATATGTTGTCATAGAAATGCAAATTTGAGTTCCCGCACACTAAGGGACGGCCATGCATACTACCATGGTTTCTTGTTACTTGGAATCTGGAAAAGGTATTGCTATTGAAGTTTTTCTCAGTTTAGACATTGATAAGAAAGTAGGCAGGAAACCTGCCTACTAAGGAACAAATAAGTAGTAACTCAGTTGTAAAATCAGGTAACAATGACAATTAGTTTAGAAAATCAACAAATTCCAAATGCACCAACCATCATTCTTATTCTTGTGAAATGACAGCATTGGCAAGAAAAAAGTACAGTGAAATAAGAAACAAGCTGAGATGAAGTTTTAAAGTTAACTTGCAAAGAGAGCACATACCTTGGGTCCCTTGACAGAAAGATAATCACCAACACGCATCTCTCTAAAATGGTGTGACATCCTTCCTTGTGGATACATCTACTTACAGTAGGATATAAAACCACAGATAAATTATAAAAGCAGCTAAGTTTATCTGAATATGCAACTAAATCTAATGAAATCAAGTAATTGAACAGTAATCTTCTTCTTTTTCTCACAAAAAAAAAAAAACAGTAATCTTCTTCCCATACTTTAATGACCAGCTCAAAGTATCCAACATCAGAATCCAATGTAGTAGGAGTATATGGTTTTATAACCTCTTCACCATTGCTATCTTTGCCCCTGCCCAACAAATTAGCTGGTAAGAAAGATCAAAAGATCACAATGGAAGACAAAAGCGTAACTTCATTTACTCTCATATATAATAGGCAGCAAATCTAAGAGCTGGAATGTGAAAGCCAAAACAGTATACAAAAGAAAAATAAGAATTCGTACTCATTCAACCATATAGAATGCAAAACAAACCTTAGATGGTAAACTCAACCAGAAAGGAACAGTTAATCAAACCTGCAGCTTATATGCTGTCCAATTGGAAGACCCAAAACTGAAGTAGGCGTGGGAAGTGCAAATGCGAACTTCGCTACATTGTGACTCAGCTGAGTGCGCTTGACAAGTTTAAACTCCTTGAAATTCTCAGGATCTAAGCAGCCTATAAACAGGCGCCACAATTAATTAATTTTCAGGGAAAAAAAAAAAGAGAGGGTAAATAATTAGACCTGTAAAAGAAATGCAGAAAGACATTAATTGAGAAAAGTTAAAGGAGATTAGCTAAAAGTAACTTCACAGAGGGCAAAACTGGACATAAAGAGTAGAGAACATTAGAACAATATGGATGGAAGACACCCTGAAAGGTGAACAAAAGTATGGAATGCAACTGGATCGTCAAAAGCAACTTAAAATTTGTCAAGATCATTTCATTTAAAACCAACGGTAATCATGTCAAAAACTAAAAAGACAATTCATGGACATATATCCGACTATGAACAGTCCATTGTTTGTAACGCCTAGAAACATGTCGTCCATACAACGTGAGCAACTAAATCTGAAATCGTAAAACTGATGTAAAAGCGAATCAATGCAAGACCAGAACACAGAAGACAATCAAAACCAGAACTTTAAACAGACACTTTCCAGATCAGGAATCTCAACACAAAGTCAAACCTTAGAACAAATGGTACATTCGAGTATTAGGAGTTCAGACCTTTGGGTTTTTTGGGAGAAAGAAGAAAGACGGCACCGATAACAATAGCGATAATAGCCACACCAACGCCCACAAGAATCTGAACATCAAGTGTCTGCAAGAATTCCAAGTCCATGACTACTAATCACCCCTAAGATAGAAGCTTTCGAATAGATACCAGCACCAGAGAGTGAACCACTAGATGGGTAGGATAAATTTTAGGAGTTGAAGCGCTCTACCACCAGTATGCAGAAGCCACCAAACCTTGTTAGGTGAAAATGTGGACTTGAAGCTCCTGAAAGCACTTATTTATCCTTGGGTGCACCAAACTGGGGTGACCTGTAGTTTTCACTTTATATTATTATATATTTTTACTGTCTTTCAACAATAAATAAATAAATACACATTTATGTTCAAAATCTTTTACATTTTAATTAAGAACTATTACTTGCCTTTATCATATTGTTTAGTTACTACATTATTTCAGCTATCATATTCTAATAATTTTCATTTATATCATTTTGAAAATATTAATAAATAGAAAATGAATCAAAAATAGGATGTAATAATTTTATGAAAGCAAATAGTACCTTTAAAAATGTGTAGCCTTAAGGGACGGCCTTATTTGACCGTTGCAGTTGATTTAGTTAACTTTGGAACAAGTAGAAATCTGGTGTCACAGTTAATTAAATATAAGACCTTATGATCATTAAAAACATAATTCATAATCATAATCATAAAGTAGTTGTCATCTATGACTATCTCCATTTCATTGCTCACTAGACATTTTACTCCCTATGGAAATGTTTCTCTCTTTAATTTACTGTTTCTTATAGACTTTAAGACAGTGACGTATTTTTCTTTAATTTTAAAAGCTTATCTAAAATCATTAAGGCGGCAAGTGATTGTAGTTTTTTCCCATCCCACTATTTTTTTATTAAATAAAAAATTTATAATATTAAAATTATAACAAGTAACGAGCTTTTTAGGCGATTTAAATTTTAAAAAACGTGGATATTAAATTCAGACGTATTATAAAGAATGATGGGCAAATTCGTAAAATTACAATCAGGAAAATCCAGCAAACTAGGGAGCCAACAGTTTGGTTTGGTTTGGTTTGGTATTGGTTTGGTGGCAGTCCAGCACACGGTTTCTAGTTGACCATACGACGCACGTCTTCTGAATGACAGATGTCCAACTCAAATAGAAATACTCGCCCTACTGGAATAGAACTAACTACGTCACATCAAATATTCTATTAAATCTCATCCCGTGGATAAGAATTTAATAGGCTTATTTATTAGAGTTGTACTTTAGGAATACTTTTTTTTTTAAGTTTTCTATTTTTAAAATAAAAGTAAAAATAGGATTAGTTATTAAGATAATAATTATATTTTAAAAATAAATTTAACCTTTTATATAATATTCATTAATAAATTACCAATAAAATTATTTTATTTTATAAAAACAATTTTAAATTAATTTTTATTTATAAATTAATTTTTATTTTAAATATATTTTAATTGTTAAATCAAATTTTTATTTGAAATATATATATTTTGAAGATATTTAAATTTATTTATTTATTTAATATTATTATATAAATTAAATTAAATTAATCATATTATATTAAATTATGAGTAATTCATATAAATAATAAATTTTAATTAATTAAATGCAAAATATTAAATTAAATTATACACAGTTCTTAATAATAATTAATATATTAAATAATTAAATAATATTTAGCTGATAATAAATTAAAATATTTTCAAAATTTTTGCAAAACTAAAAACATAAATCAAAAGATTCAAACAAATATTTTTTATTGAATTCGAAAATAAAAAATAAAAAAAAAGCAAATAAGTCTTCAGTTTTAATTAAATAAATAAAGTGCTAGTTGTTGTTAAATAAATAACAATTAAACATATTTCTTAATCTGCCGGCAAACATTCAATAACGATGATGTTGCATCATCTTCGATGCAGGCAACGTATAGAAAGACATAGAATGTATGTGGAATCTTCTTCTTCTTCCATGTATGTGTATATGCTCCTAGTCCAGTCCCACTTGGCAAGTAAGCATGCCTTCATTCCATCCAAGTCTCTTTTCTTTTACATGTTTTGCTCATTCTATTCAATTTAACTTTTTGTAAAACGCATCAACTGAATCCAATTCCAAATTGCAGTCGCTGTGAAGCAAAGCTGGACGCGGATTTAACTAAGCTCCTTGGAAGTTGTATGAATAATGCATGTAATATCTGAACTGAAGACAAAGTTATGAGCAGAAGCAGATAAGATGTGCTTGATTGACGATTTCCATTTTCTGTTCTTAGACTTGGATTCGACTACGATAGTTGCCATATCTTTGTTGACATTGCCCGCTAACTACTTCTTGTTCCACATTCTGAATACGCGGCTAAATATTGATCACTCATCACTTCTTTTTAACCGCCAAAACCTCCATCCATCTCCCATATTCCTTTTCTCGCATTTTCTCATCCATGTCTCCGGTGTACTTTCCCGTGAAATGGGCGAGAATAACAGGAGAAATTTTGATAAATGCTGTCAGCTACACTGTATTCCTGGTTCTGGATATCTTGGACGTTATATTTTGCATAATATACAGGTATCTTGACGAGATTTTGGAAGGAAAGCCTTCTCCGTGTTGTTGTCGGAAGAGTGGCGGACTAGTGGAAAGTGGTGAAGAGACTGAGGTGTCAGAAACTCTGTATGAGAGGAGAAACAATGTGTTTAGAGAGATGGGGTTTGTTGGTTTTCCAAGAAAATGGGAGGACCGCAGGAAACCAAGTGATTGGAGTGGTATAAAAAATGATGTATTAGTGAATAGATGGTCTGATTGTGGGTGTGAGTCGTGCCTTTCCTGGATGAAGGACAGGGATAAGCTACATGTAGAGGTGAAGGTGCCTCCAAAAGGTAATTTTGAACCAACCCGATTGTTAACCCTGTTTTTAATGATAAAATCTTCATCAAGCAGCTTAAGTTATGTCCCGAATTCGTAATCAGTCGAGGAGAAGGTATCCAACATTGTAGGGCAAGATCGTTGATGTTGTTACCATTCAATTTGTTAACTGCTGCGATGGAGCAGGAATGCCGGGAGGGTTCATCCGAAAACGTGATATTCATACATGGCTTTCTGTCTTCTTCATCATTTTGGACAGAAACGGTATTTCCAAATCTTTCAGAACCCGTGAAGCAAAGCTACAGGCTGATTGCTGTTGACCTTCTTGGATTTGGACGAAGCCCAAAGCCACGCCAATGTTTATACACTTTACGAGACCACGTGGAAATGATAGAGAAATCTGTGATTGACCAGTTGGAGGTGAAGTCTTTTCACCTTTTTGCACATTCCATGGGATGCATTATCGCATCAGCTTTGGCCGCCAAGTACCCCAAATGCGTAAAGTCAATCACTCTAGTTGCACCTGTAAGTGTATAGATAACTATCAACGGTTTGATCAGAGTCATAAATTTCATTTTGATCTTTCAGTAATTTGACTGATGTCTGTGTTTACATTGTTCTTTTGGATTTAGCCTTACTTCTCAAAGTCTAA
>JAOTAX010000002.1:10998159-11010626 GCA_025629825.1 Erythroxylum guanchezii | reverse complement strand
CTGTATAATATATCAATATGGACTATTTTGTAATTTTTAAAAAGTTTAGGGACTATTTTATAAATTTAAAAAATATCTCGAAACGGTACCCGGTACCGATCGGTACCGATACAGTTCCGTTTCAGAGCCCAATCTAATACCGAGTTCGGTACGGTATTTGTAGCATTGCAACATATTCACAAAAAAAAAACATTTTTGCATTTCTAATTTTCTGGTTTGCGAATCTTATTTTTTGGTTTGCGCTTTTGCAGTTTGAAGTGTTCTTTTACGTTTTTAGTTTGTTGTTTTCCATAGGCTGAAGTTCAATAGTCAATAAATTAACACGTAACGAAAAATCTAATCAGTTTCAAGGTTACAAATTCTGCTACTAGTTTCAAGTTAACAACATTTTAATTGACAATGGAGTTTTTAAACATATTTTTTTAAATTTTTTGTTACAAATTTTAACCAACATATTTTATTTTTAATTTTTATATTACAAATCACTATTACAGAAAAATGAAGAATAACTAAACGACAAGATTTCCTTATATCTGTGAATTGTTAGCATCAATGTTCTGAAATCCGGATCGGTCATCGAACCGGTGGCCTTATTGGTTACCGGTTTGACGGGTTCGACTAGTTCGACCATCGGTCGAACCGGTGTGACGTAATAATTATGCAATAATTATATTTAATTATATATAATATTAAAAATTTTCAAAAAATTTGAAAAATTTAAAAAAATAAAAAAAATTGTCGGACCAATCAGACCGATTCAGACTGGGTCAATTGATAACTGGTTTTGAAGGATAAACCGGACTGGACCACCGATCGGTCCAGTCCAGTTTTAAGAACAGAGGTTAGCATAAAGTTAATCAAGTCAAATTATTCAAATTGCTCTTTATTTAAGAATGTCAATGAGCTGACCCACGGGCCTGCCCATAATCAAGCTTGACCTATTTTTTAAAAAAAATTACAAAGTGATGCCGTTTTCGTTATTTCGGTTCAACCATGAATCGAGTCAACCCATGACCCGATCAGGCCGAACCATTTTAGCCCATGACCCAGGCCGGATCAAAATTAACATCCCTATCTTTGTGCACAATAGTTTACAAACTACGTATTTAAGATAAATTACAACTACTCACACTGCAACTTAAACCTTCACCTCTGGGATTGGAAGGTTCTTACCAGGTCCTACTTCATTTAAAAAACGGAAGCAATGCTACGGTGCAGTGCAGATCTTTTTGTCTTCGGTAGAGAAGGAAAGCAAATCAAGCCTGGATTTTTCACCATCAAGGTTGAGTTTCGTTGACGAGATTAATCAAGAGCATTATAACTGCCAGAAATACGAACCACAAAATTTATACAGTAAAGCAGCATATAAATACATAACGCTTAGGGCATTTTTACATGGTTGCTCGAGTCTTAGATAAGTTTTACAAGGGAAAAGATTGCAAAGAATACACATTCTCAAATTATGGAATAGGCAAAAGAAATTATGTCCTGTTATCAGCTACTATCACTCTCCTTCACTGGATCAGAGCTCACGACTGGAAGATTTTTTCTATATTGAGCAGATGTCAACCTTCTCTCCAAGGGTGTTTTCCTTTTGCTTACAACAAATCGGTTGACTCCTTTCCGCATTGGCATTATTGATGGAAAATCTTCATCAGGTATCTGGCTCAGCTCTGATATGTCCTTAATCTGGGCAACACGTCGAAACCACCTCTCTGCCTTGGCCTCTTCTGACATGTCCAGAGGATCTGGTTCCTTTACTGCTGAACCTTCCAAACTCCTTCCATTCCAGCTATCCCTACTATTCCAATTTCCAGGTGATTGAGATGTAGAACCCACCAAATCTGTTGTCGCACTTACATTCTCTTTCCAAGGGTCACCATCCTCGTTAGTTGGGGAACTAGTGAAGCTTTGTGGAGGATTTCCAGTGACACTTACAGCTGTGCTCATATAGTCATTACTCGAACATCCACTGCTCCCACTGTACCTGCTACCAGGTTGGGGATCAAGAACATTTTGTGCTGAAATTTCACTTGATTGTGTCTTATAAGGCACATCCACCTCTCTTTCATTGAAGTGCTCCCCATTGAGTTTAGAACTCCAGCTTTCTGTACTTTGCTGTTGATTTGTAAACCCTTGCACATGGTCTGCATTAAGCATCCCTGGTCTAGCTGCTTTGAACTTCTTTGAAGGCTCATCTGGTGTGGCGATTGGAAATTCGTCAATAGCATTATTAACTGTATTTGCATCTGGCTGCTGATGATCCTTCTTAGCAAAATAATTGGCTGGGAAGGGAACAAAGGGGACGTAGTTGGTGTCCTTAGTTTGCTCCATGGCCATTTGCCTCTTGTACATTGGAGAAGTCAAAGACCGATCTTTCTTCTTGCTGACAACAAATCGATTCTCTCCTTTACGCATTGGCATGACCTCAGGAAAATCATCATCTGAAACTGCACCAGCTACATCTGTAACATTATGTAGCTCTGCAACTCTTTTAAACCATCTGTCAGATTTTTCACCTTGTTCTTTCTCATGTTTGTTTTCTAGAGGCAGGCCCAAAGGATTCTCAGATCGTTTATGGCTCTCAACTGTTTTCCCAAACCTATTGCTCCCAGTAATGGTAATTCCTTGTTCATCAGTACTTGAAGCAAGATACTCATGAATTCCTCTGTCCACCTTTCCACTCTCATCCACTGTGGATTTCTCAGGCTTCCTCACAAACATATTTGCTGGTAATGGTACATAACTGGAATTGCCTCCTTTGGAAGCAGGATGCTGAAGTGAAGCTGAATTTGAAGTAGAAGAGGGTTTGCTGATTCTACCGTCTTGTCCAGAGTTAAAAGTCTTATAATCTTCAGAAGCATCAGATTTATTACCAAAAATCTCACCAATTGTCTGGCTACTTCCTGAACGCATGCTTTGATGATTTTTACCCTCAATAGTGTTGTTACTATCCAAGTTTCTTTCGTATTGAGCATTAGCCAGCCTCCTCTGCAAAGGAGTCTTCCTCGTGCTGACAACAAATCTGTTGACTCCTTTCCTCAACGGCATGATTTCAGGAAAATCTTCATCTGCTATGGTATTGCTCATGTCTGAAGTACTGTCCATCTGAGAAATCTTGCTAAACCACCGCTGTGCCTTCTCTTCATTAGCAGCCAGCCTAGCATCATGTTCAGCATTTTTTGCATTACTTTCTTCATATGCCAAACCTGGAGAATTAAACTTAAAAAGTTTCTCTCCTGGTCGCTTGCAATCACACCTTAAGCATACCATATTCCTACCGTAATTATAGAAATCACACCTGCAAAAACGTAATGAATTTCTAAATTTAGAACTTAAAAGATGACAGAATGTCATACAGTGAAAGAAGTGAAGAAGCAATGCTCACTGAGGACATTCCCACTCCCCACCAGTAAGTTGCCTCTTGGGTCGATCTTCTTCACATTCAAGGCATTTAAAATTTCTTGCAAAGTTCATGAAATTACACCTGCTTGGCAGATAGTCATCAAAGAGAATTAACTACAACAATAATGACAAGAAAAAAAGACCGCCACTAGAGGTTTCCGGTGAAAAATAAATCAAGAATAGCAGACAAAAAAATAAAAAATTAATCAAGAAACATCACCCTTTACAGATCATTGGCATGCTTTACTATTTATGAATATGCATGATGGAGATGACCGTTACAGATCAATTCAGAAAGAGTATCGGTAATAAAAACTTCAAGAAATAACAATCTATCCTTGTGATTGAAAGGTTACACTAGGGAAAAGCATGAAAATACAATGTGAATCACGGGAAATCAATCAGCTGACAAGAATCAAAAGTAATAATGGCAACCAGAATATAATTTTTTATATAAATGGAAATAAATGTGAGGTTCAGTGTATTATTTCATATTTAATCAAGGACAACAGACAGCCAAGTACAAAAGAATGAAGAAATATAGTCCTATAAATGTCATTGGCACGTTAGATCAGGAAAATAAGGATAAGATATTAACATTGAAAAGGGAAATAAAAGGCAATCTACCTTGTGCAAATCCAGTCCCCCCTTTTCATTTCCATGTTCCCTCTGAATGACCTAGGTGTGTGTGCAAATCTATCCGGGAACTGGTTCTGCAATGATCTGGGTAGGCTTGATTCAGGAGCATTATCGCTTAGCTGGACCAGTTCTCTTAAGAGATTACGGACAGAGGAATTGACAGTATCTCTATTTTGAGGACTGTTCTCAGAAGAAAAAAGAGTACTTGCATAGCTTAATATAAACCTCATCAAGTCAACTGTTTGTGCTCTACCAGAATTCGAGACCTAAAATCATAATTAGCAACGGACAAAAGCAAGGTCACAACCTGTTTGGAGCTACATAGAATAACAAATTAAGTGCAAATAAATTAAGAGCATATTGTTATCAGATAATCACAAATCAAAGCAAAAACTTCGAAATTCATATCACCAAGCAGAGGTTGGCCTTGGGGAAAAAAAAAAAAAAGGTTTTCCGACCAGACTATCAAGGCAGCAGAGGCCAAATTTTGAAATATCACAGTACGAATACATAGGAGGCAATCCAAATAAATTTCTGAAGTATCAATGCTTTCACACGTCCTCATTATCAGCATTATTGAGTATCTACCCTTAGTGACTTAGTAAATATTTCCTTGGAGATGGGAACCAGGACCCAGGACCCCTTTTATTCTAAAATCTGAACCACTGAATAACTTCTCAGCTTTTAGCATCTCTCAACACTGTATTATGATAAATTCCTAGTAAGAATCATGCAATAATGTCAGTTGAGTAAGACTTACATTAGTATCAGCGCCACCCAGGAACAATCTCATCCTCCTCAGGGAGTCACCACAATTTTTGAACAGAAACGGCGTGCCACTAGCGACCACGACCTCAATATCTCTCATAGAAAGCCTCCTATGCAACAACAAAAGAAAAGAATAAGAAAATGAAACCAATAAAAACGCCGGTCAATTACCACATACCAGAACGAAACAGTTCAAACTCAAACTGACCCCAACATGTCAGGTCTATCAAGGGCAAAGGCCAAACAGGCAGAAGCAGCCCGCAAGAAGTCCTGGGGCAATTCGGAGACACCCACGAACTCATCAGAACCATTGAAATTACTGAAGTACCCGGAGGCAGAGAGGTTATTGACAAAACTAGACCACTCGGGCCAGTGATGCTGCGGGGTGGAGGAGGTTAGAGTGTGGAGTTGTTGGTTGTTGGCGGCTCTGCGAGGGTGGGAAAGAGCGGGAGATAAAGAGGACGGGAGACGAGAAAGGGAGTGGAAAGAACGAGGGAGAGGGTGGCGATGCGAGCGTGAGAAGTGGATAAGAAACGGGGAACGGTGGGGGCGGACAAGAGGGGACGAAGTTGTGAGGAGAAGAAGGAACCTGGTGGTTGCGCCGCCCATTTTGTGGGCCTTGGAGGGGTGGAAGTGCATGGAGATGGAAGAACCTTAAAACCCTTAGGCTGGTGCGGTGAAGGGATGATATGATAATTGGATTTTAGAGAAAATCAACTGGTGGGTTTATCATCAACATCTACTTGGAACTGAGGAATAGCCTTACTATAAAAAAAAAAAGGCAAAACAAAAATGTAACTACCCAACCCAAACCCCGTTCATGATTGAATCCATTTCAATCAAATAATAATTAACTAAAAAACTGAAATTAATGGTGCTTTAAATTAACAAGATTTAGAAATTTAATTAAAATTCTTACTTTTTATGCAACTTTCTTACATATTAAGATATTATTCCGTTAAAAATTAAAATGATGTTAAAATACTTTATATAGACTTTTAATAAATATTAAATCAATCCAAACTACTCAAATTGAATCAATTTTATTCTATGATTAAAAAATCGAATTAACTTAGCCAATTTAATATTAAAATCTTAGATTACTAATTTTTTGGTTCAGTTTTTTACTTTCAAGTTAAATTTGCTTTAATAATTTTTGTTATTAAAAATTAATTATTTTATTAGTTAATCAGCTAATTTTTATAAACTAATTGATAAATTGATTTTCATTTAAAAGCTTTCTTTTTCAAATAAAATTTAAATTAAAGACAATCTCCTTCAATTTAATTAATCTTTAATCAATTTTATTACAGTCCAATAATATTAATTGAAGCTTTTATACCTCAAATCTCTTGTTTTAAAAGCGAACAAATTTTTAAAACATGGACTTTAAAGATATTTTGAGTTTATTTAAAGGCAAAAGACCTTTTTGTCTTTAATATTTGTAAAAAAAAAAAAGCACGTTGAATACAAATTGTAATGGATCGAATTACACCCGACTTAATTTGAACATAAAGAATAAAGTCCAAATTGACCAAACTTATGATCACACTTTACAACTTGTTCAATATGTTCATTGGATTGAAAATTTTGACACCTTGAAATTTTATTATGAGTAAACACAATAGTTTTGGTTTCTTCTCGAGAGAAAATTAAAAGATTTTCGGCATTGTTCATAACAAATAGCCAATGAGGAAGAAGAGTTGATAGTGAGTAGGATGAGTTGTTCTTAGTGCAAACAAAACTCTACGCAATAAACCCATATTTTTCTGTGTGCTTTTTTATTGCATCTTTTGTCTACTAGTCCCCCTTTTTTTTCCTCCAGGCTTTTTATTTCTTCTCCCGTCTCTTGGTCAGGTTCATCTTTCAATTCCATTTCTCGGTTGATTTGTTCAATCAAGTCACCGATACTTGTAGTAGCCAATTCAGAATCACAGGAAAATTAAGGATGCAAAATTACAGTAACTGTATTGGTAAAGAAATGTATATTTTGATGGATTTTCACACTAATATTACACTATTCTCCTTTAATTACACTTCATGGAAATGTATATTTTGATGGATTTTCACACTAATATTACACTATTATCCTTTAATTACACTTGATGGAATAAGACCGAAACTTTCTTAGCCTCTGTTTGGTTAGACTTATATCAGTAGAGTTTTTGTCAGTAAAGATTTTTTTATATAAATTTTTTATGAGAAGAACTTTTATAAGAAGCCAGTTGACTGTTTAGCTGTCATTTAAAAAAGAGTTTTTTTTAAAGCTTCATATAGTAGACTGTTTGGCAACATAAAAATAAAAATACTTTTAATTTTAACTACATTTTATTTTGTAATAAAAATTATTTATGCATATAAATATTATTTAAAGTATATTAAATAATATACAAAGTACAATATATTAATTATTATATAATTTTAAACCATATAAAACATAAATGAAAATATATCTAACCAATTATAACATAAGTAAACTAATACAATAAAACCTCTATAAATGAATATTTTTTAGACTTGAAAAATTATTATCTTATACGGAGTTATTAATTTATCGATAAATTAATATTTATTAATTTATAAAATAATTTTTATTTTGTACATTATATTTGTCAAATTAAGCAGTTAATCTTTTTCGTAACTAAGAAAAGAAAATAAACAAACAATTAATTAATGATGGTGCATTGTATCTAAGTTTATTAAACTTGTCAAAAATAAGTTTATTAATCTTATGTTAGCTTGATTCAAAATAGAGTGTAGTTTATGCCATTCAAAAAGTTAAAGATGAAATTGAATTCAGTTCGCATGAAAAGAAGAATCAATTGACTATAGATACATATTTTAGGAAAGCATAAAATTTGAAATAAAAATTGTTTAGGAAGTGCTTTATTTTATGAATTATATATGTAATTTTCATACTTATTTAATGAATTATTATTTTATATTTTCAGTGGGTCTCAAGGAATTTTTTTTAAAACTATTATCTTATACATTTAGCGAGGTTATTATTTTATTCCATTGGCCCAAGTCAAGATCGGAGAAAATTATTATTTAATTGAGATTATTAATTTATCGAATATTCATTTATCGAGGTTTTACTGTATTGAAAATAAATATCAAAATATATTTAAAAAGCTAAATAATATTATATAAATCTCAAAATAAATATCCAAGTCGAGTAAATAGTTAAATACATAATAAACAAGAAGATGAGTTTATAGGTATTGTGAGAATTATGTGTAAAATATAAGGACAAAAGGAACTAAAAATTAGGTTCATTAATTGATCTGAAAAATTTACTTGAAAAAGTACTTTTTTGATAAACTTCAAATTTGAACTTCTTAAAGGGTTGTATTTTAACTACCAAAAAATCATATTTATTAAAAAATTACTTTTTAATTTTCCAACCAAACACTAATTTTTAAAAAATAACTTTTATAATAAAAAAATACTTATTTACCTCTCAAAAATTTATCCAAACCGCACTTATCGGCCACGAAAGCTTCGGCCTTTGTTTTGCACTACTATGATTTTTAGAGGTGATTGAGACTGGGCTTTAGAGGCCAAAATTAGAAAGAAAAAATGGGTCTAGGCACAAGTCATAGAGAGCTTGAACCTGACCCAGTTATAATCATCCTTAAAGTCCTGTAGCATTTCAGAGTGCACAAAAAGAATCCTAACATTTTAAGATTATTTGAGTTAAACTCCCAACTGATGTAATTGTTAACTTTGAGCTATTGTGAGTGAGAATGCATTAGAAAGTGGAGTGATGGCAAAAAATGTTATAAAAAAAAAGTAAGAAAATATTATTTAATTGGAAGATCACTTTGGGCTTATTTTGTAAATGGAACCCACCAATGTCAATGGCGCCCACAAGGTGTTGATGGGTTGCATAAAAAGGAGAAAAATTAAAAGAAAATATCATGTCAAAAATAATGTAACACTTAAATGACAGCACCCTAATTACAGGGAAACAAGCTTTGTCAGTGGGAGATTTGATTTATCTGATCTTGAAATATTATAATTCTTTTTATATACCTTGAAATGCTAAAATTGACATGTATTTTAGTGCAGACATTAGGATTCAATTGCTTTTATTTAAATAAAATAAATCATTGTATAGATGGGTTGATTATAGATTTTATAAAAACCAAACTTATTACTCACCCCTATCCATTTCTTTTTACTATCCTTTTGCTATTTTTTTAATTGTGGATGTACAAATTAAATTGAGTTCTTTATAAGAAGAAAGGCAAATTATAATCTAAATTTAGAAATTACTCAATTTTACATTACTAACTAAAACTACAAATTATACTTTCAATTTGTTACAAATAATTATCATTTATTTTACCGTTAATATAGGTCAGATGGCTTAATGCCAAGTCAGCAAACATGTGTACGATAAAAAATAATAATTTAAAAATAATATATTTAAAAATGAAGAATTAAAGCCTTAGCTATTATTGAATGCCTCTTGTTGCACCATCATCTTTGTCTTTATCCCTTGAAGCTTTTGAAACTCATCAATTGTATCAGGAGTACTCTAGATGATATAACTAATTAGTTTGAACTTTGAAGCTGTAAAGGAGATAATGATCACTTAGGTTAGCACAAATCTTGTAAACTTATTGTAAATTAGCTATAAACCATAAGTACTAAAGACCACAAATTATAGGTTATACTTCTTCATTGTTTGATTTAGTTTAACATATCCTTACTAAATTTTTTTAATTAGTAATTTCAAAAAGACAAACAACAGATAACAAAAAGAATGTTTAGGATAAATTGTCTAAACGTATACTAAACGAAAAACAATAAGTAAATTTGTACTATATACGTTTTCTTTCAATTATATAGAGGAACATAATATATGCACAGGTAATGAGTATTTTAGTTGTTAGTTTTTCTATTATGGAATTATAAATTATATTTATCATGTATTTGATAATAGATAAAGGATATTTATACGGTTTTTGTTACTTATACACCTAGTATATACTTCATATAAAAGGAATGTAAGGATATGATAAGTGATTATAAGTTATTCCCTATTCTTACCAATGTGGCAAAATGTGAAAGGGTATTTGCTCAATTTTACTAAGAGAAGGCATTATCGGCTATATATTATTACTTAAGTGATCTCTTGGACTATATTTAGTGCTTTGGTTATACATGGTCATAGCGCTTTATTTGCTTTTGTGGCATATTTTGTACATTGAATGCCTTTAATATAATGAAAAGAAGATTATGCATAATGAATGTTAAACCTAATATTAGCCAATACTATTACCAATGCACTAATAGAAAATGGAGTGTTATTATAACTTAATTTATTGGGATACAAGATAATTGAAAAATATACAAATTGTTAGTGACTTATAAGTATTTAGTCTTTTTTTTTTTGAAATTAAGTATTTAGTCTTATTAAATGACTTAAATATTCACGACTATAAAATGCTACGTCAAACATCTTTAATGCATTGGGACAAGGAATTTTTCTGTAAAGTTCATTGCTACTCCTAAGAGATGAGTTAATGTACTTAATCATTATATAACTTATGTACTACATGTAATTTATGTATTTTTTGGAATTTAATTTATAGTTCCCAATTGACTCTATAGTTTGGGCATCTGATGAAGTTTATAATAAATTTGTTATTGCAAGAACTATTTTGGATTTTAATGAATTTGACCATATTAAAGTTTGAACATTTATTGTATAATAATGCAATTGAAAAATTATGATAAGAAATATCTTATAAATCTATGTTTAAAGAAATCCAAGCAGAGTCTAGACTCGACTCACAACTAATATCTTTTCGGTTGATCTTTTATCTCTCACCTTAATTCTTAGCCTTTTTTTTTTTAAGTATTTTTGTTTTCGTAAACTTTAGTTGCATTAACATTATTGCTTTAATGTTTACAAACTTGAAATTCCTCTTGAACATATCTTTAAGGTCTTCTCATCAGGTTTTATTTGAATGATGAATTATCCATTTATAAGCCCATCATATCTCATATCTATAAGACTATAACTTTGTACAATGGCCTTCTATATATCCTCTCAACGTAACAAGATCTTCTCCGTTTAACCTTCTAAAATTGAGTTTTAGTAACCTATAATTTATTCTTTGTCTGAAAGTCACTAATGAAAGTCATTCATCATGTCATTAATGGGGAATTCAACTTTCTTTTAAATTTATGAGTAAATTTATTTACTATTTATTTTTAAATGCTTATTTGTTTTCTGGCACCTTTTTATAATTACGCTTATTTCTAATATCTTCATAGTAAATGTTTTTTTTTCATTTTCAATCCAGTTAGCATATATACTAAAAAAAAATGAGGTTCACAAAATGCTTCAGTTGTCACCCACTTCTCTCCATTTTCACATTATAGACATTTATAATTCAATACCTGCTTATTGCTTTCATAAATTAATTTTTAATTATTAAATTTCATGCAAATTTCAAAATAAAAATCTTTTATATCGACTTCTAAATTATATACAACGACTTTATTTCTTAATAAGTGCGTCGTACCATCCATCCTTACTATTAACCAGTGACGGAGTCTTTCCCTCATAATCATTACATAAATCATATGAGCTCTTTTCTTGCCTTTGAAATTTTTTTGCACAACTATAGATTGCATCCTTGTTATAATCTTTTCCATTACTTTTAACCTCATCAATAACTTTGTCACATTTAAACCCACTAAAATCTTTCTTCCAATACTTATCCTCATTAGCTTTTGAATTAATACACTCTTCATCATCTATTGTATATAACTCTACTTCAAAAGATGCATTTTGAGATGCACACTTTTCTATTAAAAAAACGAAATAATCCGCATACTAGTCCATTTCAACTTGGAACAACTCTTTTTCATTGATATACATATTCTCACTGTCCATAATTTGATAGCTGTTAGCTCTAGTGTCATTGTAAGCATTGGATTGCTTCCCTCGATATAGGAGGCCTAGTCGAAGTAGGCCCTCAAATAAAACAATGAGCAGCCTAGTAAAGGAGTAGTTCACTTACCTATTAGTTCATAAACTATACTTATATCCATTTTACTACAATACTAATATGTTCACCCTATCTTGCTTTCATGGCGAATGGCCTGGAACCAAAGAGCCAATACATAATTATGTTATCTTTATCATTATTGCAGGATCTTTATATCCATACTCTGTTTGTAACACCCCACTCCCGCGTGACCCGAACCCAATATTGTTGGTGATATCCGAGTCCGTGCTCCGTAAGGGTGACGTACTACATCAGTCGGTTAAACGAATCTCAGTATAAGATTTTAAAAAAAAACATTCATTCGCGCGGAATGGACAATGAACAATCTGCCCACGTTCATAAACAAACATTTTCAATTAATACAATCATTCTCAGTTACTACAAATAGTCAACAATAATTTACAATAACCATTTAATGTATAAATAACAGAACCACATTGGCCCATTGTAAATACAAAGTATCATTTTACAAAGATTGTGGAATACAATTCTATTGGACACTAATGCAGACGCAAACTGATCCCGACCTCTATTCTTCACTTGTCTACAGTAGACATACTCCCGTGTCAAACGGGGTACTCTTCAAGACCTGAAAAATAGATGCAAAATTTTGGTGAGTTT
>JAOTAX010000002.1:10976787-10992508 GCA_025629825.1 Erythroxylum guanchezii | reverse complement strand
AAATCTACTCTTTATATTTTCTATTTAGAAGTTATATTTTTATGTGCTATACAACCCGATGGATATCCAAAAACCCAGACAACCCAATGGATTTAGATATGAGTAGTAAATTGTAAAAACCGATGGATATGGATATGGATATGGGTTGAGTCATAAAAAATGGATATGGATATGGGTAGAATAAAACCCGAACCGAACCCTACCCATTGTCATCCCTACTTAAGACATGAACATAGGTACTTATTGTTAAAATATATCATATCATTTCAAACTTGTTGGCTAAGTAATTAGCAGAAACTTGTTACTGAAATGATATTAATGCTCAACCTTTTGACATTAACGACTTACACAACGCAAGGAAGGACAGAGGAGACAAGGGCAATTGATTACACCTAGCTGGGTAGCCAATAATAAGATCCATACCAACTACTGTTGACAAAAGTCACATTTACTTGTTGTTGCTTACTTAATATAACTACTAATTATAATTTTTTAGTGGTTTTCTCCTTTGGCTTTTCCTATTATAGCAAGTTATTTAATTTTTATGTTCTGCTTATAGGTTCATTTGGGTTAGTTAAACTTGAGGTATTTATAGTTAACTAAGAATGTTTGATCATATCCAGTAATTTGATAATATAGTTAAAGCACTAAATGATTAGTTGTCTTGTTAATTACATAAATTAAGATTCATCATTGACAAGTAAAACGGTATTTCGTCATTAATTATGTATGTATGCACCAGTTTGCAATTTGAGTTAAGAGTTGCCATTCGTTCTCTTCTTGCT
This sequence comes from Erythroxylum guanchezii, assembly GCA_025629825.1. Lineage (NCBI taxonomy): Eukaryota > Viridiplantae > Streptophyta > Magnoliopsida > Malpighiales > Erythroxylaceae > Erythroxylum > Erythroxylum guanchezii. The sequence continues at coordinate 10,991,723 of JAOTAX010000002.1, read as the reverse complement.
TGCGAGGGTTACAAAGAAAGAACAGGCAAATGAAGAGTATCCTTTTAGCAGTACAAGGCCATGGGATAGATTCTAATTGAAACTTTGGGAATTTCATTTATCATACTTTCAAATAGTTGACTTAACATGTCATTGACTCACACATTTATTATTCATACCCATGTGGTTATCTGAATTTCAAATCGCATTCAATTTTCATTATAGAAATCAAATTGTGAAAGGTTAGTCCACACTCGCCATTAATGACAAGTAGATGTATTTCTTTTTAATTAAGGATGTTCCATAGCGAGTAAATGTCTTTTTTTTTTCTTCTTGAAGTGTGATGTATGGAAGCATAAAACTAAACATGTTGATTTATATAAGAAAATCTAACACTAATTTGATGTAATGGAGCAATTGACAAGATCAGCCACGAAATGTTAAACTCCAACTGCCTATGCTTGATCCTGGGACTACCAAATGACAGTATTCTTTGATGATAAAATTTTGCTCGATTGACCAGCTTTAAGTTATGAGAGGAACGTAGATACGTTGATGTTTTGTCCTAAAATCATTGTCCTCCCCACCTGTGTACCTGCCATAGTCAAACAGAGCGTGCTGGAATAATGGATGGTTTCAAGGCTTGTTCATTGTCAACAATGGCTGCAGTTGATGTAACTCTGTTGAGACAAATGACCAAACTTCAACCAATCTCAAAAAATGTCGCCAACCCACTATGACACCTCTTTGTCTTTTGAGTAGTGGCCACCGATATATGCAACTGTTGTTAAAGTTGTCTGAACTCTTTGTCTTCTGCTAGGCCGTTAATAGTTGCCATGGTTTAAATGTTTCACCAAGTTCATAGAATCTGTGTACATAGGAACAATTAGGTAATTAACCTTTCCGTCTCATCTTGCTAAAAGACTCTAATTAGCATAACATGATTCACATTTGTAGAACCTCTTTAATGTCAAAGGAAAAATAACAACTTAATTTACTAACACCAGTTAATACAGAATTAAGCAACGAAACTAATGCACGATAATGAGCAAGCTTTTTAGCTTGAAAATGCGAGAAAAGTGTGATGCATGAACGTGGCACACTTTCTAATGTGATGATAGCTTTGAGGAAAATTTAATTTAACAATATTCCGCTTGTCTACCTTCTCCTCCTCTTTAAATTAGTTTTTTAAGTTCCAACAAAGCGTTTAATTTGAAACCCACAGACCATGGGAATTGGGTCTTCTCGCATGTCCAAACTTTGAAAAAACTGTCCATGACTGCAAGGTCCAAAAATATCTATGAAGTTTGATGCCCAATTTTCAATTAACTACATGAGAGTGACTAGCTGAGAGGACCTCAGTTAAAACACTAGCAATTTCATAGTCTATTTTATTATTATATGGGAATACTTTGCCGACATTATTGAGATTGAAAGAGACCTATAATAAATTGAAAAATACTCATGTCTCCTTGACAGGACAATATTTGTTTTATACATTGAAAATTAAGCCCTCAAGGAGTGTAGCTTGATTGTTAAGAGTGAGGCTTAGTTTTGGTTAGGTTATAGGTTCGATTTTATGTTAGTCCCTTTTGTAAGAGTCTGGGGCAGTCGGGATTTTACTTGTAAGTTGAGGACTAGTTGGGCTTTTTTATGGGGTGCACCCGCTTGGCCCACCTGTGGAGTGGTGTGCTAATTGAATCCTCGGAGAGGTACGCCTACTTGACCTATCTATGGAATTTCCTCGACTTAAAAAAAAAAACAGAGAGAGAGAATTAAACTATAATTTAGTTATATATCCGACACTCATATACTTACTATAATTCATATTTTAATAGGTGAGAAGATGCCCTTATCTATATATCGTAAGCCTTAATATTAACAAATTATCATGTTTGAACTTGGGATGATTAAATTGTCTCGTTAGCGTCGCTTACAACCTCGTGCCAAGAGACATTGTTCGGCTCTTAGGAAATCTACATTTTTCTCGTTATGGTCTCCGACCTAAAACCGAATGTTTTATGGCTAAAATGATTCGTCTAATTCCTTATTAGACGACACTCATAGGCATCTGGGAGTTCTCGGAAATGCAATTGTTGTTTTGTTGAGAAGAACAAAGAGTCTATGGACAGATATGTCGATCGTCTGTTTTAATCCTGGAATTTCGGAATTCTTTGTTTCTATATGCGAGTTGGATAATAGTTAATTAACAAGTATTGAATTCAGTGGAATTCTACTCTATAAAGGATTCCTTTTGCCACTTCAAGGAATTTTATAGGTCTTAAAAATGGTTTTCTTGGATTATTAGGTGGGACTTTTGGCTGCATTATGTAAGATTTGCTGCCTTATGACAGTCGGGTCTAAATTGTAAGCTAGAAAACCAAGGACGTTGATATGCATAAAGAGAGCATCAAGGTTTTCTCCTTATACATACAAACGTTGCTAGCTTCTCCGCTTTCGCCCATGGTTTTCTCTAGTTACCAACGAAATTTAGGTCCTTTTTATTTTTATTTCTATTTCTATTTTTTCTTTCTTATTTTCAAATGTAAAAAAAATTATTTTTTTAGTTTTTGGTTTTTTTAGTTTTCAAATATTTATAAAAATTAAAAAAATAGTTTTTATTTTCTGTTTATAATTTTTATAATCTAATTTACTATCAGTTAAATACATATTATTTAATTATTTAATATATTAAATAATAATAATTATAAATAATTTAATTAATATTATATATTTAATTATTTATTTATAAAAATTATGAATAATTTAATTTAATAATTTATCTAGTTTTTGCAATTAAATTAACGAAAATTAATTTAATAATTTTTAATAAATATATTTAAAATTTAAAATATCTTCAAAATGTATAAATTTTAAATAAAATGGATTTAATAATTTAAATATAGTTTAAATAAATATTAAATGTCAATTAAATATTAAATCATTTATTCCAATAAAATAAGATAATTTTTAATAAATATTATATAAGATGTTTGAATAAATTTAATTAACTAAAAATAATTTATTTTTAAGTTTTATCTAATTTATAATTAGCATAGTAAGAAAAGTATCACTAAATTAATATTAATAACTAAAAAGTTGTTATTTTTATTTAAAAGAAAAATAAAAACTATATAACAAAAACTAAAAACTAAAAATTCAAAATTCAAACTTAAAAAATAAAAGTAAAATCAAATGATCTTTATTTATTAACTACCTTCTTCGGTTACGCTTCTGCTTAGTTAAAGGTCTATACAACTGTTTGGATTAGTTGAGCAACTAAGCCAAAAGTATTGATGTATCTGATGATTGTGTTTCTTATAGAGAGTTTAACTGTTTTAAGGTTTTCTCGTTGTAGAAACATTGACAGCTTTTACAATTTCACCTGTGTTTTTCCCTAGTCACCAACGAAATTTAGTTATTAACTACCTATAGTTACGTCTCCGCTTGGTTAACGGTCTTCTAGGGCTGTCTGGATTTGATTAGTTCAGTAACGATGCCTAACTTCTTGATGTTTCCTTCAACATATTATCCATCGGATGAATGTTCCGAAGTTTTATGCATCAACTGTTCTATGGAATGAAAATGACAATCTGAATGGGAAAGATTTTTACATAGAGATTTGACAATAAATCATTTTTAGCTATCTGTTAATCAACTAATGCTTACTTATTGCTTTCCAATGGAACAAAAAAAATTCTTATTTCTTAGTTCCTAAAGAGTATCCCATGGGTTTTTGGTTTAGTAATTAAGTGGAGCCACCTGGTTGCGGCCTGGGTAAGCCTCACGTCCTAAGTTCGAATACCCAGACACACAATTTGAGATATAGGACCGCAGGATAAAATGGTGCCCATGTGGTGGGGCTGCCTGTGGGGACATGTGGGAGATGTCTCTTCCGAGAGGGGGGGACATTTAGGTAATGTTTCACCGTTACTTCGTAAGCGCTTATGGGGTAGCTCAATTCCAAGAAACAATAAATTCTGACTAAGCAAGTCGTCATTATTTCCACGACCATAAACAGTCAAACACAGGAATAGATCATCTTGTCCCTTTATCTTGTTCTATCTTATTTTATGAGCATCTAATCATTTAATAAATATAACTCCTAAAAATGGATGAATGAATGCTTATATAACAAAATAATGAGAATAAGTGATTTAAACTGAGTCGAGCCTAAGTTTGGTCGGCATGAAATTGGTATCCCAAGCTCTAAAAACCAATAATTATGGTGTATTCAGCCGTAGATAGTTGCCTGAGATGAATCTGTTGAATATTTTTGACATTTCTTATAAAGTTGGACAATATTTAACTTAGAGGAGGCTAGGAAATGTAAACTAAATATATTCTATTCAGATATAAGGTTGTATGTACTTATATAGCAATTTTTAGAGTTTTATTAGATTTTGTTAATAATTTATGAAGGCCCTGGTTGATTCAAGCTCGTTTCGGAATCGAAACTACCTCAAAAGTGTAATGGAACTGAAAATAGTGTTGGGCGTCTCCTTAAATTCTAAATACTAGCTATGTGAGTTTTACAAGGGTGAGCTTTATTTTACTTACAAGTGGTAACCCACTAAATAAAGAGCTCTTTGATTGGCTCATAGATGGTAGTTTTTGGTGACTTATTGGAGAAGTCAATTTATGATAAATAAATAGCTTTATCCTTTCTTGGCTACATAAGTGTGTTGCCCTAAAAAACCAGAACATAGAAGGAGAAAAAGAGAGGTCTACTCCATTGTTTTAGCTTGTGGGACGATAATTGTTTGGTGAGATAATCAAGAGGAAGCAGAATATCATCGATAAGTATTCAGTGTTGGTATCTCTTGGATTTTCAGAGAGAACTAAATTGATTAAGTTTTTCAATTTGTACTAGAACTTAGAGATAATTGTACTTGTCGTTGAAACTATGGTTATTGGTTGCCGATTGTACTATTGATTATTACAGTAGATTGATTTTAATCCGTGAAGATTCGGACCATAATTTTTCCCTAGTTATGTAAATTATGCGTGCGTTGATTTAGTTTCTTGCACTTCTCTTACTATTATTGTTGTTAAGGCTGCAGTAATTTTCTCTAACAAATAAGTATTTTCATATTTACTTCGTATATTTTCTTTTTACGTAAGATTCGAGATACGTTATAAGGTTCATGCTAGGTGTTATATAATAATGCCTTCAAGGGGCAGCTTGAAAGTTATTTCGCACTGCAACCTTACGTTGCAATTCTACCATGCCAGATCTATTGAAGTTTTTAACTTTGTGTAAAGAAACGCATACAACAATCAATCATTCACGCAAGGCAACAAAAGAACGGTCAAGTTAAAGGAAAAGAGCTAGCTTGGTAGGCAAAAGGGAATCGGTCGTGGGACTACATCAGATAGTGTTTTTCCACAAGGAGATGGTGATGATGGGTTATAATTAAGTAATGTAGGGAGGCCTATTTTAATTAGTATTTGACAATTACTAGATATAATTTCGCTGTATTATCATTTTAGTTTCTCTTGGCCGTTTTGTTCATGTAATTGTAGGATCCAAATATAAAGTCTATTCAAAAGATGGGGATTGATATAAGCCTTTAATTGAATGATTAAAAATGTAAATTGGCCATAGAATTGATGTAACAATGGTTCATTGGTTATACAACACAAAAATAAGTTTGAAATATGACAATATTATGTAATCCCTCTGAAGGGTGTGCATGGTATAGTTTAACAACATTATATTACTTATATTTTTTTTAGAATTGAAGCAGTGATCAACAATTAATTGCACCTTTTTTCTAAGCAATGATACTTTAATTGTTAGCTACCAATACTCAATATAATAATAAATCATTTTTACAAAATTCAAGATTTTAAATTGCACTTTATAATTATAATTGTAATTGCAGTGTGATAGGCGGTATCATATTTTTTCATATTCCGATTGCAAACTATGGTTTACAACATTGAATGAAATGGATTAATAGAATAAATGATTAAAAAATTTAATTAGTTTGTCTGATTTAACCGTAAAAATTTTGAACCTTTCAACTTTTCGGTTTGATTTTTAATGTTCTAGTTCGATTTATTTTAATAACTCTTGTTGTTAAAAATTGATCAGTCTATTAATTAATTATTCAATTATCATAAATTACTGAATTTTTATAAACTAAAATAAACCAATTAATTTTTATTTAATAATTTTTAATTAAACTTTAAATAATTCGATGGATAAATACAACCTCTTTCAATCATATTTTAAATTCTTTAATTTTATTTAATCTTTAACCAGTTTTATAAAACTTTTTAAACCTTAAACTTCTTGTCTTATTGGTTTAATTTTTAGTCAATTTTTTAAAACGTTAAAAAAATAAAAACATGGTAAATCATATTAATATCTCTTATTAGTTGCTTAAGAGAAGGCGATTAATTATGTGGAATGCATTCTAAGCTATCTAGTTAATATTGTTCGTAGATCACGTTGGCTGATTAATCTTGATCAATTATTTAACTGGCTAAGAGGAACACAAATGATACATTGGGATGTACTTATGGCTGCTTTTGAAACTTGGGTGATAGCAATTAAGGGAAAAGGGGTCACCATTCACAGGCGACAAATATCACCCCTCCCTTTTGGAAAAGGGATTTGATGATCCTTTGGTCAAATAAAGTTTTATGTAAATCAAAAGGTAATAGCTTTCATTTCATGTCATGTCCCAATCTTTCAACAAAGGCTGCTTTTACCATCCCTTTTTGTTTCAAAAGAGACAGACCTAACTAATTGGTTTGAGCTGTTTCCTCCTCTATGGTTCGATTATACCCACATATTTATAAATCACGTTTCTATCTTTCATAATAATTTATTTTAATTGAATTGAATAACTCGCAATAATATTAAATCTCCCTACATTCTCAAAACTTTTTGGTCACACATATTTAAACTAGGATTTGCTTATTCTTTGGATTCGCAAGCATTTGTGATAACAAATTTGACTTGGTTGTAAAAGAAGAGTACCTTCCCAGTTTTACCCTTATTGTGCATAATATAAGAAAGGGTATTTTGTGTTTATGCTTATTTTGTAATGTAAAATATGAAAGTTCAAAAGCATCAAGCTGGTGGGTTTGGTCTGTGGGATTCATGTCTCATAGCATGCATATGATTAATCAGAAAAACGAAAATAATACGCATTTCAAGTACTGCGAATTGGCTATAGAATAAGAGGAAATTCTAGTCGTATGAGCTTCCAAAAGTTCATTACCATCAACATTCAACACTTTGAATGTAATCCGTGGACCCCCCTACCTCCCTCGACACTTATCACCACACAATTTCTGAAACTGCATCATATATACCGTACAAGTGTGTGATCAAGATTCACCCGCACGTGTGACCATCACATCATGGTCATAGCCCCACAAGTCAAAAAGAAGAAAAGAAAAGCGAGATGGTTTCGACTTTTCACATAACAAAACAAAACGTACCCATGCACGAGCTTGAAGCACCATGACCCTTTAACGAATATTAAAAAAAATGTGTGATAAAGAAGAGGGAATCTGTTTGACTTTATGTTTTCTTTCTTCCGTTTATGCATTACAAGTTAGAGAGAGTGAACGAAGCAATTAAAAGGACGGGAGAGTTGGTTGAAACAGAAGCATGATACTTCACGCGTGTGTGTGCATGCAGTAACGCATGTAACGTAACGTAGCGCTAACTTTTTTTTTTTTTGGGTAGTTCTCGGATCTTATATATTTTTTTGGGTAAATTGCATTTATATTCCATCGTTTCAAACATTTTCTGAAAGAAAAAAGAATTTAAGTAATGTATTAGCGTAATTAATGTATTTATAGGTTTTTTTAGGAAAAAATTAAGTGATAATATGAATTTATTTAAATTAGAATATTAGACTGTTAATTACAATTATAAAGTAATAATTAACATAAATATTTTTACGAAAATTTAATTTATAGAGATTTTTGGAGATAAATTGAATTTATAGTTAAGATTAAAAAAGTAATAAAATGATTAAAAAAAACTCAAAGCAATTTATCCTTTCTTTCACTTTATTTCGTGTGCCACTTTTTCGCGTGGATTTTCGTGCAAGGGAAGGGGCTAATCTTGTGGTTGTGAGATGCAGGAAATGAAATCGAGATCTTGTGCTTCAGTGGATTTGCTTTACCGGAACAAAAGACTCGTAAATGTGATATTCTTTCGTTTGTTTCGCTAATTAATGTAACGATTATTTTTTTCAGGGAAATAAATAGGATATTGTTAGCTATATTGCGAGTAATTATAATAAATTAATTTGAAGTGATTAATTTTTTATGTTACCACAACATTTAATAAAAATTTTGTTAAAATATAATTGAATACTTGCACGTTTCCATATTTCTTTGGGACAATTTACCTCGAAAACAAAATTTGTCGTAAAAGCTCATGAGCAATGCCTTGTGTCCATGAATGAAAACATTTACTACTATCGATAATAAGGTTCAGCTTGCGTGACAACGCCCTTAACTTTTTAAAACTCAGATTAGAAGGTTAAGTTCTCCTATGATTTGATTAAAAAAAGAAAAGTTTCAGGTTCATTTTTGACACTTATAAAACCTTGGAATGTTTTTCTTTCTTTATTTATTTTTCTCTTTTAAAGAAATACAAAATGTGTATTTGCTCCATGGCATGTATGGTGTGTGTGCATTGGTTGATACTGGGATTTGCCATATTTGGAAATAAATGGGATATGCGTGTTGTGAAAGAGGACGACGATGACGATGGCTGCTGGTAAGCTACTGGCTCTGGCTGGTAAGGAGAACAGAAAGATTAACTGAAGTAGGGAAAGACGAATGGGGCAACTAGGTAGGGGGTAATCATATTATTACTGAGGAAACATATGGCTTTGGTGTCCCCTAGAACTAGAGGAGATGCGCATAATCTCTTCAACAGTCAAACAAGCAAAAACCAATCCAATACAATTACCCCATTTAGTAACATTTTCACAACAACAATAAGGCTACTCTGACCTCTACACCCATTCGTAGACACTGTGGCCAGTTTACACATGACTTGGTCAGTACCATCGATTTTCCGTTCCCTTTGTATATAGACTGGGATTTGATTTTTTATTTTTATAATATTATACAATTCTTTTCATTCCATTTTGAATAAAATAGATAAACTAATAATTGATGACAACAAAAGATAATTATATAATAACTAATCAATAATATATGAATTAGGTGATAACTTTTCCACATATGAGAATTAAAATTGAATAAATCAAATTATAAATATATTTGACATAAAACTATAAATTGGACCTTAACAATAAGACATTGCCTGTTAATATAAGATTTTGTAGGGTGCATATATAAACCTTGTAGTACAGTGTGTACACGGCAATATATATAGATGTTGATTATACTTTAGTCCACGTGTCTTTTCAAGCATGCTCACACAACAAAATAATAATAATAATAATAATCACACTTTCTTACTGCCCTGTAGCTCTATGTAGAAAACAATTTCAATAACATCTCATAACCAATTCAAGAAGATGCAAGTTAGGTGGTGAAAGTTGATAAAAAGAGGTAATTTCATATACTAATGTTTTAAAAAACATAAAAAAAAGAGTTAATAAATTTTTTTCTATGTATTTTGGTAGAACCAATAGATACTCATCATACGTACTAAAATATTTTTCTAAACCATAATTCTAAAATATAAGGTTTTTAGTCTTCATTATCATAATGATATTCACCCAAAAAAATGACGAAATGTAAACTAAATATATTCTATTCAGATATAAGGTTGTATGTACTTATATAGCAATTTTTAGAGTTTTATTAGATTTTGTTAATAATTTATTATAATTCAGATTTTAAAATATAATTTTAGAATAATACTTTTAAAATTACTTTATTCAAACTTAAAAATAAAAAACACACTTTATACTTGAGTTAGAGTTTCACGTAATTATATGACAACATTGGCCTATCATTAAGATTCATATTAAAAACCTATAAAAATAAACCCCAAGGCACAGGTGAGTTAGTAAGGGATTTTTTGGGCTTAAGTGAGGTCGTAGGTTCGAACCGTCCTCATGTATGCGGTCGTTTAAAACTTGGAGCTAGAGCTTTGCCTCTCGCAAGGAACTACTCAGCTCAAGTGGAGATTAGTTTAGGTATGGATAGCTTAAAAGTACTTTCTCATAATTGGGACCCTCCTAAAATACCTCGTGAAAAAAAAACCTATAAGAATAATTTAATGTAAATTAAGGTTTTGCAATATTCCGAAATATTTATGTTGGGTTAGAATTTTCTCAATGGCTATGAAAGTAGATTTATTAATATTTTTAATAATTTTGAAACTCTTAAAAAATAATTTAGTAGAATAATATAGATAATTCAAATGTTTTTGGGTATCTAAAATATAAATTATAGATGATAGGTATAGTAAATCTCTACTTTACTCTTTTCCGTCGGCGGAAAGAAAAGGAAATATTAATATTTAAAACGACAAAAAGAGTGCGATACTCATTCCAGCAGTCAAAAAGATTGACGAGAAGTAGAATAATTTCTCCGTCTTTTTTGTAGTTTTGTTTATTGGCACATCGACACAATAAAGCAATGCAAACATCAAAGCAACAAACGAAAAGAGAAACCAAAAAAGTTAGGTAAATATTTAGGGAGTCATCCTTCATATAAAGTGAGACATTGTTCCATCAATTCATATTTAATTGCTGACAATCGGTCAGCATCTTGGTTTTCATAAGCAATGAACAATCTATTTGTTATTGCCATTTCGTGGTATTTATCAGGATGACTATAAAAAAGTTTCTTTAGAATTATTAATATTTTTTTTTGAAATAACTAATTGGGGTTTATTGATTATATATTTACTAGTTTTTGTTAAAAGGTTAACTTAAGAAAGGAAACTCACTCAAGTACGGTAAATAATGTTGTGAGTTATGGTTGATGTGGTTTTCTGCCAACTCAATAGAGAATTTCCGAAGTACAACTCATATTGTAACGTTCAATAGTACTAACTCCTAACCCACTAAAAGAGGGAAATATCATTACACGTGTGCATTGAATATAATTTTGTGACCGGTTTACTTTCTAATACAATTGAAAGCTCAAATATAATGGCCCAAAAGAAGCAATCGCAGCTTGTTAGGACGAAGAGCATGTTCTAATAACATGTATATGTCCCTCTTTCTAAAGTAGGAAAGGCAGTTGGGTCCTATCAACCAAAGAGCATCACCCCAAAATTACATAGGTAGAGATAAGAGATGCATTAAAAAGGGCGTGCAAGAACCATAAATTGTATAGTAAAGGAACTTGAATGAACCATAAAAAAAGGACTGGTTCAAACTGGCAAGAGGGTTAGTACTTAGTACATGCAATAATTCAAAGAGAGGAGAGAGTGAGAGAGGGCGTAAGGTGGTGGGAGATGGCCTTCAAGACCATGGTTCCTTTGTTTTTCCGTTTTGCTTTGAAAAAGGCAAAAGCTTGGCACTAACAGACAATTGATTCTGGTTTTCTCCGAACCCGAGAAAGACCAAATACGAAAGAGAGAGAGAGATGCCAAACACCAATACCAACACAAAAGTATGTGTCTTTGAGAGACAACTCACCCGCCCACACGAGTGGTTCTCGAGTTGCATGCTAACGCTCACTGCCCTTTTTGCTTGTATAAACTTATTTTAAAAAGAGAGAAAGATCAGTCTCAAAGTAAGAACCTCCCTGTCCCTGACCTCACTCTGGTTTCTCTCTCTCTACCAATTTGTGAGCAGATCATAGCCTGTTGAGTGAGAGAGGCTCCGTGTGGGTTCTTCTCTTCTTTTGGCTATAGTTTTGCTCTCTCTGTCTCTCTCTCAATGATACTCTATCATCTTTTTCTCTTTTAAAACCTGTTCTCTGTTTTCTCCGATTCTTCTCTGCCCCAAAAGTAGATAATATCCTGTTGCGTTTTCTTTTATCTGGTGCCACAAAAAATCAGCATTAATGTAACGGCAGAGATGAACTAGATCAAAAGGGTTACAAGAGATTCTATTTCATATTCCTCCTCTCTAGCAAAATCAAACGGGGTAAATCTTCTGTAAGTACTTATATTTCTAGACTTCGTCTTTGAGGCATTGTTGAAATAGGAGTCTATTTTGGCCGGTTCTGGTTGCTGTGTGTCGTTTTCCCTGTCTTGGGCTACTCTGCTTTATCTGTGTTCAAAATGACTCTACAACAGCTCCGGAGTGCAAACTTTAGGTCTCAAGGCCTGAACCTTTTGCCTCAATCTCCTCGTGTTTCTCAACCCCCTCTCTCGCATACATTTGGTTTCATAGGCCTAGCTAGAGAGTTAGAAAGCCAACGTACTCAAATGGGGTCTCAGGCTTTTAATCCTTCAGTGGTCCAGAACCAAAAAGCATGGAACCGTGAAGGGTTGGAAAGCAGGGGTGCCAAGAGATTTGATGATGGAAAAGATGAGCCTTTTGGAATTCAACAGAAAGACAAGTCTCTGGATTTGGGCGAGGATGATGACCCAAGGATTTCTCATCCAGGAAAGAACGGGCACACAAAGCTATGTGCCAGAGGTCATTGGAGGCCAGCTGAAGATGCCAAGCTCAAAGAGCTTGTGGCTCAATATGGTCCGCAAAACTGGAATTTGATTGCTGAGAATCTTGTAGGAAGATCAGGTAAGTCTTGTGATGAACAGTTGAAAAAGATGCTATTTAGCCAGGGAAGTCCTCAAAGTTTCCTACTTGTTTTTGTCCCCAGCATATCTTTTGCTTGAACTCTGTTTTTTTTTTTTGTATGATAAACAAGTACAATGTCTTCATTCCCATGGACGTACCTAATACCAGTGTAAATCATGTTCGAACTTGTTAGGGAAGAGCTGCAGATTAAGGTGGTTTAATCAGTTGGATCCAAGGATTAACAGGAGGTCTTTCTCAGAAGAGGAAGAAGAGAGACTCTTAGCTGCTCATAGGTTGTACGGCAACAAATGGGCCATGATCGCTAGATTATTCCCTGGTAGGACTGATAATGCAGTGAAGAACCATTGGCATGTTATCATGGCTAGGAAACATAGAGATCAAGCCAGCATTTATCGTCGGAAAAAGCCCTCTTCTGCTTCGCAAATCCTCCCCAAAGGGCTTGACGTCACTTTGCAAAACAACGCTTGCAGCGAATCAACAACTATCTCTAACACCGTTGATGAATCTGCATCAACAATAACTGATCTCTCGCTCACTCCATCTTCAACCAGAGCACCCACTAGGCTCTTCACTAGGTTTAGCTCTCAAGGTGGTCATATGGGTATGCTTCATATTCCTCGTTCCCTCTATATAGACTGATTTAGTTTATTAATTGATGAAAGAATATCAAAGTTCTGGATTTAAACGTTTATTCATTACAGGCTTGTTCAATTAGTTTTATGCGTTTATGAGTTTGGGCTTGCAGGTTCTACTGCAGATAAGGAAATGACAACAGGAAGTAGAGACTTAAACAAGTTTTACCTCAGTGGCAGTGAGTTTTACCTAACCAATCCTATGGGTGTGGACCAATCTGGTCAGTCAGATTCAAACTCATCTGAAGTGTCTGCAACAGAGTCAGTGAGCACCAAAAGGTTGAAATCCTCTTCCTCTGAAGACGGAAAAATCGGAGATGGGAAAATCAGAGCACCCTTCATTGACTTTCTTGGGGTAGGAGCCACATGAAAAAGTATTTTTTGGACAAAATTACAGAAAAATGCTGATAGCAGAACGGGATTATTGCTGTTCATTAATGGGAAAAAAAAAGAAGAAACGAAATAGTGGGTCTGAGGTCTCTTTCTACAACGCGTAATGCACATTAAGTTCCGCAAGTAGAAAACGATAGCAAAAAAGTAAAAAGAGAACAGGGACAAAACTTATGGTGTTGTAAGGATCTCAAATGTTATGTGCTTGGGTCTTATGTAGCAGAAAGCAAGACTAGAGGACCGTGTTATGAAATGAGTCATTGAGAGATAGGGAGAGAAGGCAAGGCAATGCAAGGCAAAGATAAAGGCCGATGAGATGATGGTCTCTTTTCTGTTTGTAAACTATAAATTAACTTACCCATCTTTAATGACTTGGCAATGCCCCGTTTGCTCTTTGATATGCAATATACTTCTGCATCAACTTCGATCATTAATCCGCTTGCCTGTTTTAGTTTTATATGAATATGATGATAGGCACATGCCCTCGTAATCATTCACCCTTTGCTCTTCAGTTCTACCATTCACCCTTCTTTAACTTATGACTTGATAATTAATGTGCCGGTTGTAGTAATAGAAATAAAACAAATATGTATAAGGAGGCTTGCTGAAATTTTTTGGCGTGATTACTTGCACAAATGCGTAAAACAATCCGTCAAGTCAGTACTAGTTAAAGATCCAAAATACAACTAACTTTATGGCATAACAGACTAAATTAGAAGTGTTTTGAGTAATTTTAGATATGCCTTGAACCATATGACCTAAAGAATAGTTGCTTAACTGATAATTTAATCCTTAACGTCCTCCCAAGACAATATTAAGGAGACATACAATTTACAAAGGAAAACATTTTATAAACCAAGTTCAAAAACAAATCACTTGAACATTATCAGATTTATGTTTATCTGGATTGGTCCACGTTTGATAAACCCAAGATGATGATCCAGGTTTAATAGAGTGACGTTAACAAACAATAAACCCAAGCTCGATTCATCATCTTACAAACTTTTGTCAGATTTGAAAAATAAAACTACAGACTCAACCCCGCTTGCCGCTTAAGTGTAATTTGTATTTGGAACTCCATTTTTGAACAGTGTTATGGGATCCGTTCCGTTCCGGTCAGGAGCCGGAACGAATCCCGCTTCATCGGTACCGGTCACAGATACCGGCCGGTACCGTAAAGTTCAAAAAAGTCCAGGGACTAGATTGCAAAAATGGAAAGTTTTTACCTAAAAATTTTAACCCCCCCCCC
>JAOTAX010000002.1:10963216-10976687 GCA_025629825.1 Erythroxylum guanchezii | reverse complement strand
CAATAAATGTCTATTACCAGTACAATCGACCTGCCACTTGGCATTTTGCCTCGTTCGGAAAATTTCCCATAAATTTCAGGAAAATTCCCTAAAGTTCTCCAAAAGTGCTAAAACACTAATTGCACTTCCCAAATAAATTTTCAATACTAATAACCCATAAATCTTAAGTCCATCACGTTCATATCCATTGCCAAATTAGACCCGGAGTGTCAATGAATACATGTCCACTAATTGCTATATGCAAGGACTTACTAGTCCCGTACATATATCCCTTATATAATGCATGAGCATGAGATGTGTTGACCCAATTCCTCTGATTAACCACACCTGTACCAAATGTTTAGGGTTCTAACCCTTTAATTGGGAACGGGATGTTACATCGGGCCTATCACTTGCTGTCATACAGACGAGCTACATAATCCTTATGTACTCCTTCGACCCTTCTCCGTGGTCAGACTTGAGGAGTAGGGGGCTTATAGTTGGGTCGATCGTGCTAGGCCCAAGCTCAGACTCGGAACGGCGCATGGGCCGATCGGCCCATCCCTTGATGTTGACCTAATCCTTGTAGGTATTAGCTATATAAATTCATTACCTCATCATGAAAAAGGTACGACTCTCGAGAACCCTAGTATTCTTTATTCACTAGCCACCAAAACTCTCACAAAAGACTAACTTGAGCGTCGGAGGGGCCTATCGGCAGTCAACCCCCGGTGTGCCTTATTGTTTTGCAGGTGTTTCCGTGCCAAAGTCAACCAATCCCATGGATCCTAGCAGCAGTGCCCAACCCCATCAAAATCAGACAGAACCAGTGGCTTTTATGAAATTTGGAGCATGAAAATTTGATATGTGTTAGAAAAGAAAGAGGTTTTATAATCACTAATTTTAGTCGTGGATGTACCTAAGGAGGGCAATATGACATAGCATAAAAGGACCATGATGCAAATGAGATATAAAAAAAGAACTTGTTAGCTTGCATTAAGTTACTATGGATAATGATATTATGCATGAGTTTAGAAAGCATGAGGCTATTAAGGACATATGGCTCACAATCAAGTTTAACAAGTATAAGAAGTGGCTTGATCTTATAATACAAAAATATTTGAGACGTATGTTAAATACGATAAGTAAGTTTTTTTTGAGAAATTAAAAATTCATTCATTATAAAAGAGAACTTACAAAACAAGAGGAGGATCTCTTCTATGTGAGAGAAACACTCTTAAAACATTGGTTTCAGACAAATACAAAAATGACAACATATCCAATCCAACATTTAACGACACTTCGTGGACAATTAGGATAAAACTAACTTGCTCTTTCTCGAATCTTCGCATCATTTCTTGATTAGGGACGGTGAAGTTGACTTTGGAGGCTAGGTGATTGATGGTTTCAGCGCTATTCCCACTCAGATCTTTGTACAAGAAGCTTGACACAGGTGTCAAACTCAACAATCGAGCTATATAATCGTTTAGGGCATGGCTAATCTGAGTTCATCTCATTGGGATTTTGTTTTTCTTAAAGGACTTCGGAGGCTAGCCCGAGAGGGAGATCGAAGAGGAGATCTCATCCACGAAAAAGGCATCCAGTTCAAAGATTTAGAAAGCTTCCTTTCTTTTTTCTTGAAACCTCAACGGATTAAACATTAATCCATTGATGACAGGGATTTAGATGGATAACAAGGATCTTCAAGCAATGCTCAACCCAAAAAGGAGAAGATCTTAGTAATTTCAAGTGAGTCCAGATCTGGACAACCCTCATTTGTTCCTTAGAGACTGTGAAAGAATAATCTGCTTGTTTAGAGCATGAGAACTGTCATGAATAACTATTTTTGGATTTCATTTATGCATGTGTGAACTGAGTAACAAGAACTTAGAAGAGATCAGATAGGGCTAGGGCTATATTCTCCATACAAGGGCCATTCTCCTACTTCAATGTAGGTTTAACTGGTTGATGATCAGTTGCTCCCTTATGCTAGCAGTAGTGAGTTCTATAAGAAGTATTAGCGAAGTAGATTTGTCTTTAAACCTTCTGCTATTCCTCTCATTCCAGATTACTTGAAAACATGTAGCCACCGAGACTAATATAATAGCCCTATCATGTTTAGAAATATGCAACTTTGGTAATTCCTGTAGGATATGTGTGAGTCCGCTATAGATAAAATCAGGGGCACATAGAGAAAAATTTTTAGCCCAAACTTCTCTGGAGAAGACACATTCAAAGAAGAGGTAATGTCTAGTTTCATCCTCTAGATTGCATAGGATACATAACTTAGAGGAGGCTAGGAATTTCAACCTATCCAAGGTATTAAGTTTGTCCCACATTGCTAGCCAGAGCAGAAAACTAACATTAGGTTTAAGGGTCTTGTTCCACATCAGTGAATCCCATCCTACTCGATTTGCAGACCCTTTCCTCATCTTTCTGACTTCCTTAACAGTAATCTCAGAAACAGGAATACCCTTCCAGAGGTAGATATCTCTCTCCCGATGGCTTGTAAATTGAGGAAAGAGTAGAAGTCTAGTTTCATCTGAAGAAAGGGACCAGTTCTCATTCCTAACTATTTGTTGGAGCTTAGTATCTTTAAGGAACCGATTTAATAGGGATCTTGCCATCTGATTTTGTATTAAAGGTCCATTCCCTGTCCAGTTGTCATACCATAAGGAAATTCTTTTCTCTGCCCCTATCTGGCAAGTAAGTTGAGAATGCTAATCATGAGCTATTTGTTGAACAATAAAACTAGCAATCATTTGTTTTCTACCTTAGAGTTAGAAGTATATAAAAATGCATCTAACATGTAATAATAGAATGAAGATGATGAAGGATGCTATTAGACATCTATTAAAAGAAGAACAACTTGAAGCTTCCAAGATGACCATTGATGTATATGCAATTAGTTCTAACTCACATAAAAGCTATGAATGAAAAGTGGCATCATGGTAGGCTTAAGTGATAAAGAGATAAGAAAAATAGTCATAATGCTCTGGACTCCACGAAGGCCAATTGGAACTAAGCAAGGAAAGGAATGACCTTTGAAGAAGAAAAATATTAAACATAAGCATCACAACTTAAGAGTTGTTGTATAAGGGATTATCTTGTGTAGATTAGACATGTATGGTGGTCCAGATCCTACATAAATATTGTTTTCTTTAAAAACTTAACAAAATTTTATTTCTATATTAGTGTGGTACTTGATTTTGCCTAACTTTTATCCATTTTGTCCAAGTTTTTTAATTTAATTTTTTTTCAAAAGTTTTATCATCGTATAAAGTCAGTTTAATCATGCATTTAATTTCACCTAATAAACTTTAATCTCTAATTTAATATAATTACATTACATCAAATCTAATTGTAATCTTAATTATGATTAAATAATATTCGTTTAACTTTAATTGTGACTAAGTGCGTTCATTTAACTTTAATTATGCTAAATCAATCTAATTTATTCTAAATGTTTGTCTTATATTACATGCAGTTAGGTTTGGTAGCACATTATCATGACCAATTTATGTTGAAGTTTTATCATATTACTCTTAATTATATTTTATTTTTAATTGCAAATTATAATTAAAATTTTAGACTTTACTTACTTAAATTTGTAATTAATAATTAAACTATTTAAAGTAATAATAAAATACTCAAAATTTTAATTTATTAAAAATCTAGCATGTAGTTAACTCCCTAGTTATCAGTGTCGATGTAGTAGTCTACATGACTTATTGATAAATAAACATTCACTGGGTAAAAATTTATACATTAAAAATTTATCAAAAATAAGAAACCTGAAATAAAAGTCCTGAATTTTTGCCTAAAGCTATCTCCTTTTACCCTAGTGGCAAAGTACTCATCATTTGAAATTCAAAGTAGGAAATCTCATTTGAGTTTGTTACAGGGCAAGAAAGACGGCTAGAACAAGCTCATGTATCGTGGTCGCTCTAGTTATTGTATTGATAAGCACAGAAGCTACTATTATTGTAGCCTCTGTATTGAAGCTTACAAGTATTTTTCTTTGCTTTTAATATTCTCTGTATTTTTATGTCCATAAGATACCAGCTTTTTGTTGTTCTCTCTAGTTCGACTCGTCCAACACAAGTGGTCGTTTTCTAGCAGATTGACTTTGGAAGGAGCATGTCCCTAACAAAGAGTCCTCATTGGATGTAGGGAACTAATGAAGTCCTGGATTCTCCAACTTCTCTAATTTGGCGAAACTCCGAAATTTATTGTCACGATACACAAGGAGCCCACAATTTTCTTCACTCTGTCAAAAAACAGTTGAACTACATATGTCGCAAATCAAATACTTTAAATTCAACTTTCCTTTCTTTTATTGTTAAACCAACACCTAATGAACTTCATATAAAGGGTTTCATAGTTTATAAAAGTTTTAAGTTTTAATTTGAGATAGTGATTTTCAATTTGATAAGAATCATTATTGTTACGGATGGCAATCAGCTGGGGCATTCCCTGTCAAGTTTTTTAAAATAATTTTTTAAAAATTAAAATATAGAATAATTTATTTTTTTAATTAGATCAGGGTCTAGATTGCCTAGATCTAAGTTTACGTGAGACTCAATTCTTCTAAGTAAAATGATGTTATTTTGTTTATAATAATTAGACTTCGAATTTGTCTGAATTTAGGCCTGACTCATGAGCTGGCCTATTAAAAACAATTAAATTTGGGCTTATGTGTTAAAAATTGCCATCCTGATCATTTAGACTTAGATTATAAAATGCCTTTAATGAAATTGATGTAAAATTTTAATTAATAATTTATCAAAACAACTCTAAAATTTGAACTAAATAAAGGCCCGAATGAAAGTAAATTTATTATTATTATATATATGTATGTGTAAGTACTTATTTTTTATCATATGATAGCCTTTTTATACATTTTAATTTGTCATTTTTCTACGTTTATAAATCAAAATATAACTAAGGAAAAAGTTTGGTATGGTGATTATAAATAATAAAATTATTATTTTTATGAAATAAGTTTGATTAATTAATAATAACAGTTTTCTAAAAGTGTAATAAATCCTATATTGATATTGATATTGATATTGTAGTTGAGAGTGAGATGTTGCGTGGTCCCATCCTAAACGGTTCCATCATTTGCTGAGGCAGTGAAAGCGACCACAAATATAAATCTCTGCTTGCCATTTGCATGTTACAGAATTGGTCATGTTTCTTTCTTGTTGGTTGTTGCCAGAAACAAATTAGGAGTTTGTTCATTAGATGCCTTCCCGTGCGTTGCACTGGCTTAAGAAACATTGCATTGATTGATGCATTAAATGTTTGGCTTGAGAAGTTTGACCTTAGATTCCTTAACCAATAAGCCAACATTTTTTATTGATGAAGAACAGTTTGAGTCATATACTCAACAATCTCCACCTTACTCAAATTCGAACAATTACTCATTACCATATAAAATCCCAAAGGGTAATTAGATGTTGCGAACATTGACTAAGTCCAAGCTATTCTCGAACTTAGCGATAGGTAGTGGTTTTGTTAACATATCCACAGGATTGTCAGACGTGTGAACTTTCTTCATAACAATTTCTCCAACGACAACAATGTCTCTAATGTAGTGATACTTTACACTAATATGCTTAGTTTTGGAGTGATAGGTATTGTTCTTGGTAAGATGAATAACATTCTGGCTATTTGAAAACACAATAGTAGTATCCCATGTGACATTAAGCTCGATAATAAGACCATCAACCAAGTAGCCTCCTTCACACCTTCTGTAGCTGTGATGTACTCTACCCGTAGTAGACAAAGCTGTTACAGATTGCAGTGATGCTTCCAACTGATAGCACCGAAACACAAAGTGAAGATGTAATCAGAGAGTGACCTTTGTTTATTGAGGTCACCACCATAATCAGAGTCCACAAAATTGATAACATTATTAGATGTTGCCTTGCTCCTATCAAACATCAAGCCAATATCAGAAGAACCCTTCAAATATCAAAGTATCCATTTGATAGCATCCCAATGAACCTTGTTAGGATTGTGCATAAAACGGCTCACCATGTTAATTGCATATGCCAGATCAGGTCTAATGCAAATCATGATATACATAAGACTACTAACAATATTAGAATATGGAATGTTCAACATACGTTTTATTTCGTCCTTAGGTTTTGGATAAAGATCAGATGACAACTTGAAATGAGCGATGAGAGGTATCACAAGAGCCTAAGTTAAATCTGTTAAGAATTTTCTGTATATAGTTATTTTGAGACAAAAACAACTTCCTAGTCTGTCGATCTTTTTGTATCTCCATGCTGAGAATCTTGTTGCCACACCAGGGTCTTTCATTTAAAACTCCTTACTGAGATGAGATTTGAAATTGTCAATCAAAGACTTGTCATGAGAAGCAATGAGCATGTTATCGACATGTAGCAACAAGTATATGAAAGACCCATCTGCATAATGTTGAAAATAGACGTAATTGTCATGTTGGCATTTAGTAAAGGCTTGCCCAATCATAAAGGTATCAAACCTTTTGTACCACTGTCTTGGAGCTTGCTTAAGCCCATAAAGAGATTTCTTCAAGCGAAAAACACAATGCTCCTTACCAGGAACAACAAAACCCTCAGGGTGTTTCATGTATATCTCTTCCTCGAGTTCTCCATGTAGGAAAGTGATCTTCACGTCAAGTTGCTCTAACTCCAAATTAAATGGAGCAACAAGAGCAAGAAGCACATTAATGGAGGTATGATAAACAACAAGAGAGAAATTTCATTAAAATCAATACCTTCCTTTTGTTCAAAACCATAAACAAGTAAACGTGATTTCCACCTTGCTTCTTTAACCCCGAGGATGCCATCTTTCTTCTTATAAATACTCAATGGTCGCTTGCCTTTAGGAAGCTTACATATATCCTAAGTATTGCTTTTATGGAGACTTTCAATTTCTTCATTCATTGCCACTAGCCACTTAGATGAATTAGCATAATAAATGGATTCAGAATTAGAGGAAGTTCAATACCTTTAGGAATTTCTTGTGCAACTGAGAGTGCATAAGCAGCCAAGTGGTCATCATTGTTAGTGTATCTAACAGACTTTTGGATAATACTCTTTGGATGATCTCGAGTGATAAAATGCTCCTGTTGAGGCAAAACAGGAGTAGTGGTACAAGAGACATCATGAATGTCATTAACATCGCTAGACTGAGTAGTAAAGGAATTAGGAGCATCGAAATTAAGAGGAGGCAACGATCTCACCTCTAACTCCACCTTCTTACTGGTATCCTACTGACCACTTGTACCACTAGAAAAACCAAACCTTTTCCAGAACAAAGTAATGCATTTTCATTAAATGTCACATCTCTATTAAGAATGACTTTATGTGACTCAGGGTCAGTATACCATAAACATCATCCTTTTGATTCAAAAGCATAACCAAGAAATATGCACTTTTTAGCTCTAGGTGCTATTTTTCCATTATTAACATGTGCATAAGCAGGGCGTCCAAAAACTCTTAAATTAGAGTAGTCATCAGGATTAACTGACCAAACTTTGGAATTCTGAAATCAAGAGATGAATGTGGGGAGCGATTGGCAAAATAACATGCTATAGAACTGACTTCACACCAAAAATCACATCGATGCCATAGTCCAGCATTAGAGATCATACAACGAGCTCTCTCAAGTAGAGTCTTGTTCATTCGTTCTACAACACTGTTCTGCTGGGGCTTACCAACTAGTGTCTTATGTCTAGTTGTTCCAACTTGAGCGCATAATTCATTGAAATATGTTTCACAGAACTGTAATCCATTGTCTGTTCTAAGCTTCTTCACCTTCTTCCCAATTTGGTTCTATTGGCCCCTGAATTATTTT
Organism: Erythroxylum guanchezii; assembly: GCA_025629825.1. Lineage (NCBI taxonomy): Eukaryota > Viridiplantae > Streptophyta > Magnoliopsida > Malpighiales > Erythroxylaceae > Erythroxylum > Erythroxylum guanchezii. Next base: position 10,968,854 of record JAOTAX010000002.1, on the reverse strand, counting down.
TTCTTTAGTCAAGCATGATTTAAATAATTATGAGGTTTTAATAGGTGAATTTTGGGAGTTAATTATTATGTCTATGTTAGTAGGATTATTTCATGGGATAGTTGAATTAAAAGTGGTAAGAGTGCATAAAGGGCGTTTTTGGTATGTCACTTAAGCATTTAAGACATAAGGCATTAAGGGAAGGGCAAAAAGGACTTTTACACTTATTAAGTGTAAAAAAGGAAGAAGAAAAGTGTTGTCTTGTTCTAAGGAGAAGAAGAAACGAAAATAAGAAAGAAGGGGAGAGAGAGTGTCATTGTTGGAGAGAAAAGAGGGGAGAAAATTAAGGTTTCATCTTTTTAAGCTTTCTAGAGATAATTTGAGGTTGTTCAAGAAGAGAAACAGAAAGAGGAAGATAAGAGCTTGAAATTGGGCCAAATATCTCTTCATTTGGTGAAGATTTAAGGTAATAGTATTTTTAATCCTTTGGATTTTGGAAGGGGTTTTGGTTCATGAAGCTTAGGCAATGCATGAGTTTAGGTATTCTAGGATCAATTTTAGTGAATGCACTTTATGGGTTCTCAAATTAGAATTCCTATTGATTTGAGATTTTTGCCAATGTTGAAGGAAATCAAGAGAGGCAAAGGAGCAAGAGAAGAGGCATCTTTGAGCAAGTATTAAACAATGATTTCAAGGTGGGTTACATTTTTATAATTGAGTTAATAAGCCATTAACGTTTTTTTTAAGTAATGGAAATAAATGATTTCAACTACTTTTTAAATGTGCATTTATTGTTTTTTGAATGCTTTTAGAAAGTGTTACATGTTTTGTATATGAATTGTGTTATTGATCGATGAAATGAAAAATGGAAATGATTTTGAAAGGATATCAAGTTTATGAATTCATGTTTCAAAAATGTGCCATTTTGGGCAACAAGTTTACGAGATGTGAAATGCATGATTATGTGGGTTTATGGCAAGTCCATTTTGTATGTCAAGTGTATTTCGACTAAAGGCTTCTTTCGCCTGCCCGTTAGTGGCATGAAGCTCCTTCATGGACTCCCTCATGTTTACGACTATGCAAAACCACTATGTGGGATTGCGACAGTTCGTTTTGTTCATGACTACACGGGATCATTATGTGGGAATGTGTTAGTTCGTTCTATTTATGGACTTACCTAAGCCATTCTGATGTGTTTATGTGCTTAAATATGTTGGACAAGTTTAATGAATACATGATTTATGATTGCTCATGAATTGTTTGATAAGTGAGAATTTGGGAAATATGTGTTTCATGATTCAAAATGAATATTTCAATGGTTTTTGCTTGTTACCGATTATAAAACTGTTACCCACGAGCTTTAAGCTCACCCCCCTTTCTCCCATCTTCAGGTGGCGAGTAAGAGATCGAGTAATCGAGAGGCATGGCATCACTCAAAATTTGCATCTTTTTGTATTTTGAAGTAGTTTATGTAAAACCCAAGGCTTTAGCAACATTTCAAGTTTTTATTCTCTCATGTATATTTTGGTTATTTTGTATTTTGGATTATGAAACCAAAGATGTATTGTTGCTTGAAATGCCATTAAAGTTTTGTAAAACTCTTATCTTTTGATGTTAATGAAATATATTTCGTTTTGTTCATGACTTTCCAAGCTTATACAATGCATTTTCAAGTTTTTCATAAGGAAAAATCTGTGTTCTGGCTTCAGGGGAAAATTTAGATTAATATAGGCTAAATTAAACAAAGTTTTCTTCTAGAAAGTTGTAGCTTATCTTTCTAGCTTTCCAACGGTATATAATATGAAAATTTTGAATATCAGAGTTGAGAGATATGATCATTTTAAGTAGTCATGTAGTATAGGATGTATATGCGGGACAACTTCGATCACGCTCGCACCACTATTCCTCGCGATCGTACCTGCCTTCCTCACGATCGCACCTTTATTCCTCACGATCGCACCTTTATCCTTGCGATTGCACCTTTATTCCTTGCGATCGCACCCAAAGGGTTTTCCAGCTCTGAACATGTTTGACTCTTTTGGCCATAACTTTGTCATCCGACGTCTAAATGACTTGATTTTTAAACCAATAGATTCCTAACACATTTATCTATCTCTACATAAAAATTTATAGCTTTTGGTATTGATTTGAAAAAGATTGATTGAATCAAAGTACGGGTATCGGTTGGAAGAGTATGAATTGGATATTTTACTAAACATACTTTGGTATTTTGATGATATCTTGATTTGTAGACCTCCAAATGAGGTGATTCTTGTTTCTAAATAAATTAGAGACATAGACCTACAAATGTTCTGTAGAAGTCAAATTGTAATTCCAGTTTAAAGTTTCCCAAAATCTATTCTGAAATAGGAGAAATGAGATTGAATGTGGTGACTGACTGGTGTGAGCACGCCACCTTTGTGGGATGCATGTTCAGATGTCACTTAGGACGTTCGACACGTGTCTTGTGAGGGCGGAAGTAGGGCCTAACACTTATGGTATCAGAGCACATTTTCTATTGATTTTATCCTCTAAGTAAATACGCCTACGTTCTCACAACTCCGATGTTGGGCTCCGAAAACGGGGTCCAACATGTTATGGTATTAGAGAGACTAAATTTAGGAGTATCCTAGGCACAAAATGAGTAGCTTTGAATTATGAAATGAACATGCATTGTATTTGAATTGTTTCACATGATTTGAAGTTGTTTTACATGAAATTTGAGCTAAAGGGATTTTTTAAAATGTTTTAAATTAAAGGAGTGATTATGCCGCCTCGAAAAAGAACTCGAGGAGTTATGACTCGATCTCGCTCTCGCCAAGGGAGCATGGATGAATCTTATGTCTCACAAGATGTGGGGACACATTCTGCTCCTGATTCTAAGGCATCCAGTGTGCAACATGAAGTGCCACCGCCTCCTCCTCCTATTCCTTAAGTGAACTTGTTCTTCCAAGCCTTTGCTCAGGCTTTCTCATATGTCATGGGCCAAGGGTCACAAGTTCCGGTACAAGATCCAGGGGAGAGGAGTGGACAGTATGACAAGCTCCGCAAGTATAGGGCTGTGGATTTCAATGGGACTACCAATCCTGAAGAGGCTGAAGCCTGCTTGAAGAGGACTGAGAGGGTCCTGATTTAGATGAAGTGCTCAGATGAGGAGAAGTTAGATTATGCAGTCAGTTTACTTCAAGGAGATAGGCTACATTGGTGGGAGTCAGTGCCCACAGTCAGGTCATACCACTAGTACTGACATGGAGAGACTTTTTGGAAGCTTTTAGGAGGAACTACTTCTCAAGGGTTTATGTCTAAGAGAAGGCTAGAGAGTTCCAAAATCTCACACAGAGGGATATGAGTGTGAGTGAGTATGAGCTGAAGTTTACTCAGCTTTCACGGTATACGACCAACACTGTTGCGGATGAGGAGGACAAGTGCTGCAAGTTTGAGGGAAGACTTCATTTGGAGATCAAGGAGAAAGTCCTGATCCACAACTTCTGTGACTACCAGCGGTTGGTAGATGCTGCACTTCAGGCTGAGAAATTGGAAAATATAAAGTATGAAGTGAATAAGAAGAGGAAGAACCGAGAGCAGTCTACCAAGAAGGGAATAAGTGCTCCAATTCCTGAGAGGAGTATAAGGAGATTCCACACTCAGAGTAAAGTGGGAAGTAATGTCTCTGCTAAGAACAAGCAATCAAAGGCAGCGTTAGTGCAAGCCTCAACTGCAGGAGGCAATAGAGGGATGGAGATGAGCAGGTACACGAACCCCCAATGTGAGCATTATGGGAAGTTTCATAAAGGAGAGTGCTTCAAGCAACTTGGAGCATGTTTTCGAGGCAGAAAGAAGGGACATGTGATCAGGGAAATTCCCCAAGCACTAAGGCAAGAGGGGTCGCAGTTGCAAGCCTTAAGGAGAGTAAAAACAGTGGGAACCAGGTTAGTCACTGAGGTAGGCAGTTCTGGAGCTGCAAGGAAGGGTATTCCTCCAGGAAAGCCAAGGGGTCAGGCACAGGCAAGGGTGTTTGTCATAACCAGGGATGAAGCTGTAGCCACACCTAAAGTTGTCACGGGTATGATTCAGTTATTTCATTCCATAGTATATGTATTGACTGATTCTATCTCCATACATTTATTTGTTTCTGCAAGCATGATTTTGCATGATGTTAAATTGGTGCCATTGGATAGTCCGTTGGTTGTTAGTACTCCTTTAAGGAGGAAGGTGATAATAAGTCAAGTGTATAGAGATTGTGAGCTCTTCATTGATGGTGCTAGACTGGTAGTGGACTTACTACCTCTAGACCTAAAAGGCTTAGGTGCCATACTTGGGATGGATACTATAGAGAAGTATCATGCAAAGTTAGACTGTAGCCTCAAAGAGGTATAATTTGATCTGGGCAATGGTGAAAAGGTGATTTTCGGAGGAGACATGAGAATATCATCACCAAGAATTGTTTCAGCTTTGTTAGTTGACATGATGATGAGGAAAGGGTGTGAAGCCTTCTTGGTGCACATTGTGGACATTGATGTGAATGAAGAGAAATTAGAGGATTTTCCAGTTATGAGGGAATTCTAGACGCATTTCTAGAAGATTTACTTGGATTGTCACTGGTGAGGGAAATTGAATTTTCTATTGACTTGATTCCAAGTATCGCATCGATTTCTATACCACCGTATAGAATGGCTCCAGCTGAGTGGAAGGAGCTTAAGGAACAGTTGGAAGAACTCTTAGAGAAGGGATATATATAAGGCCGAGTTCATCACCATAGGGAGTGTCGGTTCTGTTTGTTAAAAAGAAGGATGGAACATGGAGGATGTGTATCGATTACCGAAGACTTAACAAGGTGACTATTAAGAACAAGTATCCTTCCACGAATCGATGATTTGTTCGACCAGTTGCAGGGAGCAAGGGTTTTTTCAAAAATTGATTTCAGGTGAGTTTATCATCAGCTCATAATTAGGGAGTCTGATGTGAACAAGATGACCTTTAAGACACGTTATGGACATTACGAGTTCTTAGTTATGCCATTCGGACTGACCAATGCTCCGACTGCATTCATGGATCTTATGAATGAGTCTTCAAGGAGTATCTGGATCAATTTGTCATAGTGTTCATCGATGACATTCTTGTTGGGCCCCGATTCCGGAACCCAACCTCGGAAACATAAATCGAAAAACAAAGTGGGCGAAAACGAAAGGAATCAAAAGGGGAATCAAACAAAGCGCGTGAGGACGAAAACGAAAGAAATCAAAAACCGAAAGTGGGCCAATTTCGGATCGAAAACCAAAGGAATCGAAAACTTACGGAACCAAAGAAATCGAAAGGTTCGGAATTAAAGAAAACAAAATACTCAAGGAATAAAGCGTGCGTACAGAATTTTTCGAAATACAAACGTGGGTAAAAACCAATGAAATCAAACGCTTAAGGTCAAAACTTTTAATTCCGACATCCGAAAATGTATACTTTAGAAAAACGTCGCGTTGGAAAACTATAAGACGATCTTGATCTAAACCAATCCAAATCGGTGTAAATTTTTTTTTTCTTTTCCATATCATTTAAAGCAATTTCAATTTCAAATGTGAGATTCATCTACCCTCATTCAAAGCAACTTCAAATGCCAAATGGACTTTATCAATCCCACTCAAGCCTCAATTCATTTTCTTCTTCA
>JAOTAX010000002.1:10946733-10963116 GCA_025629825.1 Erythroxylum guanchezii | reverse complement strand
AATCTCATATAACAATTCACATTCTCGAATTTTCTTTTTCTTTGCACATGAATAATTCACCACAAATTCCTCATTTAATGTCAATTTATAATTCAAAATTTCAAGAAAAAATCGGGGTCCAACAATTCTGGTGTATTCCAAGAGCGAAGAAGAACATAAGGAACATCTTAGGATAGTGTTGCAAACACTGAGGGAGAAGGAGCTTTATGCCAAATTTAGCAAATGTGAATTTTTGCTTCAGGAGGTAATATTCCTTGGACATGTAATTTCAAAGGATGGGGTACATGTTGATTTGAGAAAAATTGAAGCATTGGTGATTTGACATGCACCAAAGACAGTGGCAAAAGTGAGAAGTTTTCTGGGTCTGGCAGGATATTATAGGAGATTTGTTGAGGGATTTTCTATGATAGCTACTCCGATGAACAAGTTATTAAGGAAAAATCAGAAGTTTATCTGGAGTGATGAAAGTCAGAAGAGTTTTGAGGAGCTCAAGCACAGATTGACAAGTGCTCTAATTTTGATTTTGCCTATAGGTAACGAGGGCTATACAGTTTACAGTGATGCTTCAAGAAAGGGTTTGGGTTATGTGTTGATGCAAGGAGACAAAGTAATAGCTTATGCCTCGTGGCAACTGAAGCCTTATGAGTTGAATTATCCGACCCATGATCTGGAATTGGCAGCAGTAATTTTTGCCCAAAAATTTGGAGACATTATTTGTACGGGGCTCAGACGAGAATTTTTATGGATTATAAAAGTCTCTAGTACTTGTTGAGCTAGAAAGAGTTGAATTTGAGATAGGAAAGGTGGTTAGAGTTGCTCAAGGACTATGACCTGTTGATTGAATACCATCCAGGAAAGGCAAATATAGTGGTAGATGCCTTGAGTAGGAAATCCTCCATAGCCCATGTTCAGACAGTTTATTTGCCATTATTGGAAGAGATGGCTAAGCTTAGAATAAGTTTGAAACAGGAGGAATCTGATTGTATTATTGCAAATTTCAGAGTGAGACCAATACCTCGAAAGAAAGTTAAGGAGTTACAAGCATAGGATGCCAAATTGGACAAGCTTCAAGAAGAAATTTAGAATGGCAAGAAATCTGAAGTGGTAGTGAGGGATGATGGACTTATGGTTGTAGGAAACAGAATCTGTATTCTGAATGTCCAGGAGGTAAAGGATGAGATACTCGATGAGGCACATAATATGCCTTATGCTATGTACCTAGGTAACACCGGGATGAACAGAGATTTTAAAGAGCATTTTGGTGGAAAGGCGTGAAGAGGGATGTAGCAGAATATGCAAGTAAGTGTCTAGTATGTCAAAAAGTCAAGGCTAAACACCAGGCATCTTCAGGCAAGTTAAGGTCATTGTCCATTCCTGAGTGGAAATGGCAAAGGGTAATCATAGATTTTCTGATAGGTTTGCCCAAGACCAGTAGGAAGCATGATGCTATATGGGTTATTGTTGATCGTTTGACGAAGTCAGCCTATTTTCTAGCAATCAAACAGACTGATTCTCTGCATGTGTTAACAAAGAAGTATATGGATGAGATAGTGAGACTGCATGGAATTAATTCCCGACTCTATAGTTTTTGACAGAGATCCTCAGTTTACTTCGAGATTCTGGGGAAGTTTACAAGAGGTTCTGGCAACTAAGTTGAATTTTATCACTACTTTTCATCCCCAGATAGATGATCAATCTGAGAGGACCATTCGGACCCCTGAGGGAATGCTTAGGGCATGTGTGATGGATTTCAAAGGAGTTTGGAACAAGCATTTTCCATTGGTCGAATTTGCTTACAATAATTCGTACCATTCGAATATTCAGATGACTCCTTATGAAGCACTGTATGGAAGGAGATGTAGAACTCCAATATGCTAGGATGAAGAACTAGAAAGAAAATTGATAGGGTCAGAAGTACTTCAGATGACAGTGAACAAGGTCAACTTAGTTAAAAACGGCTTAAGGTAGCTCAAGGTAGAATGAAAAGCTATACTGATGCGCACCGAAAGGAAATGGAGTATGAAGTTAGTGAAAAAGTCTTTCTTAAGACATCTCCTTGGAAAAGAGTCATGAGGTTCGGCAAGAAGGGTAAATTGAGCCTAAGATATATGGGTCCCTATAAGATTGTTAAGAGGATCGGGCCGCTAGCCTATAAGATGGCGTTGCCACCGAAATTGTCACAGATATATGATGTCTTTCATGTTTCCATGTTGAGGAGATATAGACCGGATACCTCCCATATCATTAAGACCATTGAGATTCAGTTGAGAGATGATTTGACTTATGAGGAGACTCCGGTGGAGATTTTGGATACTAAGGAAAAGTTCCTTAAGAACAAGACAGTTCAGCTAGTTAAAGTCCTATGGAGAAACCATTCTATAGAAGAGGCCACGTGGGAGCCTTTAGAAGCAATGAAGGAAAATATCTGTACCTCTTCAATGATTCAGGTAAGAATTTCGAGTACGAAATTTCTTTAAGTGGGAGAGAAATGTTGGCATCCGAATTTTTTTCTTTAATCATGCATGATTTAAATAATTATGAGGTTTTAATAGGTGAATTTTGGGAGTTAATTATTATGTCTATGTTAGCAGGATTATTTCATAGGTTAGTTGAATTAAAAGTGGTAAGAGTGCATAAAGGGCATTTTTGGTATGTCATTTAAGCATTTAAGACATAAGGCATTAAGGGAAGGGTAAAACGGACTTTTACACTCATTAAGTGTAAAAAAGGAAGAAGAAAAGTGTTGTTCTGTTCTAAGAAGAAGAAGAAACAAAAATAAGAAAGAAGGGGAGAGAGAGTTTCATTGTTGGAGAGAAAAGAAGGGAAAAAATTAGGGTTTCATCTTTTTTAAGCTTTCTAGAGAGAATTTGAGGTTGTTCAAGAAAAGAAACAGAAAGAGGAAGATAAGAGCTTGAAATTGGGCCAAATATCTCTTCAATAGGTGAATATTTAAGGTAAGAGCATTTTTAATCCTTTGAATTTTGGAAGGGGTTTTGGTTCATGAAGCTTAGGAAATGCATGAGTTTAGGTATTCTAGGATCAATTTTAGTGAATGTACTTTATGAGTTCTCAAATTGGAATTCCTATTGATTTGAGATTTTTGCCAATGTTGAAGGAAGTCAAGAGAGGCAAGAGGAGCAAGAGATGCAAGAGGAGAGACATCTTTGAGCAAGTATTAAGCAAGGATTTCAAGGTGGGTTACATTTTTATAATTGAGTTAATAAGCCATTAATGTTTTTTTTTAAGTAATGGAAATAATTGATTTCAATTACTTTTTAAATGTGCATTTATTACTCTTTGAATGCTTTGAGAAAGTGCTACATATTTTGTATATGAATTGTGTTATTGATCGATGAAATAAAAAATGGAAATGATTATGAAAGGATATCAAGTTTATGAATTCATGTTTCAAAAATGTGTCATTTTGGGCAACAAGTTTACGAGATGTGAAATGCATGATTATGTGGGTTTGTGGTAAGTCCATTCTATATTTTAAGTGCACTTCGACTAAAGACTTCTCCCACCTGCCCGCTAGTGGCATAGAGCTCCTTCATAGACTCCCTCATGTTTACGACTACGCAAAACCACTATGTGGGATTACGATAGTTCGTTCTGTTCACGACTACACAGGACCATTATGTGGGAATGTGTTAGTTTGTTCTTTTTATGGACCTACCCAAATCATTCTGATGTGCTTATGTGTTTAAATATGTTGACAAGTTTGATGAATGCACGATTTATGATTGCTCATGAATTGTTTGATAAGTAGAATTTGGGAAATATGTGTTTCATGATTCAAAATGAATATTTTAATGGTTTTTGTTTGTTATCGGTTATAAAACTGTTACCCACGAGCTTTAAGCTCAACCCCCCTTTTCGTCCCATCTTCAGGTGACGAGCAAGAGATCGAGTAACTGAGAGGTATGGCATCACTCAAAATTTGCATCTTTTTTGTATTTTGAAGTAGTTTATGTAAAGCCCAAGGCTTTAACAGCATTTCAAGTTTTTATTCGCTCATGTATATTTTGGTTATTTTGTATTTTGGATTATGAAACCAAATATGTATTATGGCTTGAAATGCCATTAAGCTTTGTAAAACTCTTATCTTTTGATGTTAATGAAATATATTTCGTTTTGTTCATGACTTTCCAAGCTAGTAAATTGCATTTTCAAGTTTTTCATAGGGAAAAATCTGTGTTCTAACTTCAGGGAAAATCTGGATTCATTTAGGCTAAATTAGACAAAGTTGTCTTCTAGATAGTTGTAGCTTATCTTTCTAGCTTTCTAACGGTATATAGTATGAAATTTTTAGATATTGGAGTTGAGATATATGATCATTTTAAGTAGTCATGCGGTATAGGATGTATATGCGGGACAACTTCGGTCGCACTCACACCACTATTCCTTGCGATCGCACCTGCCTTACTCGCGATTGCACCTTTATCCTCGCAATCACATCTTTATTCCTCGTGATGACACCCGAAGGGTTTTCTAGCTCTAAGCTTGTTTGACTCTTTTAGCTATAACTTTGTCATCCAACCTCCAAATGACCTAATTTTTAAACCAATAGATTCCTAACACATTTATCTATCTCTCCATAAAAATTTATATCTTTTGATATTGTTTTGAAAAAGATTGATTGAATCAAAATAACGGTATCGGTTGGAAGAGTATGAATTGGATATTTTATTGAACGTACTTTGGTATTTTGATGATATCTTGATCTGTAGAGTTCCAAATGAGATGATTCTTGTTTCTAAATAAACTAGATAGAGCTACAAATGTTCTAAAGAAGTCAAATTGTAATTCCAGTTTGAAGTTTCCCAAAATATATTATGAAATAGGAGAAATGATTTTGATTGTGGTGACTGATTGGTGTGAGCACGCCACCCTTGTAGGATGCGTGTTCAAATGTCACTTAGGATGTCGAGCACGTGTCTTGCGAGGGCGGAAGCAGGGCCCAACACTTATGGTATCAGAGCATGTTTTCCATTAATTTTACCCTCCAAGTAAATACTCTCATGTTCTCACGACTCCGATGTTGGGCTCCGAAAACGGGGTCCAATAGGTTCTCAACAAGGGCTTCCCACTTCTTAAAAGTAGGAAAAGCTTCATTTTTATGCCTAAAGAAATAAACCTAAACCTTGAGGGAGAAGTCATCAATTGAGGTCATTATATAACTTTTCCCTCCATTAGAGGGAACTTTAGAAGGTCCCAAAGATCTGAATGAATGTAATCAAGGACACCTTTGGTAGAATGTGTAGCAATGGAGAAACTGACTTTTTTCTACTTAACAAAGACACAATGCTCACAAAAATCCAATTTACTCATACCAGCACCAAAAATACGTTTCTTGTTCATCAAATTCATAGCTTTCTCACTCATATGGCCTAGGCACATATGCTATAGACGAGTGAGATCACTATTAGACGATAGAGATGTGGACATAGCAGTTGAACCTCTGACAGTCGAACCTTGCAAGACATAACGGCTACCAAGCCTATTACCTTTCATAATGACCAGGGCACCTTTAAATACCTTCAAAACTACTCCGTCAGTTGAATACTTACACCTAAGTAAGTCAAGGGTGCCTAAGGAAATCAGGTTACGTTTCAAATCAAAAATATGTCACACATTGGTTAATGTCCTAATACAACCATCATGGGTCTTGATCTGTACTCTGCCTATGCCAACAACCTTGCAATGAGTGTCATTGCCCATCAAGACAACTTCATGGTCAATAGGTCCATAGGTGGAGAACCAGTCTCTGTGAGAAGACATGTGGTAGGTATAACCAAAATCTAAAATCCACTTGGTCGTACTCCTTTTTTTAGAAGAGGTAACCGATGATATATCACCATTAGACTCAATGTTAGCAATACCGGCTTCAGCAGTGGGTTTTTGAGGTTGCTTTCCTTTTTCATCTCTCTCCTTTTTATTTTCAATTTATAACACTCGAAAAATTCATGCCCAATTTTCTTACAATATCGATAGGTCTTGGAATTACGTCCACTAGATTTTGACCTAGATTTCTTTTTTACTTGTACTCCCTTTTTCAACTGCTCTACCCCTAACAAACAAGCCCTCAACTTTATCATCTGAATGAACGTCAAGGTTAAATTTTTCCTTAGACAACAAGTTGAGTATCATTATTTCCATATAACATAATCTCCTTGAAGTGTTTATAGGTGGTAAAGATACAACTAGTAAAATAACCTTGTCCTTTTCATCAACTATAACATCTAAATTTTCTAGGTTAATAATAATTAAATTGAACTCGTCAAGATGAGATTGAATGGGAGTACCTTCGACCATACGGAACATGTACAAACATTCTTTGAGACGAAGTTTGTTTGCTAGACTTTTGGTCATTTACAGGGACTTAAGCTTCTACCAAAGTTCAGCAACAGTGGTTTCATAGACCACCTCTTGAAGCACCTTCTTGGAGAGACAAAGTTAGATCGTCGAAAACGTCTTTTCATCTAACCCCTCCTATTGCTCATCAGTCATTGAATCGGGTTTCTTTGATTTGCTGTTTAAAGCCTTCTTTAATCCGTTCTGGGTGAGAACGACCTTCATCTGGACTCTCCAAATGAAAAAATAATCTTGCCATCAAACTTATCGATATCAAATTTTGTAATGGTAGACATCTTGAACCATAGCATTGATATCACTTGTTATGATATAAGGCGGTAGTGGAAGTATGATCAAGATCAAGATGAGTGAGAAGTAAAATAAATTTGGGCAAAAATAGTAGTAAATATAAGACACAAGGATTTACATGGTTCTCAAAAGTTGGGCTACTTCCACGGATGACGATGAACGAAAAATTCACTATTACGGAGAAGAGTACAAATTAAATCCTTTAAGCACAATGAGGATATAAATTTTGTGTATAATCTCACAAAATAAAACTCTCTTGTAAAATAAAAGTGAAAACAAATTTGAGCAAATATGGTGAGGATGTTGCATACATGAAAAATGGAGGGGCTCAAGATGTATTTATAATGCTCAAACTCTCACCACCTTTTCCTTGCACCATAAGCCAATTTGTCTTCAAAGTTAGCAAGAAATCGTTGAGTTGTCCACTGAAAAAACATTGCATTGATTGGAGCATTAAATGTTTGGCTTGAGAAGTTTGACCTTAGATTCCTTAGCAAATAAGCCATCATTTATTGTTGATGAAGAAGAGTTTGAGTCATATTCTCAACAATCATTTAATGTTGATGAAGAAGAATTTGAGTTATATACTCCACAAATTTGATTTTTTAATCATTGTTTATAACTACACTTTTATGACCACTTATAATTACAACACTCCATCTATAAATCATATGCTTTCTATAGTAAAAATCGAACAAAAAGGAGAAGAACATTAATTTATGGTTTAAGATGCAAATCTTATATTTCAAAATCCAAAGAGATCAAACTTTTATGACCATTTGTATTTACAACACTCTAGCAAGCATGCAAGTAGTGGTCAGATTTTAATTTGAATATTATTCAAAAGAGAAAATGGCAAGGTGAAACACAAGAGGGAGAGGAGAAGATTTTGGATAAAAATTTAGGATATTTATTTTTTAAAATTGTTGGACCTCGTTCCCGAAGTCCAAGATGTTGGACCTCGTTCCCTGAGCCCAACTATCTGGAGTCAAAAAGCATGAACGAGTTTCCTTGTAGGGTTATTTCAACAAACCCTCACTTAGTTTGAATCAATCTTTTTGAATTCAACAGAAAAAAAACTATCAATTTTTTGTGAAAAGGTAGAAAAACGTGTTAGGAATCCAATGCTTCAAGAATCACTTAATTTGGAAGTCGGACGAAGAAGTTATGACCAAAAGAATCCAACAAGTTTATGTCCTTACTCATATTATACATGTCTTGGCGCAATTGCGATAACTTTTGCTACAGATGTCGGATTGATGTCTTTTTTGAACAATTTGAAAACGGACTTCGATATCTACAACTTTTATAAAGAACTCGAAGCAAGATTCTACCTCTAAAAGGATCAAAATCGCGATTTACTGTAGCTGTCCTGTAAATGTCCGTTTAACGGACATAGACTAGCTTGGGAGCCATTTTTCACCGGAGAAGGTCTGTTTAACGGACCTAATGTTCGTTAAATGGACATTGGTGAGGCTGGGGGACCTTTTCACCCAAGAAGGTCCATTTAACAGACCTAATGTCCGTCTAACGGACATTGGTGACCCAAAACTCCTTCCAAAGCCTCTCTAAAGGTTCCTACATCCATTCTAACGTCCTAATCACTCATAATCTTCCCAAATTCAACCCTTCGAGTGTAATAACACTCCTAAAACATTCAATTACCAATTTGAATGCATTAAACTCCCAAACCTTAACTCAAATAACTCATGACATACACAAACTCTCATCATTCACCATAGCTGTCATGTTCATATCTCATATGCATAATCATCATTTATAATGCTCATATTTCTTAACTCCGATACCCAAAATTTACATACTTTATACCGCTGGAAAGCTAAGAGGATAAACTACAACTTTCAAAAAGACTACTTTGTCTAATATAGTCTAGATTAACGCAAATTTCCCCCTGAAGTCAGTACATAATTTTTTACCCCTATGAAAACTTGAAAATATGAATTGTACAACTACAAGATAAAAAAAGCACATACACAAGGAAACTTCTTCAGTCCTCAATTCATTTCTCGATCAAAATGAAGTTCATACATAACTTTAATTACATATCAACATATACATCAAACTTAATACAAAATACAAAAGATGCTCATGTTTGATATGCCTCTAAAGCTAGCCAAATGTTACTAACTTAGTACCAAAGATTTCTAACTATTTTGGAGTATCCGAATGCCTTGCAAGGATCACTAATCTTCTCGATCTGCATCTGAGGAGGGAAAATTGTGGGTTGAGCTACACAGCTCAATGACTAATATATTTATAGCCATTGGCGATGAGCCACACAATCAAACAATATGCATCTATTCATATAAGCATACTCATCTTATCTTGATCCAATAAAGAAAGTTCAACATTCATAACTCATAGTTCAATACATCATCACATAAAACATATTGGATGAAATTTAGCATCAAAGCATAATACTCAACTTCATAATAACTTAACACATCAAAATGCAAATGCACAATCAAATGGCTCGAGGGTTCCGTGGAACAAAACGGAGAAACCGAAGTTTACACCGTGAACGAAACAAGTCCACTTTTCGGATCTCCTAGGCCACAAGCGGGCAGCCAGGAGAAGGCTTTATGTCGACGTGCACGTGACTACGAAACGGTTCCTCTCTCGCCCAAACACAATCAAATCTCATGCTTAATTCAATCATTCATAATCTCATATTCTCATGCTTTTTCTTTATACAAAATACCATGACTCAATTCAATGGCATAACATGATCATACACACAATTCAATTGTTTTATCACAATGTCATACATCATAATGCAATTTCCACATCACAACATTTCAAGCAAGTCATTTTAACACACAATACACACACAAGGCATTTTGCCCATTTCCACAATAACTATAAATAAATTACCCACCTTATAATTCTTGAAAATCCAAACTCAATTGTGCCCTTCCTCTTGCTCTTGGGTAGGTTGTTCTTGATTTCCTAATACAACCAAAATTCTCATTCAATTCTAATTCAAATGGAAATCCCCCAAATTCCCATAATCACAACAAAATGGAATTAACACAAATCAAGCTCAAACTTAACCTACCCATAGTCCATCTAGGTTAGAAAATTCAAAACCTAGCTTAGAAACTCAAAAATCAAATGGGTCTCTCAATCATCTTCTTCCTTCAAGCATTCCCAATCACCAAACCCCTTTCTCTCTCTAAAACTTCTTCATTCAGAACACAACAACCCATTTCTTTCTACTAAAGCAAGAAGAAAATGATAAACTTACCTTAAGAAGCTTAATTCCTTCTTCTTCCCACGATTTTTCCTTCCTTTCCCTTCTTCTTTGATTTTTCTTCTCTTCTCTTCTCTTTTTTCACATTTTTTCTTCTCCTCTTTGGCAGCTCACGAAATCTCTCCTCTCTTCTTATAATTTTAAGACACAATTTAGCTTATTCTTCCAATATTACCTCTCACTTACATGGCCTTTTCAATTTTGCCCCCTCTTCATTTAACACAAACCTACTAACTACTTAAGCTAACTTAATTTATAACATTTCATTCTAATTTCAATTTCTAATCCTTCCCTCAAATTTCTAATTAATGACCCAATTTTAAAAATAAATAATTAAACCGACAAACAAGCATAAATTTTTTTAAAGCAATTAATAAGAAATTTAGAAAAAAAATTAGGATCCAACAAAAATTTTAATAAATTTAATAATATATAGATTTTTGGCCACATAGATGCTTCCTGGTCAATGTGTCCTGATGTACTAATTCAACATAGTTAACTGGAGAGTTAACAACGCGTTGGTTTTATAATAAACTAAAAGTTAAAATATTTTATTTTTGATAATTTTGAAATATATTATAAAATTATACAAAGCTTATAATTTTAAATATAATTTATTCTTATTTTAATTAGTTTTTAAGTTCTAATTAAATTTCAATTAGATGTAATTATTTGTAATTGTGATCACTTTGTTTTAATTGTGACTAATTGAATTTGATTGAAAAATATTGGCATCAATGTTTATTTCAATTTTGAGTTAAATATTAACCGGACCGGGCCGCTGGGACTGGACATCCAGACGGACAACCGGGAAATTAATAATCCGAACCAAACCGCTCTGATACCATGTTAAATTTTTAATATGGGTAGAGTGTAGAGTCCATTAACAAGAATTGGGCTTGGGTCAACCATTGTCTAAATAACTAGAACTAGTTGTTTGGATGGTTGACCCTTACCACTTATAAGCCCTTTAATATTTTCATGTCTAGGCAATATGGAACACTCTAACACAAACTGGAGAGAAAATGTGGATAAATGTGAAGAGAGGTTTAAAAAGCTACGAAGAAAGAGAGTAAGCGTTACAGGGAACCATTTACTTTTGGTATAATAATTTTGATTTTAGTATTTAGAAATTAATTGTGATCGAATCATACGAGCAATAAGAAAATAAACTTCTGCAGTTTCTGGATCTGTCAATTCTAAGTTGTTTACATCTCCAACCTTTAACAATATCCACAAAAAAGAGAAAAAACACTTAAACTATTTTGGGAGAAAAAGGGGTGAGTATTAACTCCTTTATGTCTTTTTTCTATTTATAGAAAAGATACTAGAATTTCTTTCTTATTAAAATTAAACTTTCTAATTATAATAAAAGTTTAATTTAATTTTAATTTTAATCAAATCAAATATATTACATTTGATCTATAAAATTCCATAAACTTTACAATTAAGTATAACTTAATTTAAATTAATTTTTTCTTTTTAACTTCTTTTTATGTGTGACCTATTAGATTTCTAATATGTTGCAATAATTATAAACAATAATTTTAATTCATAATTAGAATCAAATAAATTAAAAGTCCTTTTAATTTATTTTTAATTATTTAATTAAACAATTTATAATTATAGATGAAGATTGAAGTTTGGCAATATGTATTAACCACTCAAATATTATGAATATCAATGTAGTTTGACTCAACCTATTTATATATGACTATGATGTATAATTTAATCATTTCGCTTTCCAATGTTTGAATTGCATTAAGCCAATTGCTTATCTATCTTATATCATATCTTTATATGACGATCATACTATTATCAAAATAGTAGTTTAGTAAGAAAATTCTACAAGTTTCCCAATAGTGAACACTTGCTTAAACCTTGAAACTCTTATCTTCATGTCATTATAATTAAGATAAATTGCCTAAATACATGTTTAGATCTATGATGAAACCGTAACTCCTTTCATATATATAATAGCTCTAATGTTCAACATTATATTACTGTTTCAACAATGTAAGGAACTATATCAAGTTCATTAAAGAATTTATTGATCCAAATAATCATTTATATTAAATAAAAAATGTATTATGACTTGATTAGAGATTAATGTTACATTGGAACTTTTGTAATCTCAAAATAATATTATTATAAGTAAAATATATTTTAACTAAAACTTGCTTCTAAAATTAATATCCATACGACTTTGAACTCATATATCAATTCACACATACAATAACAGACTTCTTAAAGATTTCATAAGTATCATCTATATCAAATACTAAATACCTTTAATATATTATCTATGCACATAGAATAAAATAGATACATAACTTCAATACCTATCTCTATAGATCTAATTTCTATAATTAAGTTATTACCTTTTTTATATCCAATAAGAGTTATTTTTGGACTATCATATTTTCAAAAAATTAAAAGTATGAATTTTGTTCACTATGAGTGGTATGTCTTTAAATCCTCTTAGTGAAGAGTATAACTATACTCCTACTAACCTTCTTGTAGACATTGGTAAATAGGGAAAAAGATATAAAGATCTCCTATAGATTAAGAAACCTTAGGAAAACCCTTGATCTTTATAAATTTTGAAAAAATCTTTCTAATTTTTAGTTTTCTAGAAAAACTATTAGACTTCTGTGAAAAAATAACAATAAAACATACATAGTATGAACATCATACATGGATTAATCAAATGTTGTTTATATAATGATTCAACTCAATTCTTAAACTCGAATCAAACTAAATTAAATATGATTTAAACTAATAAATTATTATAATTATTAATATAAGTCAAATTTAATTAGTTCAAGTAAAGTTCAAGAGATGAGTTACTATATTAGTTAGATTTGATTTGTATACGTCTGATGTTCATACTGCATGTATTTCATTGTTATTTTTTAACCAATGTTTATGAGGAGGAGTTTTTCTGGACAATTAAAAACTAGGAATTTTTTCAAAAATTTTAAATATCAAGGAGTTTTTCTAAGGTTTCTTAAACTGCAAGGGATGTTTATGTCTTTTACCCTAGTAAATATAATGAAATACAAGTATTCATCCTTTTATAAATTGCTAATACATCCACATATCATATGTATACAATTTAACAATTCAGTACCATTATCATCCTTTCACCAAAGGTTGATTTGATTATTCTTTAACCTAACAAGTTTCATAGTTTTCATATAATTCATAATCAATAGGATACATATATCATTATATATGAATCTATGATTATCATTATGTTAATTTAACCAACATAAAATACCAGTCTCAATTTTATAATTTTTTTAAATTTTTTTACCTTTTATATTAAGCATAAGACTCTGTTTATCTAACATATACATACTATTTATAAAAGTTTAGAGCAAGTACTTTACTTAAAAATCTATTTCTTATCATGTGTTAAACATTGTAATAATGTTAAATCCAAATTCAATATCATATACTCAAAAGCATGAATTAAAAAAAAGATCTCTATCATATCATGTATTGACAATAAAAATAATACAATAATCTTTTTCTAATGATAACTGTTATCATACAATAGCAATTCTTCAATAATAGTCCAGTTTTTATAGGTTAAATTGAGTGAAGCAGTTTTATCAAGGAACTATATCTTTAAACTCTACCTTATGCAACTATTTGCATTGTACTATCACAATGTTGACAACCATCTTTTATATTGCTATTAAAGTTTATGAGAGATTAATCAACTTAAAATATCATTACATTTTGTCATGAATATGTTATTAACTTATCTTTAAAACTTTATCACCCAATCCTTAACATGAATTAATAGCAATATTGTACAGTGGAAATATAACTTTCTTTTTATCCATTTGAGAATTCTTCTCAAACCTGAGATATGTTCAAGAAATTTGGATTATTAATTCTTAGTATCAATAATACTAAATGAATGTAATTTTTACTTAAAAATAAATATTAAGATAGCAAGTATTTTGTTATATGCCATTAAAACCAAATAAGATTGGGACTTTAATTATATATTTGGTTACTTCCATTATTTTATTTGAAATAACATCCCTTACACTATTTTAAAATGATTACTCTAATCTCTAGTGGGATAAGATCCTATTCAAATTAGTTAACTTTGAGTTTGTTCAACAAACCAACTAAAATTAAATTAGTTGTATAACATCTTTATCAATCATATTTTATATGACTCGAAATCCATTCGGCAACAACGCCTTGTCAAAACATATCTTATATATTATTTCTAACTTTGCCTCTAAATTCATATGATTATAAGTTTATTAATCCAAATCATACAAATTTAATTAAGTAGAACCCATTAATATAAAGCTAAATATATTAAGGTAATCATAATGACTTTGCTCAGTAAGCCTAATAATAAGCAAAACTTTTGTTTATTCTTATAATAATAGAAGGAAACAATCATGATTATATTACACTTAATATTTAACGAGAGATCTAATTTTTGTTTCTCTCGTCATACATGTATTACATAATAATTTGACTATATTTGCATGTTTAAATGTGTGACATTTTACATATAATGAGTGTTTAATGAGACTGAAAAATTAAATCTCTCGATAAATATTGAGTGAACATAATTGTTGCCTTTTATTGTTATAAGAATAAACCAGAGTTTTACTTATGTTAAGATTATTGAGCAAACTTACTGCTTCAGCCTAAATATCTTTAGTCTTATAATAATCGGTCCTAATTAACTAAATTTGTATGATTCAGATGAAGAAACTCATAGTTATATGAATTTAGAAGTAGAGTTAAGAATAACATATAAGATACATTTTGATAAGGAGTTGTCGCCTAATAGATCTAGGAGTTACATAAGATGTGATTAATAAAATGTTATTTAATTAATTTCAGTTTAAATCAGTTTGTTAAGCAAACTTAAGATTAACTAAATTTGAATGACTCTACTATATAAATTCATCAGTAAATATAATGAAATACAAGTATTCATCATTTTATGAATTGTTATGACATCCACACATCACATATATAAAATTTGACAATTTAAAACCATTATCATCCTTTCATCAAAAGTTGGTTTGGTTGTTCTTCAATCTAACAAGTTTCATAATTTCCATTTGATTCATAATCAAGAGGATACACATATCATTGCATGTGACTATATAATAATAATTATTCTAAATTAACCAATATAAGATAAAAATAATAGTAATAATTATCTAATTTTATATTTTTACTACTTATATTAAATATAAGAATCGTTAATCCAACACATACAAACAATTTGTATAAACTTAGATCAAGTATTTTTAATCAACAATCTATTTTTTATCATGCCTTGAATATTGTAATAATGTTGAATCCAAATTCAGTATTAAATATTCAAAAACATGAATTAGAAATATATATATGATCTCTACCATGTCATGTATTGACAAGAAAGTCATACAATAATCTTCTTCTAATGACAATTGTTATCATACTATAGTAAACACCTTCAATTGTTGTAGCACCCACATACCCCCTGAAAGGATATATGAATGCTACACAAAACAGTACAACAAATCAAAGCATATAAAAACTTCTAATTAACAACTCAAGTAAACATACATTAAATTACATAGTACATAGCACATCTCGCCAAAAAATCCAAATCAAACTGAAGTATCGTTGTTACAAACTTTCAAATAAATCCACATATACATATCAGATACAAGCCCAAAAGTCAAACCAAAAATAAATAAATTATTTTCACAACAACACTCAGACGCCATTGGCCATTGCGATTGTCTTGTCCCAGTCTTTATAAATGTCGTTTAGAACTTACACGGGCCAAATCCATCGTGTTAAGCATATAGCTTAGTGAGTAATAACTAAACTATGCATAATTTGATAATTAATCATACAGAATCAAGTTATAGCACAAGCAGATATTTAAATTTCAAAACAGTTGCATAGTTATCAGAACTGAGTATCAAAGAAGGAACAATCCCTTCGGTTCAAAACATCTTCAAAATCCAATATATATCAGAATACACAATCAAATGACTGCTAATCCATCAATAGAAGTGGGTAACTGGACTTAAACAGAAGATACCATACTTGGTATCAAATCACAGAAGAGACTTATGTCTCAATAACAGAAGACACTAAAATGTCAATAACAGAAGACACCGAAGTGTCAGACATTGAACTGTCACAGAAGCAGCTACAGACCCTTCTAGGCATGCCTATTTACCCACAACTAGGACTCAACAGTTTTACAACAAAACAAGGTCATTTCAGACATTTTATGAGCAAAGCAAGTAGTCAATCATATTCACATATAAGTAGCACTTTCAATGATATAATCATGCATCAAACGCCTAGGACAATCATTGTCCGGAATTCAGAACACAATCAGTATAAATCAATTTTAACAAGCAGAACAAAGTAAGGTATGACCATCT
>JAOTAX010000002.1:10912009-10927752 GCA_025629825.1 Erythroxylum guanchezii | reverse complement strand
TGAAGACATGGAAAGGAAGGTCATGTTATTAGATTAATGTTTGTAAGGACTAAAATTTAAAATCTTAAAAAGCCACATATAAAAGCGCCCGACCTTTTTGATTTTGTAGAAGATAAAATTAAAGTGCACAAAATATTCTATTCACTCTCATTTATACAGTATGACTTCTCAGTTTTTCATATTATACTTTGTTTGATGACAAAGAACAATTTGAACAAACAAATCATTCGTCTCGGTATGTTAATGATACTACCAAAGCACTGCTGATTTACAAGTTTAGATTGTTATTATTGCGAGCGGCCGCCGCTTCAGGAATCTCTTAAAGACGCCCCCCATACGTGCATTGAATGTAGCTTCAACTAATGATATTGTCAAGCAACTTTTCGTTATATGATATCCTTAGTTTACGGGAAAAAGAAAATAAAATATCCTTATATCATGTGCTGCAATAATCTTTTTACTATTCAATGTAATTGTTCTCAATGCTAGCATAAGATTATCGGGTTAATTATTAAAAAAATAAAAAAAAATATTTTTTAATTATAATTTAAACTTTAAAAAGTAGCAATAAAATATTTAATTTTTTAATTTTTTCAATTCTAACCCGCACTTCAAAAAGTAACAATAAAATGTTCAATTTTTTAATTTTTTAATTCTAGCCCGACGATAATCTTTTCATTAAGTTTATTAGCGTGACTTACTATGTATTTCAGAAACTTTAATTATTAATACACGTTAGTCAAAATTAACATAATAAATAAAAATTAATAAAATAATATCATTTAATTACATAATTATATATCGTATATAGATATTTTAGTATTGCTATCTAATTCGAAATCGCTATTATTTAAATATATATTGCGTAATGTACGTATAAAAATTTATAATTTATGTATTTCAAATAATTTGTTTTTAAAATAAATAATAAATTTAATTCAAACAGTAATAATTGGAATTCTTTAATACATTATAACAAGCATCTCTTCAAAGACACTTCCCAAACAACAATGAGTAAATAAAACATTTCTTAAAAGACTGTTGGATTTCATTCTCGTTGATTTGTATATTTGTTTTTTCTTCTACTCCAGTTGCGCAGATTGAAATACAACCATAAATTCCCTCCCCTTCATAGATCCCTCCTCAAACCACTTTCACTACTAATTATATGTATGAAGTTTCCTGGCTTAAGAGTTAGATATTGAGATCCTTAATTAGACTTCCAAATGGTAGCGATGCATATTGTTTTGCAGGGCAAAGTCAATAATGCATTATTATCATTTAGCTTCTTATCACCGTCGTCGTCGGGCACTAGCAGCTGGTTGCAGGGAAATTTTGCAGCATGTGCGTACTGCAGTTGCGATGATTTTCAATTACTTTGAATCACCACCCATCTGACACCACCAGGTGCTGATAGGCGGTGCTGCATAATTTATTATACTTTATCATTAATTTATAATTTATAAAAATAGATTACACATTTCACTAAATTCTTATTTTTATTTATATAATTAATAAACAAGATAATGAATATTTTAAATAAATATAAAATATATTGATTGAAACTCACTATTAATCAATAATTATTAATTTATTTATTAAATTTAGTGTCCATATTGATTCATTTCTCATGTCTTCGATGTTACTACTAATTAACTTTTCTTATCAAATATATTTGTAAAATTCAATAATAGTGTTGAATAAATTTTATTACTTTATTGGTCTGATGGATTCAATATTAATGCTAATTAATTACTACTACTAATAAATTATTTTTAGCTCATATTTTGTCTCGTATTGATAAATAGTAAAAATTAATAATATTAGCTATTAAATATTTAAAAAATGATTGTAAATAATAATAAGAAATTAATCATCTTATTTATTACTAGTATTATGTAATGAATAAAAATTTTATGAAAAACGTAATTTATTATCATATTAAATTAGTTAATTACGTTATTAATTTAGTAATAACATGTAAATATGATAACGTACTAAAATAATAAACATTTTATAATAAATTAATAATAAAATTAATTATTTATAAAATATAATAAAATATGAATTGGTTACCTTATATATTGTAGTAGTACCTCATATACAAAATTTAATAGTTAAACTAATTTATCATCATATAAATTAATAAATACATGATTAATTAGTAATAAATATGATAAATAAATATTTTAATTATTAATCAAAAAAATAACATTAAATATTAATTATTATGTAATTAATAAATCGTATATTACTTATATTATTTCAATAATTCTCAAATAGTCTTCACGTTTCCACATTTAATATGGACAAAGTTTATCAATGTGGCTTTTGTGGCATCAAATCCTCTAGTTTGTTTTAATCCTGTTTTTGTCTCCAAAATAACATTATTTTTTATGTAAATAGACATAAAATGATGCCGTTTCGGTGCAAAAATAAAAGTGGAATAGAGCGACGAGCAGAGAGGATCTAAGCCCAGCTTTTATTTGTACTTCTAATAATAAAAGTTACTTGGTGAAAATAAGTGAATATATTTTAAATATAAGCTTGAAAAGAACTTAGGATTAACAAATAAAAGTTATTAGGTCTCTTTTTTTTTTTTTTGGAGAAGTCTTACTATTTTTCTGAAAACTTTTGTGATAAAGAACCTTTTGTTCCCAAATGATTTGTCTGCTATGGCGGGACCTTTCAACTAGTAATTAATCCATTTTTCCAACCACCTGTTCATAAATTTTGCCAAAATTTCATGAGAAAGTAAGCAGTGCACAGTGCCCTTGCTTTTAGCACATCGCCTGTCCATCCTTCTGGACTGTTGTTCTACTTTGAAGTGCAAAAAGGGATGTTTGTAGACGTTTCGTGTGTAGGACGAATTGGAAAATTTAGTAACGCTTATACCTTTCTGAAACAAAGAGAGAAGGATAAAAAACTTCAAGTTTTTCAAGGGTAATAAATGGATGCCTCCGAGATGAAAAGCATGTTCATACCCTATGTATTAAGGTTAACAATTTACACATTTATTAAGCATCATATAAAATTAAATTTTAAACACATAAAACAATTTTTTATATTAAATGAAGTCTCTTAAACATTATGAATGATATAAAAAGATATTGCACTTTTAAATTCAATTATATAAGTAAAATATTAATTGTTAAAAATAATTATAATTGAAGACGATTGAGTTTAAGAATTGAACTTACCACATTTATTGAACTGAAGAGATGAGCACCTGGCAGTGAACAAGAGAATATGAAGAGCTTTGAATGTTGATAACAAACTAAGTAAACATTGTGACGCTGCTTCTTTCTTAGCAGCTTGATGTTAGTAGCAACTTAACTTATGCGTTTTCTGATCATTTGGTTAGGCTTGAGTGGCAGAATTTGTGATTTCTGGTGAGTTTATTTGTCTAATGGTGAGCTATCAAGGCATGTTCCCTAAGTTTATGAAATTCCAAGAGGATTTAGTACGGGACTCTCAAGTTTTGTACATTATTTTTAATTCTGTATAAAATCATCTTAATTGTATAAAAAAAAAAAAGAGTTTAAGAATTCCTCAAAATCAATAGATTACATATGTTGAATCCCAATATCTTTTACAATTATGTGGCTAATTTACAGAATGTTGTACATATTGGCCATGAAATTAGTGGTGAAAATTACAAAATTCCAATGGACCGAATGAAGCGAAATAAGCAATTAATATAATTCTGGTAGGTGATTAATTAGGTAGGTGAAGTAGAACAGTGCGTCACATTTGTGGTGACAGTGAAAACATATATAGCATTGAAATGTCTCATTCTTTACTGATTATTTCCCATAACATATTCTAACCAGAAGACAGATTGTCTTGTTTACACACCTTTTCCGTAAATATACCGAGTTTGGGAAGCTTCGTACGAAGCTAGAAGAGCAAGAAGAAATAGTAACACCAAATCCCCTTTCTTTTATCTTCCACCACAGTAAGAGTACTAGGCCCTAATATTAATATATGCTGCACACCAACACACAGGGAGCTCCGACTTCTTGAATGCAGCTTCTCGACACAAGTTAATTTCATGTAGCCCTTGAAACCTGTGACAAAACCCGTTATTCTAATAAGTTGTGAACAATAGGACAAAACCTAATTTACATGAGTGTGTTTACATGTAATGAAAACAGAAAAGGGAAAGAGAGATTACTCAGTTGAATATTTGCTTAACTGTGCTTTGAAAATCTAAACTTTCTTATTAAACCAAAATTTTTGTGAAACTGGTAACTGTAAACAGTACTTAAACTCCTGGAATCTTGAACCCAGTAAAGTACCAACAATGATATCAGCACAGGATTTCCCCAATTACATAAGAGAAGTTGAGGAGAAAATTTCGCTCATACCAGGTTTAAGCCAAAAGGACCAGTAACACTAACTAAATTTGAACAAGAGAAATTGTCATGTTAATGAAAATATTAACCGAGAAATGAAAACTAACTACCACTAAACACAAGACAGTAGAAGAAGAATACATTCTGGATGAAGAAGAAGACTATAGAGATGTTGATCTCGAAGCAGTACTTTGAGTTGCGAATTGCTAGTCTCTAAGAAAGATTTTGGGTTGTGAAAAGACGATTACCAGGTAATAGCTTTCACCGTGCTGCAAGCTTTGCATTAGAAACCCGAATTCATTAGTTGGAACTGGAACCCCGGAGGAATGAACCAATACAACATCCTGACCACACATGGCTTTCAAGTCAAGCGGCCCTCTTGGAACTTCTGTTGGCACCCCATTAATGAAAACTGTGATGAATCCTACACAACATGTACCATAGAGAAGATCATGTTAGACCCAGACCCAACAGATGGCATCTTTTTCTTGTATTCTAGCTTTGTCATGCACCTGCTGCAACAGCTTATATGATCGTTAATTTCTCTCTGATTACCTTGATGAGTGAGAGAGTGAGTGTGTGTGTGAGAGAGAGAGTGATCTGCAAAATGCCGGAAGCAACAAAAAGAAGATCTATGGAAAGGGAAGGAGAACTTTCTTGCAGTTAGATCCTAATTCGATCTAAAATTTTGACTTCCTGAAACTTCAGAAGTTGTCATTTCTCAATATTTTCCATGAAGTAAAAGTAAATAAAATGTTGTGGTCCAGGAGGGTGTAGATTTGTTTTGGAATTTTCCAAGGTGGTGTTAGAGAATGAGAGGGGGGACCATTGTTTGCCAGTAAAAAGTACGACTTAAAACATAATAAAACACAACTACAGTCACATCATTAAAAAGTTGACCAGCCAGTTTATTCTCTAGTACTCTTGCTCCAGAAACTATTATTCTTAATAAACCTACTTAGGACACACAAATTGCTGAGATTTGTTATAGGGGGGAGAGAGAGAGGACTTAGGGTGGATATCAGGAGAATTCAGCGTCCAGCCTCTCAGGTGATAGTATATGTAGAATCAAAACCTCAAAACCATCTTCAGGTAAAACAAATTGGTGTAAGGAATATTACCGTGAGGAAAGGCATTGATTAATTAAAGAGATCAACTTAGCTATCTAGCCATGCACTCACCAGTTTGGTAGTGCAAGTTAGAAGGGTCTGATGGGCACAAAACTGAAGACATGCCAGAGCTGATCTGCCCCAGTTCTTGAAAACCCATTTGGTTGGAGATGGAAATCAGGCCCTCTACACCATCATCACCGACAATTCCACAGGAAGAAGAACAACTAGAGGAAGATGGAGCGAGAATGTAAGAAGATGGAGGTGCACAAAAAGCATGAGAACTAGCAAACCCAACAGGATTACTATTGCTTCCACTTTCATACTGAATTGCACCAGAGCTAGCTGATGCTATTTGTTGATTTCTTTGCTCTCCTGCGAGGCTAGCCTGTAGCTGCCTTTGACGGCGGCGTGATCTTGACCGCCGGTTTTGGAACCAGTAGAAGACATTTGCATCACCAACAGACCCAAATTTCTCAAGGAGTTTCCTTATTCTCACAGTCTCATCTTTTGGTGGATTTACCATACCACTGTTGAAGATGGACTCGAGTATCAAGATTTGCTCAGGCTTTGGAGTCCACCTCGACCTCACCGGTTCACTTCTCTCAGTGCCAGGGTTGCTTGGACTATTGGGGTCTTGGCCTTGATTATCTTCCATTACTGTGAAGGAAAACAAAAGAAATGCTGTTGCTGGGTTTTAAAATAATATAAGGAAGATAAACAAAAGCATGAATATACACAAGCCAGAATGCATTGAAGAGGTGAGCCACATGCATATAAAGTGGTGGAGGAATGTTATTTGTGCAATTACTAAAGAAACCCTAGTAGTGGGCGGAGTACTTTCATTGAAATTACCTTTTCACCTATCTATCATTAATTTTTCTCTTAGAAGTCAACCGCCTTACACCTGGCCTGTTAGTTTAGGGGAACATTATTAGTCAGCTAGAACCTTAAGGCCACTAGATATAGGTTACATTCCAAATCCATCATTAGGACCTTCTATTAAGGAAAAAAAACAAAGAAGCTGAAAATGGGTATGGGCAGAAGTCCGGATTCGAGTCCTAGTACTGTACTGCCCTCTTGCATGATTAGTGAAGGAAAAAAATAAGTGATAAAACCATGTCAGTAACTTGGAAGCCGACAACCTGTATATGATTGGAGCATAGCCTATGTATTTGTAGGCTTATAGGTGATTATTACTAGCAGTGTTTCCGGTCTAGATAATTGGGAAAAAAAAATAATTGACAATAATATTTTCTTTTTGACATAAGAAAAATGGGAAACTAACACCGTAATTTAATGATTTATGAGTAACTTATCCTGGCAAGCTATTACTATAAGTGATTCTTATGCTTGGTAAAAGATAAGTTTGCATCACTGAAACATTACAGTTCTCTCTAAAGGTATGGAAGTTAATAGGACTCTATCACCAACTTGAAACTTGGTAATATGAACTAGCTACGACTCTATCACCAGCTTGAAACTTGGTAATATGAACTAGCTAGTTTAATATAGAGAATTCTCATTGATTGAGTGTCTAATTTTGACTTCTTTAAGGAACGAAAGAAACGATTATTCTCAAAGTTTACCTGTCTACCAAAACTCTGTGTATGAAATCAACAAAGGATAAGAATAAAATATCGCACCACACGCACGCCAAAGCTCCCCCACTTTTGGATTAAATACTAATGAAAATTAACAACAAAAGAAGAAGGTTGCATGGTGAAAAAACACAAAGGGGGGTGGTCAAAAATGGTAATGTGAAAGATGGAGAAAACAAAGTTGGCTAGGGTTTTCGGCTTGAGGGGGGAAGTGCATGTGAAGGGCTGCATGGAAAGATGAGTCAAGTAAATATAAAGAATAAAGAATGATGTAAATGAGAGAAAGAATCCAAATATAAGGTCAAGAAACCGTGCAATTATTTATTAACAGTGACGTACAAGGAAACATGGCTTCGAGTGGCACTGCCCCACCTTTTTCTTCTCTCTCACTCTCAATTCTTATATTTAAACCGGAGGAGCTAAGGGCTGGCTTAAACTCCCAACACTTTTTACGTGTATCTACATTTGTATGTGTGTAATGTTATGCTTATGCAGTACGTATTAATAGGCTAATAGCTAATCTGCAATATATTATATGCCTTATCAAAACTTGTCTTCTCTTTTTACTCTCTCATATATATATATATTTGTTAGTTTCATGTGTGTACGAAACAAGAACAACTCTGCAGTCTCAGACGCGGTTTTCTGTCCCTGTTTTAATTTTTTCCTTCTGCTTTCAATTTCAAAGATTCTAGTTGGTCATGGGATTCACGATTCATTGTGGTTAATCATCAAAAATAAATTGGTCTTTGTTCTTTTCTTTTGGGGGGATAAGATGGAAATATTTACCAGTCTTTCGAGGTCGACTGTTGTGTACATATGTTTAAGTGCTTTTCAACTATATAATTAAACAAATTCAACTATTCTCTTTATGTTGTCTGATATAATGGTGTTTTCATGAGCTATTTTTCCAAAAAAAAAAAAAAAAGTTGAGCTACAGTCATATGGTCATGGTTATATATCTTGCTATTTGTCTAGCTATAACTCATAACAATATTTAATACTCTAGTATATTTCCCTGAGCTATAAGGTTCAAATGTTATGATAGGTAAACATTTTTGTATCCATTTAATGTACCATAAGAACCTCACAACAAATTCTAATTAATTAACAACAAATGTTTTTAGATTCTTAAAGTTTGGTCTATTTTTTAATCTTAATTTAAAATTTAGTGATTGTTAATTTTTCATTTATTGATATAAGCTTTCTCCTTACATGTGGTAATTATGTACAGGACAAACTATATGGGTGACATCCTCCTAAATGTTATTGGTCACTTTACAATGGACTAGTTATAAGCTTCATGAGTATGAACTATTTACTTTGTAAATCTTTATCTCATCTTGGCTTACATATGCACTCTAACTAACGTACATATGCTCCATTGCATCTGTTTATTTATGGACTAATGTGAAACAAGTTGGTAAGCAACAACTTTAAATTAATTTTTATCACAGTCTTTTAATGTGCATATATTTTATATCCATATTATATATCTTGTCTTAGACTCGAAAGGCTAGGAAATAAAAATATTGTGTATTTATCATCTTATGGCTTCTTTCTAAGTTTTTCTCTTATAAAAGCTTGATTCTTGAGTAATGTAGTCCAAATCATAGAGAAAGATAAGTATGCTCTACATTTGTTGCTTTATAAGGATCCTGTATATCAAAAAATCTTAGACCATAGATCATGTTTGAGGTTATCATTAACTGAAAAAGATTGGAGAGTATAAATTCCTACAAGGCAGGCCTTTAGAGTTGATACCCGTTAAGGAAAAAAGGCTTGTATCTTAGCTAGCATACCTTAAATTTATACTACAGTCAATTTTTATTTATCCTTAATCTATTATGAATGATATGTTCTATAACTCACTTGATTAATATATAGGTTAAAAACCCGCGATATAGCTTTGGTAAGACTTATAGGTAAAATATTAATTTCACGAACCTAAAAATCACGTTAAGAAAAACCTTTTTTTATTCACTGGTGTTACAATGCCCCCAAGTACCTTGGTGATGTTAGAAATAAACAATAAAGAAAAATGGTATTGTTTGAAGTTCATAAGTAAGCCCTGTTGTTTTAATTTTTTTATACTAAAAAAGCAATAATTCCTCGCTTAATGTACCAAATCACAACATTAAATAATTAAACCATGTTTTAAATACCAAACCATGTTTTAAATAATTAAATCACAACATATATAACGCTGTAGCAAAACTCAGTCGCGCTTTTACCAACATCTCGCTCTGTCTTCCACTATGATGCAGATTGGAAATTCCAAGGCCAAATGATATTTTAAAACCAACAAGAAGATGGATTCTAAGGTGTGCATGCTGGTTAAGCAAGAACAGTCATTATACGATGTGTCTTGTATTTCAACCACCCTTTCCCCGCAGAAGCACTGTCATTATAAGCTTTGTTCGATGCTTTTGCAGGTCAACACATGTGGAGTGTTACACGCATATATTCTGTCTGCTGCCAAAGCATATGTAAAGAAATTAAGCATAGGAACCGCACGGAATAGCTTCATTAGTTTTGATGAAAAACACAGACCTCAAAGATCGAGCAAGTGAAAGTGAAATTGCTTAACACATGTGCCCTAAAAGCAGTACCAGATGTTGGTCACTGTCTCTCAAAAGATACGTCTTCAACAATCTGCCACAACCAGAAAAGCAAAAAACAAAGAAACCCCAGAAAAAATGTACAAAGAGAAGAAGGTAAATAAACAATGAGAGTATGATTATGCAACATGGGTGAGTGGGAGTTTGGTAGGTTACCACTTCTGTCAACTTTACAAGGTTTTCTAGGCCTTTGGACTTTAGCTACAAATGGAAAACTGCCTACTCAATTAAGTAATTAACAGTGATGAGAATCTTCACTGTGGTAGTACTGGTAGTGTCAGGCTTTTTGTTTTTATTTTCTTAAAATTTTTTGGTATTACTGTAGATTTTAGTACTGCTACTGTGACTGTCACTCCACCCAGCATATGTGATGTGTTTGTAGCTTAGATTGATTTGACGCAGCAAAAGCTTATGGCTTGTCCATATTGCACAACCTCGTCCAGCCGACCTCATCCTGCGTCTTTCCTCACCGTCCCAATTTTGTTAAATTTATTGGGTTCGTGAGTATCGATGTTATGCCGCTGTTTCCATGTGAAAACTAACACTCGCGGGTGGATCAACAGTCTATACAGCTAAAATGTGTGTGGATCCAACAACTTGAACCCATCAAAGTCTTCTTAGTGGTCGGTGTGCCTCTGGGGTCAACCTGTATTTTCTTTTTCCTATTAAAATATAGCTCCTTTCCATTTTACAGGTAAATATTTATTTTACAACCAATTTAGGTGATACTGCTTTAATATATTTAATTTACTAATTAAAAAATTGAAAATAAGAACTTTAATTCGACCTCAAATTGATTGAATACGAATCAAGCTTTAAAAAAAGTGTCAAAATATATTAAAATTTTGTCTTTATGCTAAGAATCACCTTATAAATTTGGTTTTTAATTATTCATATAACCAATCTCTCAAATCTGATTTAAATTTTTAACAAAATCTACATTATTATTGCGATAACTGATGAGAGATATTATAACATCGCACATTGACACTCAGATATTAGAATTTAAAACCCTTTGTTCCTGGAAGCCAGCCGCAGGCAGCAGGCGGGAAGCTAGTCAGAGAAAAATTAAATACAAATGCGTTTGCCGGGAGTCGAACCCGGGTCTATTGCTTGGAAGGCAATTATCCTAACCGTTGGACTACAAACGCTCCTTGTTGTGAAGGGCCAGTGTAACTTAAAATTTAAAAATTTAACGGCATCCGTGCTTTGGTTTACTATAAAGTCTATGTGTAGTTATGCTTTCAATCTCCTGGAAGCAGCTTAAGAATTAGCAACTTACAATGCTGCATGGAAGAACTGACGCAGGCAGGCTTCTTCGTAATTCATACATGGCTTGGGCTAAGTTATTTATAGCTGAAACAATTGCTATTCCTTCTTGCCGGGGTTTACCTTTTATCTCTGGCCTCTGATTCAATTTTCTTTTATGTTGCATTTGCACCAATCGTTTCTTTACTCTTCAGCTAACCACAACAAGCACAAAGATTTGAAGCTACTGGCACAGGGTGCTTATTTGAGTTTCTTATCACTAATTTTTGATAAAACATGATTTAAGTATCAATATGAGTCCTTTTTATTTCACATTTAAGTTATGTTAATCTTCTAAGCTTGAAAATTAAGCAATTAAACAGACGATTTTAAATTTCGGGTCATATTCAATATCTTTTGTTTCAAGCAGCTTTACTTCTTGAAATTTTATAACTTTAATATTAAAAAATCAAATTAATTGAATTTTTAGTTTATATATAATGGTTAGTTAGATTTACTCAATGTATTGTTTCTATGAAATTAATGTATTAAATTTATATAGAAAATTACTGATATCAAAATGGCATTTCATGATAATCAACCAGTTTAAAATATAATGCGCTAAATAAGGCCAGCAAGAAAAGTTTCTGGACAATGAGGATTGAATCCACCAGGGACTGAACAGCTGAAACCAGGTTGAAGAATTAAAAATATAAGCTCCAATTTATAAAGCATCTTTAATTGATACACATAAAATCATTCGGTGGAGCTTACTCTTATTCTTCCACTGAACATGGTAGAGAAACGATGCATAATGCATCGTTGAATGAACCGAAACCTACAAGGCGGCAGACCATTAAATACTATCACCAATCACCATCCTCTGCTATTTACAAAGCCAACTCTTACAGGGATAAAAACATCAAATACTACTAATAATAGCAAGCTTGTTCCTGTCCAAGAACTTGCTTGTTCAGACATCTGGAGTGAGAACATTATGCTAACGCAGAGTGCCAATGCCACATTCACATGGAAATGATCACAAGATCAAAATCTATGAAATTGGACCTTCAGCTGCGCTCCTGGAACGAATGAGACCGAGAAAGAGCAGCGGGGTTTGCTTCAAGGATATAAGTAGCATCTGAATCATGGCGTTTCTCTTCTGCTTTGGTGCCAAATGTTTTGAAGATAGTAGCTTGTGCCATCGCATCCTTGTCAGGTTTGAGACCAGGGGTACCCCACGATGAACTCTTTGAAGTTTCCTGTGGGCGCTCGATTCTCAATGCTTTTGGAACCAATGTGCACTTTTGTGCTTTTCCTTCTTTCACAGAACCTGGATCCCTAGAATGCTTACCTAATGTTGGCGAGACATTTCCTGAGCAGCAACTAGTGTTGTTAGAGGATGATGGAGAAAGACAACCACTGGAAGCACTAGCCGACCTATTTTCTGTTCCTGAAGCCCAAATAGGCATGCAACCCCAATATGATGCAGGTACAAATTGTAATGGGATGTTTGGTGGACAAAACCCAGGAACTGTTAGTATTGGCGTTGGGCACCATTTAACCGGATTGGAGCTGTAGCAATTTGGCATACAAACCTGTCCAGAGGAGTCCTGGCTTGGTGTTGTGGAAGTCATGTTGTTCCATCCTGGATTCCAAGGGAAAACTACTGGAGGAACAGAGTAACAGAGCATAGGATGTGATGCACTGAGCTCATTAGAGACATTCAGATGCTCTTTTGGTATGGCATTTTCAGGCAATTTGAATCCATGAATAGTGGAAGCTGTCATGGAGGACCCACACGAGGACAGTTCCTCCCCATTATCTCGAAGAGTGACTGAACTCATCTCAACATATCTTTTTTGGTCTCCAAGGTTAAGCACAGTCTCCATGGATTCGCAAAGAGGTGCTTCTGGACCAAACTTAAGAAGCATTCCATTTCCTGCAGTAGGTTTCAAGGCAGTTCCAGATTCAAGGGGTGATGCAAGTTGATGGTTGGCTGAATCAGTGGTTTCAATCCCGGTCATGGGCATCCCATCAGAAGAAACTAATATCTGATGGTATTGAGAGGCTAAATGCTTATTTTTCCTCCGACCTGCACCAATAGGGACATTCCTCATCGTTCCACCAGCTGTCCAATATCTCTGGCAATTCTTGCAGAAATGCCTTGGTTGGTTGACATTGTAATTGTTGAAATAACAAAATTTTGTGTCCAAACTGTTGCATCGTGGACAAGGTATAATCTTGTCCGGCTTCTTGAATACCTTGTCTTGATCTGAGCTGCTCGTGTCCACCTGCCCTTCCTTTGGCTTAGAAGTTACCTGTGCCTCATTTAATCGCACTGGATTTTGGTTTTCTTCCTTCTCTTGACCTGAAGCAGAAGACTCATCCAGATCTCCGGTATTATCTTCATTTACACCCTCAGTTTCTACTTTTGTTATTATGCAGTTGCTTTCCTGCAATCAAAATCCAAGATGATAAAATTCCATCAAATACTGAAAACTTGAAAGCATAACAAAAGAAGAGAGATGCTACAGAACCACTGATTCTCTAACCAACAATACCGTGAACAATAGAGACTGTGCAAATACACGAACAAAAATCCTTTCGAACTATAAGATTATTTAACTCACAATCTATGGGATTTTTTCAAAACTCGTCATACTGTCATCCCCATAATTAATCACCAATTCATCAGTCTGTGGTAACAAATAACCTTTTATTAGCACTTTAGCAGAATAGTTCTCTTTGATCAATTGAAAGACTTGAAGTACTGATTATTGGTTACAAACTCATGATGTTTATCGTCTTAACACAAGATTGGAAACTGGCCAATTAAATAGTGTCCAATTTGGATAAATTACGGAATATTCAGGAGTTACTAAATAGATTTTTAAGTGAAAACAGGTACAATTTTAGAAAACTAAAAGTAGATACATCTTTCTACTGATAATCCCAGATAAAAGGAAGAAATTTAAGAGAGGCCATTTGAATATCATGTTATACATATTGATAAGATTTGCAAGAACAAATTACTACATGGAGCGGACAAGGAAAAAGGAATCAACAAGAGCTAACAACTGGTCCTAGTTGCTACCAAAAGATTCAAGTACAGTACTCTTTCTAAGAAATCCATAAAAGCAGTACCTTTTCACGTTTAACAGAACATACACACCTCTCTCGATTACGACAGTAAAATTATTTTTAACAAGATGCGTCCAATTACCTTTGCTCTTTAGTAAGAAAACTTAAAAAGCAAATTAATCTTCAGGTTTTCATGTCAGATTTTGTGAACCAAAAACTGAATAACATGAAACATAACGTCATCTCAGTAATTTCAAGACTTAGACAGGCTGAAAAACACCATATTTAGGAAGAAATCCAGTAACACTTCAAGTTAGTATTCACCAAAAGAAACGTCCGAGTAAAAGTCTGTCTTTGTCAAAACTTGTTTTGAACCAAACCGACAGAAAGACAAGAACCGAAAGACGTCAAGAACAACCTGAAAGGACTCTGATACCAGCTTAACATTGAACTTAAAGACCCAGCTTCAAAGTTCAAATCTTTTTTTAATAAAACTGCAAACAAATGAAATCTAACTCCTCAAAACACATAAAACTAAAATGGGTTATCTGAGAAAAGGAATAAAGTCAATAAGCAGAAAGAGACGCATCGAATAGGCAAGAATACACTGATACAAACACAAATATGAATGAGCACCTTGGATTCAGAGTTAGCCGGAACCTGAGCATCGGGTACCGGAATCTTTCTGCCAAAGAGCTTGAAAGCTGGATCCTTGGACTGAGGCATATCTGCACCGTTCATTTCTGTGTCAAAGTAATTGGCCGCAAAATTTGAAGGGGGTAGACACCAAAACGCATACAAAAATAACAAAAAGAATGTTAAAAGAGTGAAAGAGAAAGAGAAAGAAAAGAGGCTTTATAAAGTTACCATCTTTCTCCTCTCTTTTCTCCCTCAAAACCCTCCGGGAGGAAAGTCTCCCACAAACAAAGAAAGCAGCAGGTGATAAAGCATAAAGAACGTCAGGGATCAGAGTTTTTTATTATTTTCCAAAACCTTTTGTCCTTCCTCTTCCTTTTTCCCAATAACTAAATCAAAATTTCTATTTGTTTAAAATAATTGGTTGGCAAAGCAAAACTGTCAAAGTGGTCTTTGGAAATTCTCTAATATTATACAATTAGAAACTCTTTTTTGGAAGTCATAACTCATATCATGTGGATGTGGAGAGTGGAGACAAACATGAGCATTTTACATTACTTCTCATTAGATTTGGGCTTCTAAAACTAAAACCACAAAGGAAATCATAATATTTATTCACATAGTTAATGATTTTGACGTGGATAACACACATTTCCACCAAAAATGATTAAACAATTGCAGAAGCGTAACTCATCAATGGAGGAAGAAATTCAACACTTGTTTCGTACAAAAGGGGGAAAAGAAAGGAAGAAGTTTAATTTGGATATGCAAAAGTTGACAAAAATAGAAAAAGATTTGGTGCCAGCTGGCATCCGAATCAGCAAAAGCACTGATATGGTGACCAAGAGTGTAGTGGCTAAGGATGGAGCTGACGCAAGAAAGACGACCAAAAAGCAAAAGTTAGTACTAAAAAGACGCTAATGGGACCCACTGGGATCCACTTTCTTTTCAGAAAAAGATGATAACATTAAAAAATAGAATAGAGGGAGAGGGTAGGGTGAGAGCTTTTCACGCCGCCTTCAATGTCTTTGCAGTTTGCTCCTAAGTCCTCACAAGCCTTAGGGCCCCACATATCTCTAACAACAA
>JAOTAX010000002.1:10887176-10911909 GCA_025629825.1 Erythroxylum guanchezii | reverse complement strand
CACGCCGCCTTCAATGTCTTTGCAGTTTGCTCCTAAGTCCTCACAAGCCTTAGGGCCCCACATATCTCTAACAACAACAAAAAGTTCCAAGTCAACAAAAATATTGGCTTTTCTTTTTCTTTTTTTTTTCTCTTTTTCGCTTTTTTCTTTTATTGCGGACTTTGACTTCGTTCCGTTTCTTCTTCTTAAATTCAGATTTTTTGTTCAATTTTTATGATATTTTTTTATGTTCAGTGAATCTTAGTCATTTATTTATGCAGGTTCTACATTTATTTATGTGAAATCTACGCGAAACCCGTATAAATAAATGACTAAGATTTATTGAACACAATAAAACACTGTAAAACTGGACAAAATATCTTTTTCCATTCTTGTTATGATTTAATCATCGCCGCTGGTGCTAAACGGGTCCAAAAGTCTTACCTGCAATTTACATGCAAGTGAACGATCGTTTTTCATAACGAATGAACCCTGAAAGCCCTGCGCAAATTTTGTAAATCTGTAATTCAAGGATTGCCACATTCTTGATTTGAAGGTGACAAGACTTCGACCTCTTTGGCTTGAAACGTTAAGAATAACGAATTGAAATTCAGGAACCTTTGTTTTTAATACGATGACAAATGAAATAGTCAATGTAACATGCAAAATAACTAAAAGGTTGGGTGTGCTAATAATATCGAACTGTATACTGCTAGATTACTTACTTAGAATTTTTTCCTCCCCCTAACTTCATGATCTGCCGTTGTTCTTTATTGCCTACTTGAAAATATAATGAGTATGACAACACTAATTGTGCTATTTCTCCTAATTTCATAAGAATTTATAAGATTGGAGATGTAGTATAAGCTTAAACGAAGAGTCCATATCTATTGCTTATTATATATAAATGGTGATGATTTTTCATTGATTCACTTTTTGGTACTCCTCACATGTTAAATATCCAGTTGTTGTTTATCTCTTTGAATGTGGATAGAAAGTTTAAACAGTTGTTGAATAAAATTACTGAATTTTTGTATCTTTCGTCTTTTGACATTCCCACCCCCTCTTATTGAATGTGGTATCTCTATTAATTTATAACAATACGATTTCACATTAAACTCTTGTGTTGTATTACAAGAATAGTCAAGAGATTCCTGATACAGTGGTCGATTAAGAGGCTTTAGAAATGCTTCCTATAAATTTGACTGATTTCCTTTTAGGAGAGTATGCACCCACTTGTAATTGAATTCTAAAATTTCCTTTATTTAGTATAATTTTTGAAATAAATCTAACTCTTTAATCAATTTCATATTGATATACTTTCATTCTTAAACAAGCTATGATGTAACAAAATTTGCAATATCTTTTAACTAGTGCAATTTAGGTCGGAGAATGTTTTTGACAAATTACCTTGCAATATTAATTTTATAACGAAAGGCATGTATTTTTTATTGAATTGTTTCAGTGAAAAATGCAACCTTACTCTTAACATGGTAGGAGCTGTTAGAGAAATTTCCGTGTACAAATTGCGACCCTATAACCAAAAATTCCTCAGAAAAACAAGATAAAAATTAAAAGCCTAAACTAAAGCCTTTCGTGTCTCAAACAAGTTTCATTGCTGTAGATCTTATTGGTTTATGCCCTACAGTCAGTCGATTGATTGTAATTTAGTGACAAAATAATTTAAAGACATTTTGTATCCTATACATATTTAGATGCATATGATAAGTCTATGAGATAATTATACATTGCAAATGAAATTATGATAAGATTATAATTATGAGATTCATGTTACATTTATGTATATCTATAAATTATTCCTAGTCATTGTTTTATTAAGACTGACATTAACAGAATGTAAAAAAAAACTAGCACAAGTTTTTCTTATAGAGGAAGTAGTCGATCTTAAAGACTAAAGTATGGAGATACTTAAACAAATGTGTGGGTGCTTGTTAGAGAATACGTTCACTAAACTTACCTGATATGAAAAATCCATTTAGAATATTACTTTTATGTTTATAGAAATTCTCATTGTAATGATTATATAAGTGATTTTTTGATTTGAGGTCTCTAAAATTATCTTGTATAGAGATTGTTATGTTTTGATACTACTTATAACCTATTCTAATAAGGGGTAATTCAGCAATAGTTATTAGATGTAACATGAATTTTATGGAAATAGTTTAGTGATAAAGATATGATTCATCACCCCAAAATAATTAGGGAGAATATTATGTTGTTATCAATTAGGATTAATTCGGGAAATCCTTAACTAAGGTGGAATGAAGTTTTGTAAATAATTTACAAATGTCATTAATTGAATCAATAATTATTGGTGGAGAACTAATATGATTGAATCAAAATAGAGTAAATATTAATTCCAAGCTTTATGTCTAATCGGAACATTGTATGATGAAATAATTGAATTATAAAAAAAATCATGCACAGAAAGGTTAGTCAAAACTACTTTGACATTCCTAAATATTTGGGTAATAACGATGCGTTGCTAGACGTCAATTTTGAATCTTTTAAATTTTTCTTTAATTCTCTTATTAAACAATTTATAATCATAAATCAAGATCTTTTAATTTATCTAATTCTAATTATGAATTAAAATTAAAATTTATAATTATTACCAACATATTTGAGAACCTAATAGATCTTACACAAAGAACAGGTTGAAGAGTGTAAAGATTTTTTAATCAAGTTAGATTTAATTGTAAAGTTTGAGAAACTTTATAATTAAATATGAGATATTTAATAAATATTGATCAATATAAGACATTGGATATTATTTGAGCATAATTGGTATTTAACTAGAATTAATGTAATTATAATTAAAGTTTAATTGAAATTAGAATTTAATTTCAATTAAATTATTAAATTTACAAAAAAAATATTATGAATAGGCTTAAACTTTAATGAAACTAACAATTCTTGCTTAACTCATTCTGTAAGAGTTACAAAGTTATCTTAACTTGTTCTGTAGATACTATTAAAGGTCGAATGCTTGTGTGGCTACGGTGGTTGAGATAGACTGATTTCATAAACGATTTAAGAGAAACAACAAGAAAATGATTAAGCTTTAGAATAAGATACAAATTAAGATTCATGCTTTATTATGATTTATGTGTTAATCATTTTAAAGAATTAAAGTGATATTAGTTTTTGAGAAATCAAAATATGAAAAAGTTTCATAATTATTATGTTACGGGCGAAATCAAATCTCATCCTGATTTTTTCAACAATGGTATCAGAGCCGACTTTAATTTTATATTATGATTAAATTAATTGATTTTTATTCATCTTAAATTTTGAAATTGAATTTACAAACTCTAAGGCCTAAAATTACAATATGATTGTGATTTGAGAAACCTAAAAATCCTAGTTCTGTAATATGAAAATTTATATTTAAAACAAATAAAACCCACTCGATACCTAAGCTCCTAAATATAGAAATTAAAAGGTTTAACCACCCTAAAACAATAAACAAGGAAAAAGAAAGAAAGAACAATTGCAGAGAGGAGACCGATTAAGGTTGACTAGGTTTTTTAGATGTTATACGGGTAGCTTGTTTTTTACGCTTGTCTTAACTGTAGTCGATTCGACAAACAAGTGCCTTCTGAATCCAACTACATAAGCGGGGGAATGTGTCAGGTTTCACTAGTTTGACAACAAATATCGCTTGCATGATATTAAACCAATATGTTATCCACCCCAATGCTAAATATGTCAACCCAATTTTGTTGTTGATAAAATTTTTTAAAATACTCACATTGATCGTAATTATCATAAAGTTTGTTAGGTCAACAGAAAAAAGAACTTAGAGAGAGAGATAAAATCACAGAAGATACACAGATAGAGATAGAGAAACAAATTTATTCCATTTCAACATAGCCATTAGAGAGCGACTTTAATACACGTGATCATGATCCTGTATACTTCGGTATAGGTTTGCAACCCTGATTCTTATTTAAATGTTGCGTATAATAAAACTTAATTTTTAGAAAGGCTCTCATTGTTTTCCACATGAACTTCATCGTCTTATTTGCAACAATTCCCTTCCCCTTAACATCCTTGTCGATCAGATTAACTTTAGAGAAATGCCTTTGGATGTCAAAGAGGTATTCCCACGTTACACTAGTATTCTCACTGTCCGACCATCGAAGTAGTAATTATGTGACGGCTCGATTATTCCTTTTTGCTATTTGTCGGTCCAGCACTGCTATTAGTACACGTTCAACCAACATGAGGAATTTTGGTAATGATATGGAAGTTTTGCCTTGCTCCGTGTGTACCTTCTTTAACTGTGATACGTGAAACACTGGGTGTATCGTCGCCTCCGATGGAAGTTCCAGCTTATATGCCACCTCCCCGATATGTTGGATCACCTTTTATGGTCCATAATAGAGTGGAGACAATTTCTAATTACTTCTTCGTTAGGGATTGTTGTTTGTAGGGTTGTAATTTCAACAATGCCATTTCCCCAACCTTGAATTCACGTTCAAACCACCTGGAGTCTGCTATTGCTTCATTTGGTTTTGAGCTCTCTGTAGGTGGAACTTTGTGACGTTGTTCATTGCCTCTCTGTTCTATAAAACCTGATCAACTTCTAACACTTTGGAGTCCCTTGCTATATAAGGAGTATAGATCGGTGGCGGATATCTAAACAAAACTTTAAACGGTGTGGAATTGATGGAAGCTCGATAAGTCATGTTGTACACTCCGTCTGAGGTATCCACTCACTCCATTTCTGGGGTGTTTCACTACAAAAATACCGTAAATATGTTTCAAGGATCTT
This sequence comes from Erythroxylum guanchezii, assembly GCA_025629825.1. NCBI lineage: Eukaryota > Viridiplantae > Streptophyta > Magnoliopsida > Malpighiales > Erythroxylaceae > Erythroxylum > Erythroxylum guanchezii. The sequence continues at coordinate 10,907,129 of JAOTAX010000002.1, read as the reverse complement.
ATTCACTGCTTTCGTCTGTCCATCTGCTTGCGGGTGGTATGTTGTTGAACATTTCAGTTTAACTTCTTGTAGCCTAAGGAGTTCTTGCTAGAACTTACTCAAGAGAACAGGGTCCTTGTCATTAATGATTGATTCCGGCATACTATGTAGCTTAATCACATTATTAAGGAATGCTTAAGATATATCGCAAGCAGAGTAGGGATGTTTAACAAGAAAAATTGAGAATACTTAGTAAATCAGTCCATAACTACTAAAATAATTGATTTTCCCTTTGAAACAGGCAGTCCTTTAACAAAATCAATACTCACCTCTCTCTAGCTACCTTTTGGTATTTTAATAGGTTGCAATATTCCAAGATAAGCAGAGCTATCTTGTTTATTCCTTTAGCATTTCATGCAATTTTTAACGTGGGTTCACACGTCCCGAGCCATTCCTTTCCAGAAAAACATTCTCTACAACTTCTTCGTTGTAGCCACTACGCCTTTATGTCCTCCCATAGCATTATCGTGACTAATGTGAATCTTACGTGAAGTAGTTTGGTTGTGAATTGTGTTGTTTTGAAAAAATAAAAAGTGGCTAAAGGGTTAAGGGCACGATGGTAAGTTTCATTGTGAATTAATTCACTTTTCTGGAAACACACATGAAGGTTTTTGGTGTGGTATATAGACCTACGGTTGGCTACTGATTTGGTGTGTGCAGTGTGTGTGTTGTTGCCGTGGGTGAAGAAAAGCTAAGCAACTAAATTTATCTTACAAGGTGGAGTGCGTAAGATGTTGAAGAATTGATCGACATGCTGTGATTGGAGTTTTGATGTATGCGTGGGTGTCTTGCAAAGGCATTAATTGAGCATGTTTCCATATATATATATAGCTGAAGGAATTGTGAGAATCAGTTAGTTATCTTTGTGCTGGAATTTCTGTGGATTACATCACTTGGGCTGAATGGTTTTGTGATGCGTTTTCTTTGACGTGATGTCGTGATTGGCCAATTGTTGTTGCGACAATTTCCAGATCTATTTCAGTGGAACAGAACTCATCGGAAAGTTGTTCTTGTCTATCTCAAGTGTATTTCGTGTTAGCTTTTTATTATTTTAATCACTTGAGTTGTTCGTTTAATTATTTTTATTATTAAATACTGCTGAGAAAATCCTTTGTTGAGGTTAGTATGAGGCGGTTGTGCTATTGGGTTGATTGAGAAAATCTTCTGTTGAGGTTAACATGAATCGGTCGTGTTATTGGATGTAAAATTCTTTCACAGGAAGTAAGGTTGAGAGATAGTGCTAAGAGTTGAGTGGTGTCGGCTCAGTAAAGCCTTGGGTAAAACTATTGTACTTTGGTGAAAGTGATTAAGTTGGGTGAGGCCCCCGCAGATGTAGGTAAGGTGTACCAAACTGCGTTATCAAATTTATGGTGTTTTTATTATTTCAATTTTACTTATTTTTTATTTCGTTGGTGCCAAATAAATTTGCGAAAAGTTTGCGAAATAATTAACTCACGTCAATTTTTCACCATCCTTCCATTCATACACACTGGACTTAATACTGTTAGATTCTGGCTTCCGGATTATATCTTGAATGGATCGATCCCCTTGCCAGCTCTGTTTAATATCTTCTAACTGCTCACCATGTATTGAAATATTAATAAACAGAGGGAGGCCAAGCAACGAGTCATCCTAAAATTCTCAAAAATATCTTACTGCATTAAGTTGGATCCATTTTTTCTAATTAAAAATCGTCTAACTTTCATATGTTGATTTTGAAATTTTTGGCTTCTTGTTATCCTAATCAGATACGAATCCACGTAACTATTTGCTTAGTGAAGGAGTCAATTTTGTTAAAGCAAACTTTTGAAAAGGAGCTACGTATGTACATGAAAGTTAAGACGGTAAAAAGAGACAAAGAACATTATCTTGAACTTTAGGATACGGAAAAAGTGACTCTTTTCCACCTCTTTATTATAAGGGGTTAAAGTAAACCTACCAATATCTTTATTAAATTTTTGAGTTGAAAAACGGATGCTTTGACTTTATTAAGCAATCCAATAAGATGAAGCAAAGATAATGTTTTAGTTGTCCATATTAAGCAAGCCAAGTACAAACTGTTCTTATCCCTTTCAACAGTGAATTTAAATTCTAAACTTTTAAAGCAATATTAAATATTAAATTGTTGTCTATCACAAGAATTATATATATATGAGCTCTCCTTTAATACTTACCTATTTGTATACATCGTAATGGGCAAGGCCTTCACCGCCTCATTTAAGCTCAAGCTCGACTCAAAAATTTCAGCTTGCGCTCTAAATCTAGTCGGAATCTTAATCGAGCTCAGTCTTGTCTAATTATTTTTTAAATAAAATTAGAATTTGAAAATTAATTTTGTTTTTTATTCAAATTGAATTTTTTTTCTTAAAATTTTTGGACTCGAAAGGTTGATCCTATTGAATTCGGGTTAGGTCAATTAGATTAGGCTAGAGTCGAACTTATTTGCCAAGCCTATGCATTTGAGGATACAAAGACATGTGAATAAAGTAACTCAAGTTTTAAACTAATTGTTAACTTATTTGGTGTAATTTTGAAAGTTTCTAAATGTGTAAATATCATTTTTTTTCTTTGCCACATTAAATTATCTTATCAATAAACATAAGATGATAAACATGACCAAAAATTTCATTATAAAATTGAAAGATAAAAGATAAAATTTCAAAACATAAAAATAGATAAGACTAAATATAATTTATGGCTAAAATGGAGGATTGATGAGAAATTGGAACGCGGCAATAAGCCTAATGGATCTACAAGTTCGCTAATTGGGCCGCAATGTTGGGCCAATTATTTGTGCATATGATAGAGCTTTCTCATTCTATGGTGGATCGAGTTGTATATAGTATTGAGAAGGCCTGCTTGAGTTTGAATCCAATAAAATCAAATTACGAAGAACTACGTAGGCAGGCAGAACTATTTATCCAGATTCCCCACTTCTCTTTTAATTCTTTCTCCGTCACCTGGCGGAATATTGTTTTAGGCATTAACATGAACAGGAAATTTCTGAAGCACAAGACTTTATAACATATCGTATGCTTGTGGAATGAGGCTAAGTTTACGAAGGAAACTTACAATCCCGTTAAAAAGCTTGAGTGGCACTAGTGTTGAATTTGGTACAAATTATATGTTCCAAAAAAAAAAAAAAACTAACACAAATTTTATACTTAAAAAGTTACAATAATAGATGATATTTTGGGATTGCATATTTTAGTCTTAATTCTATTTTAGTCCAACTTTTTATATAACTCTTTAAATATATTTAAAAAAATTGTCATTGACTCGTTAAGCATGTTTTAAACAAAAACATATTAATTTATATCCTATAACAATCGATTGATTATAATTTTTAAAACATAATTATTTGAAAACATTTTTATTATGCATATTTATTTATTTTACTGATGTAAAGGATAAAATTTATATGATAAATATACATTGTAAATAAAATTATGATAAGATAATAATTATGAGATTCATATTACATTTATGTATCATCCCCAAAGCGTTTTTAGTCATTATTCTATTGAGATTGAATATTAATCGAGCTTAAAAAATGAGCATGCATTACATTTCTTTCTTATAAAAGAAGTAGTTAATTTCATAAACTAAAGCATGAAGATATTTAAATAAACATGTAGGTCCTTGTCAGAAAACAAATTCACTAAATTGACTCGAAATGAAAATTTCCTTTAAAATATGAATTGTATATCTATGAAATTCGTATTATGATGATTGTATAAGTAATCATTTGACTTGAGATTTCTAAAATATCACATATAAGGATTATTATATTTTGATACTACTTATGATATATGCTTGTTAAGGGTGGCTCAATCGATAACAATCGGATATAGCATGAACTCTATAGACGTAATCGAGAAATCAATATAGAGTTCATCATCCTAAAATAATTAGGAAGAATATTTTGTTGTTTTTTATTAGTATTGGTTTGAGAAATCCTTGATTAAGGTGGAATAACACTTTGAAAATAATTTTCAAATGTAACTAATAAAATTAATTACTAATGGTTGAAAACTGATATAATTGGATTCAATTAAAGTAAATGTTCAATTCTATATGATATGTTTAATCAAAATATTGTATAATGAAAGAATTGAATTATATGAAAAAATCATAAATGAAAACGTTAGTTAAAACTACCATCACATTCCTAATATTTGGATAGTCATAGTAATTATTGGATGTCAATATTGATCTATGTATATAAATTGTCTAATTAGAGAATTAAAGATAAACTAAAGGAGTTTATTTTATTTAATCCTAAATATGATTTAAGGTAATTTTTATCTATTGTCAATTTATTAAGAACTTAAATAGTTATACACAAAGAATAGTTGATGAAAGAAAATGTAATTTTAATCAAGATAGACATAATTATAAAGTTTGAGAAACTTTAAGAAATTGTGAGATATTTAATAACAAGGAATAATGCAAAATATTGGATTTTATTTAGACTCAATTAATAGTTACTAGAATCATATTTTAATTAAAATACTAAAATTTTCTAACTATATTATAAATTGGTATAAACTCTAAAGGAGATAACACTTCTTTTTTAACGCTCTTTATACTATTTGTAGAGTTTTTTTTAACTTGTTTATATGGATACAGTTATAGGTCAAATACGAGACTGACTATGGTAGTTGTGACAAACCAGTTTCAAAAATAGTTAAAAGGAAACTTTAAGAAAAAAGATCATGCTACACAATATGATGCAACACATATTTATATTTTGTTATGTTAATTCATCAAAAGTGTTATAAAATTTAGAATAATCTTGACTTGTTAGAAATCAAACAAAATAGCTTCATTTTTATTCCATTATATACGGGATCAAATCTTGCGTCAATTTTCTGACAGTAGTATCAAAGTCATTTTTAGTTCTATAACTTAATTAAAATTGTTTGATTGCTATTGACAATTTTTTGCAGTTGAAACTACAAACCCAAACTTAAGAAAGATATGTTGTCCTAACTTAAGAATAAGGTATTCTGAATTAGAACAAAGGATGTTTGATAATGGGATTACCTTATATTAGGTGTGGATTGGCTGTTTGCCGCTTTCAATATGATATTCTAAACCTTGAATTAAATTATTCTAAGTTAAGTTTGTTTTGTAATTGGGTTATGGGAACTTATAACTTGGATTATATTAGAACAATCTTAAAATCAGAATAAAGTAATTCTGTAATCAAATAAAAATTTTAAAATAGTTTTAATTGTAATTTAATGCCAAGATCAAATCAATTATTTTTCTAATATAGTTAAAATTAATAATTACATTGATTTCTAATTAATTTTTTTAAAAACATTTTCTGCAATTAGAATTTATTAAATTTCAATTTTGATTGAAATTAATTGTTTAAAATCCTTTATATTTAAGAAAGAAGTTTTCTTAGTTTAATTATAAAAATTTTCTTAATTAAAATTATTTATTTCAATTTGATTGAGATAAATTAAATTTATTATTTTATTTGTTTAGAGGGTTAATATCCTTTTATATAGAAATTACTTCTCTATTAATTTAAATAAAATGTATTAATTTATTAGAAAAGGTATTTTATTAAAAATTTTAAAATATTTTTATTAATTAATTGAAAAATGAGCCTTCTTTAATATTTTAGAAAAATAGTTTTTTATTCTATTAAGAATTATTTTTAGTTAATTAATAGACTAATCACAAAAAAATAATGCGAAGAATTTTAAATATTTTGTTTAATTTTGAAGGTGATTTTTTAGTATTGGAAAAATGGTTTTCTAATTAAAGAAAAGTTATTTCTAATTAGATTATAGGTGATTTTCTAATTGGTTTAGAATGTCTTATGAAATTTTGAAAAAGGAGCTTTTTAAAATTATAATAAGTAAGAAGAGTAATTAGTTGAAGATTATTTTCAATTTTATTAAAGGAGTCAAAATAATTGAAAATAGTTTTCAATTTGAATTTAAAATTTTTTTCCAAATAAAATTAAATTTTAATTTGGAATTGGAATTTAATTCATTTGAGAATCAAAATATTTAATCTAATTAAATTATCAAAAGAATTGAAAATATTATTTTAGATTACGAAGATTAATAATTAAAATTGATAATGGTAATGGTAACTCGAGCTTAATAACTAGAGCTCAGGAGATGTATTTGCAAGAAATTCAAATCACAAATTGGTAATGGTAAGCTAACTCGTCTATAGTATGACAACTAGAGTGGCAAAGGCCCTTTACATTTGATCCCTATTATATTTCATACCTAATGCCATAATGGAGAGGCTAATTAAAGACAATTCCTAGTTCATGAGATTCTGAGGATTCAATTGCCTAAAAGAAGTAATCCCTAATTACAGTCCAAGACAAGATACGGAGGACAAAGTTATTTGATCAAACATGCCTTGACAAAATTTACAAACAACTTTGCTTCTAAGCTATTTTAACAGCAGGCTCCTAAGGTTATCTGGCATAAATTGATCTGGTTTAACAATCATATTCCAAGAATTGCTTTTATTATGTGGCTTGCAATGCTTAACAAGTTAAATACTTCAGACAGGGTCAAAACTAGCTTAGTCCTTAACCCTTATTGCAATCTTTGTAACTTAGATCTAGAAATAAGAACCCATCTCTTCTTTCAATGCTTTTATACCAAAGATACCTGGTTGGGCATTCAAATAGCACGTAATTTCTCTTAAACTGAACTAGATTGGGATAACATTGTGTTCAAAGTCTTCAATGCTCCTCTTTTAGAGCAAGATCATCTTCTCTTAAAGCTTATACTCTACATAACTATATTTGAAACCTGAAAGGAAGGGAACCAAAAGAGATTCAAGTCCAAGCATACAAACTCCAATGCTTTCAAGTCCAGTGCCCTGGCTATCATATAGGAGCTCTTAGTGAGCAACTTCAGTGAGGCAAAATTCTCTAGGATTGTAACTTTTTAATGGGAATTGAATTAGTCAAATATTAACTCACCATATCTTTCATTTTATATACTTAGGTGTTTATAATAAGTTATTTTGAATATGCCAAGCCTAATAAGATCACGTAGTTGGTATGATCTTTTGGTTGTAATTTTATAAAACTTTGTCTACATTCTTTTGAAGTATAATTCTTTTAATTTCCAAAGAATAGCTAAAATCAAACTAGGTTTGATATTTTGCACATATAAATTTGATTATGTTTTAATTTTGTATATTTGACATACGCATATTGGATTACATATTTAATTGTGTGACATTTTATATGTAATGTGTATTTGATAAGACCATTTGAAATTAAATCTTTTATTAAATATTCAGTAAATTTTGAGAATGTGATTGTTCTCTTCCATTATTTGAGTATAAAGCCAAAGTTAAATTTATTGTAAGGCTTGTTGAATAACCCAAGACCCCGTTAACATTAATATGCTTTATCTTAAATTAATAGGTCCTACTTAACTAAGTTTATATGATTTGGATGAATAACTCATGATCATATAGAGGTAAGGTTAGGAATAACATATAAGAACTATTTTGGCAAAAGTTGTCACCTAATGAATCTAAGAGTCACATAAGATATGATTAATAAGCATTTTATCAACCTAATTTAATTTTAATTGATTTGCTGAGTAACTTAAGATCAACTAAATTAAAATAGGATTTTAGCCCATAAGAGAAATTAGAGTAACATTTCTAAAATAGTAGTGAGCGCCATTATTTTGAATAAAATAGTAGGAGTAACTAAATTTATGATTAAAGTCCTTATCTTATTTGGTTGTTATGAAATATAACCTATTATTTTGTTTTCTTACATTATTTTATTATGAATAGAGATTTCCTTTATTTAGTATAGTTGATACTAAATTATTATTAAATCAAATTTCTTGGACATAGGTTAGGTTTGGGAAAAGTTCTCAAAGCTAGAAAGGAAAGTTATATGTCCATTATACAATTTTACTATTAATCCCTATTAAGGATTTTGGATACAAAGTTTTAGAGATATATTAAATATCATATAAATGATAAAATGTAATGACATTTTAAGTTGAATAATGTCCCAAAAACTTTAATGACAACATGTAAGATTGATGCCAACATTGTGATAACACATTGTAAATATTTGCATGAAGTAGAGCTGAAAAGTATAGTACCTTGATGGAATTATTCTATTTAACTTAACCTACTAAAAGCATAAACAAGGACAATAATTGAAGACATTTGTTATAGTAAGATAATAATTAAGGATGGTAATGGCTTATTGCAAGGCGCTTAGCCCCAATCCGAGGCCAGTAGGATTGAGCTTGAGCTGTACTAAACCTGAGGCAACCCAGTCCAAGTTTGATTTGCCTTGACTTGAAATATATATATTAAATTAGAATGTCAAAATAATGTTGTTTTTGACAAAATGATGTCATTTTGTTATTATTTATCTACTTAGGCCTGACTCGACTCGAGGCTCGAAATTTCAAAAAAAAGGCTCGAGGCTTGGTCAATTCGGTTTGGCCCATTGGCCTCGGGCCTTATTGTCATCTCTAATAATAATCGTCATTGGAAGAAAAATAATTACATAACTTTTCTTGTCAATACATAATATGGTAGAGATTATATATATTTCTAATTTATGCTTTTCAATAGTTGATATTGAATTTGGATTTAACATTATTATAATGTTGAAAGCATGCTAATAAATAGATTATTGTGCAAAAGTAATTGATATGAATTTTATATCAATAGTTTATTTATGTTGGATTAAGGGAGATTTATGTTTTCAAAAAATAGAAAGATAACCAGGACTATCCCTTTATGTCATGTTGATTAAATCAACATAATGAGAATTATAAGGTTGCGTACAAGGATATATATTTGTTCTAGTTTATTCTCTTTCTCATGCACACGCGCGCGCGCGCACACGCACACGCACACGCACACACACACACATCGTTTGATTATGAATATATGAAACTTGTGAAACTTATTAGGTTGAAGAATAAATGAATCAACCTTTAACAAAATGACGATTATAGTATTAAATTATTAGGTCTTATGCATATAATTAATTCATTGTAATGACAATTTATAAAAAGGATGAATACTTTTATTTCCTTATATTTACTAATGACTTTATAAAATAAAGTCATATATATTAAATGAAATATGGATTTTATTTGAATCTAAATAGAAGTTAAGAATTGAAAATGTTGAAACACTTTGATGAGATTGATATAGTGAGATTTGAATTTTTTGGTTATCCATAAAAAATGAGATTCTCTAATGAATACCTCTAGAACTAAATTCTATAACGGTGTGAATTTGCGTAAGGAGGAAAAGCAATATGAGATATTGTATAATCTAGTATCTATTTCTTCTATAGTGGTGCTTAGTACAACAACTTGTTTTTATAAGTTCTACTAAACCAATTAGCAAGATAAATATTAGATATATAGCGGTAGGACTTTAAAAGAGTCAAAGTAAATGATTTTGGGATATCATACTTAATTGAAGCATATTATCCAATAAATTTAGTACTAAATTGGATAATAAAAAATTATGAGATATTTAAAAGATTGGATGTCATCTTACAAATCATATTGAATAATAAGTTTAGAACTAAACTAGACAATAGAAACCAGACATATGCATGACTATAGTAATTGCGATGAATTAATTTTAGAAATGGTTAGAGAAAAATTAAAAAAAGGATCAAGCTACACAAGATAATATTTACGTTATGTTTCATTGTGTTCTTGCATCAATCATGTTATAGAATTTAAAGTGATATTGAGTTTTAGAAAATCAAATAAAATAGTTTTGTTATTATTTCACTACACACAGTATAAGGTCCTGCCCTAATTTTCCAATAAAATGTAATGAAAAGTGCCTTTTATTAATGAAGTTGACACATATCTAATTTAAAGGAAGATAAGAAAATTTTTAAGAAAAAGAAATAGTTTTAAACAGATAATTAAGTTTACGGTCAATTTGTAAAATAAGAAACGTGTTCAGCAATAAGCACCATATTTTACACATATAGGTGTTTTATCTATAATTTGAGTGTGAATTAAAAATATGTTGAAGAATTTGAAATAATACTTATAATTTAATTATATGAATTTTTGTTTTTAACTATGACTTAAATATAAAAATAAATATCTCGAAATAGATCATAAATAAAAAATAGATAATATACTTAAGAGTGATGTGTTAGGGTTTCAAAAGGTAAAATAACATTGGTTTTTCATTTAATAGAAGAGTTTTATGTGAATGAAAATTGACATCATGACTATACAAAAATAAAGTTATTTCTAAAGAAATAAAAATAATAAATAATTGTTTTTATTGAAAAAATAAGGGTTAATTACATTGACCCCCTATAATTTGGACCTTTTTTGTTTCAATTTATGACTTTTTTAAAAAGTATCATTTATTCCATGTACTTTTGTTTATGGATCACCTATAAAACCTAATGGATAATGATAAAATGATGACATCTTAGTTGTTTTGTTTGGTGCTACTGGAGCATGACGTGTCTTAGTTATGCCACCTAATATACAACATCTTGTGGTATTGTAAAGTATATAATGTCATGTGTATCTGGTCCATTAGCTTGAAGCTTTCCTCATCCCTTCTCTTATGATGGCTATATAATTGTGAAAATTCCTCTTAGCTTTAGAAGATTGTTGGTTATGGAGAAGTTAATTCAAACCTTGCTAATTAGAACATTTAATATATGTGTAGTTAATTTGTTACCTATTAAACATCAATTATTCCCCATATTGATGTAAATTAGGGTTTCAATTTATTAATGTGTTAAGGATTCAATTTAAGAATTTTAATTAACTTGGTGTTATGGTTTTAATCATGTTTCTCATATTCAAGAATTTGTTTATACTTTTTATGACCACGTTTGTTAAGTCATCATATTAAGGAGAAGAGGATTTTAAGTGAATTAACTACAAGATAGAAATTGATTAAATGGCTTATAAGTTCCTTTATTTTCTTTCTTTGCTACTCCATTATTTTAATTCTATTTGCATACAAACAATTTTACTTAATGTGATGTTTATGGGGTAAATAACTATCTTGAAGTTCATATTTTATTTATTTGGAATTCCCCAAAGATTAGTCTAAAATGATTAAGAATTTCAGTTTGGTTATTTATAAACTCTTATGTTATTTTCCAAGATAATTTGCAAAGCATCAATAAAATCATAAAAAAACTTCATACTAGTAATTATAGGGCCAATAATTGTATTGCTTAAGCAGAAGTTGAAGGAATGCTCAAAGATATGATACTTTGATGACACAAATTATTACAATAAAGGAAAATTAGAGTTTATAAATTAGGAAGGTAGGTTATTTTGAAAATTTGGTTCAAAAGTCATGGGTCATAGATTATGGATACAATAAATATGTTATGAGTTAATTTTAGATCAGCCCACATGTCCATAATATTGCCACATAGATGTCAATATATTAGGTTGAAATTGAGTTGGTTAACCACATAAAAAAATGAAGTTAAAATTTTGATATGAGTTGTAAGCATTTTAAAATGATGGTCACTAAATTTAAAATTTGAAAGATATACAAAAGTAAAGAAATCTTAAAATGTATGACACCATAGAATTTGTTATCCTATACCTATTTAAATCGAGAAAATATGTTTATAAAAACTACCATAATGAAGACCAGTGCAACTAAGTGTTGTTATTAGTTATAAGTAATCTACATGGACCAAATGTAACATAGAATATACTATATTCTCGTAACTTGGGAAAGGAACATAATAAGATTTTCCATATTGACAACCATGATAAGTTACATATGTTAGCTTAAGGGTTATTATTAATGTTTTTGATGATAACGTTATAATATTTCAAAATTTAAATTGGATTTATTTACTTGTATAAATAATGAAATGATTCTTAAATGGAAATAAAATCATAGGATAAATGCTTCATTTCTTGCAGGAACCTTCATAATGAACTTACCTTATTTATTTCACAATATCCGGAAGGATCTTGTTAATCTCATTGGATTTTTTTCCTTGTATAGGATCCTGCTAATCAAATAATTTAGCAATCAACTCTGTGATATATTTCTAAAATGTAAAGATTGGAAGATTCCAGCAGAGATGATATCGAAAATTTGTTAGATACAAAGCCAACTCAGAACAAAATTGAAGCAACTATTAGTTGAAGAAAATGTCTATTTAATGAATAGCCATTGCAGTTGCGAATGAGAAGTTAAGGAAGCTAGATTTTTGAAATACATCAACGACAACAATACTCTTGAAAGTCATACCTTTATCAGATTTCTTGTGCCTTGGAAAGTGAAAATTCTTCTTGAAAGAAATCATTAAAGTTCATATCGAGCAAATCAAGTCATACCTTTATCAAATATCTTGTGCTTTAGAAAGTGAATATTCTTTTGAGAGAGAGACCATTAAAGCTTATATCGAGCAAATTACTTCATCATTCATTGAGAGCTTTTAGAGGCTAGTTAAATACTACTAGTGTGAAAGGTTGAAAAACCTTCAAAAATATTCACTTGTGAGCTTAGAGAGGCTCGTCAAATTTACTACTCAATTTTTTATAGTGTAATACTCAAGTTGGATACTTGGGAACTAGACGTTGGCTTGGGTTATAAGCTGAACCAGTATAAATTAATCGTGTCATTCTTTCTCTCATCTTAACTTTTAAATTTTCTCATTATATTATTTGCGTTTTCATTTTGCAAGGGGCTCCTTTTGTTTTTAACTTCACAAAAGGTTCCTTTCAATTTAACAGGTTCCTTCTTTTTAAAATTGTTTTAACAAGATTTATCGTCTAATAGGCTCTTGTAGCTTAACAAGCTCTTATCGTCTAATAGGACTCTATTTTTTTAATCTTTAAAAGCCCACTTTCTATTATACGAATTAAAAGTAACTTGCAAAATTTTTAAAGTCACAAACCATTCACCCCCTTTTGCCTGTGTTTGCTTTATCATTTGGTATCAGAGTGAGATTTCACATTTATTGTGTTTTGCAACACGTGATAGATCATGACAAATAATTTGAGAAGCTTTGAAAGACAATTCATATCAAAGCCTCCTTATGTCAATGGAACCTGTTATTCTTATTGGAAAGAGAGAATGGCCATCTATCTTCAATCTGTAGATATCGAGATCTGGCAAGCTATCAAAACTGGAACTTCACTTCCCACTACTGATGATGTAAAAGTATGGATTGATGCTGATAGAAGAAATGCACAACTAAACGCTAAAGACAAACATAATAAAATCTATGAACTATCTCTAGAAAAATATGAGAAGATATCCTACTACTCTATAGCAAAGAAAATGTGGGATAAAATATAAGTCACCTTTGAAGGAACGAATGAGGTAAACAAACATAGAATAAGATTTTTAGTGCATCAATATGAAACTATTGGCATGAAATAGGGAGAAACCATAGGTGAATTCTTCGAACGGTTCATCAACATCATCATGACCTTAAAGAACTTGGGACAGATATATCCCAATGATGAGCTCGTAACGAAGATTTTATGATCACTACTAAAGGAATAGAGATCTAAGGTGACAGCTCTAGAAATTGCAAAGGATCTAGGCACTATTTCACTTGACTAGGTACGAGAAAATCTGATGATCCATGAAATCGAGCTTAGGTGAGATGAAGGATCCTCATACAAAAAAGGAATGGCACTAAAAGCAACTAATGAATCAAACGGTGATGGAAGTGACATTGCATTACAGATAGATGGAGATGAAGAGTTCAACTTCATGGTCAGAAAATATGCCCGCTTTTATAAAAAGAATTTGATGAAGAAAAAAGAAGGAAATAAGACAGCTAGGAACAACAGGTTCCTATCAAATCGTATGCTATCACTGTTGGAAGCCTGGACACACAAGACCTGAATGACCTTTTCTTCAAAAGGACAAGTCAGAGAGCAAAAAACCCAGAAAGCAAGCGTTGACTACAGCTTGGTCAGACGAGGATTATGAAAACTTCTAAGAAGAAGAGCCAAAAGAAGTCAGCAACGTTTGCTTCATGACTGAATTAGGAGACGATAAGGTATATTATTCTGACTTCAATGTTGAAGTTGATGAATTGAAAATTGCATATAATGAATTGTATGATCAATATAAAGAGTTGAAAGTGAAGTATTTCAAAGAAGTGAGAAGTCCAAGAATAATGATGCATCTCTGAAGAGTAATATTAAATTATTAGAATTTGTTAATGAGAGTTTGGTGACCAAAAATATGTCTCTTGACGATGATTATAAGCAAAATGTTTCTGAAAAGGAAGTTCTGGAAGAAAGATCATCCAAGTTGGAAAATACTTTGCTTGAAAATGATTATGATAATAAGCAGGTTACCAGGCGGAGTTCCTTTTCCTACGACGGTCATGCTAGAAGGATATTTTTTCTAGATGTGTTTTACTGGTTGTGGATTTGGTTTGTGGTCTTTGGTGGGTTTTTTTTCTGCAGGTCCTTGCGTGGTGTTTTCATGTCTACTGGGGAATTTATGTATTAGGGTAGTGGATTTAATTTTCTTAGGTTGCTTGATAGGCAGGTTTTGAGAGCGTGGTGTTTTCTCCCATGCTTTGTTCACGGTCCCCATGTATTTATCCTCTGTGAGTCCTTTTTGTAGGCTAGAGATTTGTTTTGGAAATCACTAGCTATGTATATAACCTTTTCTTATTTGTATAAAAGTTTTGCTGATTTACCAAAAAAAAATGATTATGATAAAGAGAGACAGCTAGAAAAAAGGTTGTCGGCCTAGAACTTGAGAAAGAGAAATATACAGGAAACATTTTATCTTTTGCAAAAGATCTTGCAAAGTTTGTTAATAGAAGGAACAACCTTAATGCATTACTTGGTAGTGGTAAATGTGTCTTTGATAAGGCTAGAATAGGTTATAATGAAATCAATAATATTAGGCCATACAAGAATTTCTTTGTTAAATCCAACACTAGTTATAATCAAAACAACAGGAACCTGATATATGGTCGAAATTATAGCAACTCTTATTCATCTGTTTTATGTTTCTACTGTGGTAGACGTGGTCACATTAGTCATTCTTGTAAATTTCTTAAAAAGAAAAAAATATATCAAATGTATGTTTGGAGGCCAAAAGTTCATGCTACTAACTTAAAAGGACCCAGAAAAATGTGGATACCTAAAATGAGATAATACTTTCTACAGATATGATTCAAAATGGAAACAAGAGAAAATCAATGAATAGTTGATAGTGGTTGTTTGAGACACATGATAGGTGAAATATCACATTTCAACTACATTGAAAGAAAAGAAAAAGGTGATGTTGTTTTTACCGACAAAAATAAGGCAAAAATCATCGGAATTGATAAAATTGGTTATTCTGACTCTACCTCTATTGATAATGTCCTTTATGTTGATGGTTTGAAACATAACCTGTTAAGTGTAACTCAGTTATGTGACAAGGGTTATAGAGTCATTATCTATGCATCTCATTGAGAAATAATCAATAATCATAATGATAATATTGTATTCGTTGATCGTATAAATCAAAGCATATATTGTGCTAAACCGAAAGACATGTCTTCATAAAGTGTTAAGTGTTTTGTTTCTCTAAAAAATGATTTTTTTTTATTTGGCACAGAAGATTTGAAGATGCTAGCATGAGCATTCTATCGAAATTGTCCAAGGAAGAGTTAGTAAGAGGACTACCTACCTTGAAGTTTGAAAGCAATCAGGTTTGTGAAGTTTGTTTAAAAGGTAAACAAGTTAGAAGCAGCTTTCCTCCCAAAAATATTGTGTCTACCAACCAACCACTTGAACTTATACACATGGACTTATTTGGTCCTACCATAACTCAAAGCTTTGGTGGTAAACATTTCGGCTTTGTTATAGTAGATGATTACTCTAGATTTACATTTTCTATCAAATAAGGATGATATTTTTTAAATCTTTAAGAAGTTTTGCAGAAAAATTCAAATTGAAAAAGGATATTGCATTACATCTATTTGAAGTGATCATGGATGGGAATTCGATAATAGAAAATTCGAAGATTTTTGTAATGAAAATGAGATATGTCATAATTTTCATACCCAAGAACTCCTCAGCAGAACAGAGTTGTTGAGAGAAAGAACAAGATTCTTGTTAATATGGCCAGAACAATGCTATGTCAAAGTGGTCTACCTCATGGTTACTGGGTAGAAGTCGTGTCAACTACTTGTTACATACTTAATAGGTGCCTTATAAGACTTATTCTGAAAAAGACCCCTATGAGCTGTGGAGAGGAAGAAAATCGAATGTCGGTTACTTTTAAGTATTTGGTTGCAAATGCTTCGTTCTAAATAATGGGAAAGACAAACTTGAAAAGTTCGATGTGAGATCAGATGAAGCTATCTTTCTAGGCTACAGTATCGCTAGAAAAAGATTCAAAGTTTACAAAAAAGAATAAAGAAGATAGAAGAATCAATACTCATAGTATTTGATGAAGCACTACCCTCTACAACAGTAGCTGACTCAGATGATGAAAAGCATTCCTTGATTCCCAAAAATACATCACAGACTCAAGCAACACCTATAGTACCTTCAGAATTACAAGATTAAGAAGGTCCTTCTGAAGTTAGGATAGAGAAGGCTCCTTCCTCACAGCAAGAGCCTATACAACGAAGAACACCAAGAGAATGGAGACGTCTTAATACAAATCAATACATTTTAGGAGGCCCTTCTGAATGTCTAAGAACTAGATTTTCCTTCAAGAACAACTTTGTTACCCTCATCTCACAATCAGAACCGAAGACCAATGAAGAGGCCCTTATTGATGAAAATTGGGTTTCAGCTATGAAAGACGAACTAAATCGGTTTAACAAAAACAAAGTTTAGAATTTAGTACCTCGTTCGCAAAACAAGTCAGTCATTGGAACTCATTGGGTTTTCGAAACAAACTTGAACAAAATGGTAAGGTAGTAAGAAACAAAGCTAGACTTGTAGCTCAAGGTTATAATCAATAGGAAGAATTGATTTTGATGAAACTTATGCGCCTATTGCTAGACTGGAATCGATTAGAATTTACTTGCCTTCGCACGTATAAAAACTTCAAATTGTTCGAAATAGATGTTTAAAGTGCCTTCTTAAATGGATATATTAACGAAGAAGTGTTTGTTAAGCAACCTCCAGGCTTTGAAGATGAAAAGCATCCTGACTACGTGATGAAGTTGATTAAAGCCATGTATGGTCTAAAATAGGCTCCTCGAGCATGATATGAAAGGTTAAGTAATTTTATGCTTAAAAATAACTTCAAAAGAGGAAAGGTAGACAAATCCTTATTCATTAAGAAAAAAAGAGAATGATTTACTCATAATACAAATATATGTTGATGACATAATATTTGGTGCTACTAATCCATCCTTTTGTGAAGAATTCTCAGCTTTAATATAAAGGGAGTTTGAAATGAGTATGATAGGAGAACTATCTTTCTTTCTTGGGTTGCAAATTAGGCAAACAGAAAAGGGAATCGTCATTAGTCAGGAAAATACACAAAGGAACACATTAAGAAATACTATTTTGAGAATACCAAACTGATGGGTACTCCTTTGTACACGAGAATTAAACTCGACAAAGATGAAGAAGGCAAGACCACGAATGAGACAAGGTACAGAGGAATGATCGGACCACTCCTATGCCTTACAAGCTCAAGACCAAACATCATGCTTAGTGTGCTTCTTTGCGCACGATTACAATCAAATCCAAAAGAAAGCTGCCTTTAAGCAGTTAAGAAGATTTTTTGTTATCTTCACAAAATTGTGGATTTCGGATTATAGTATCCAAAATCTGATTCATTTGACTTAGTTAGCTACTGAGATGTAGATTATGTAAGAGATAAAGTTGATAGGAAAAACACAAGTGATCACTGTCAATTTCCTAGAGGAAGCCTAGTTTCTTGGTCTTGTAATAAACAAAATTGCATAACGCTTTTAACAACCAAAGCGGAATATATAGCAGCAGCAGCCAGTTGTTGTGCCCAAACCTTATGGATGAAACATCAACTCTAAGATTTATCCCTAAACTTTGATCACATTCTTATATTATGTGACAGTACCAGTGCTATTAATCTTTCTAAAAATCTTATGCATCATTCTAGGACTAAGCATATAAAATTCAAACATCATTTTCTTAGAGATCATGTTTTGGAAGGAACCATTGATCTTTTGCATGTTAATATTGAAAATCAAGTAGCTGTTATCTTTACTAAGCCACTTTCAAAAGATAGATTTTGGTCATTAAGAAAAGAGCTTGGTATGTGCAGATTATCTGACATTTAATTATGTATGAAGATACTACGCTACCCACATTTGCAGGTATTAGCAGGCTCCTTCTAAAAAGAAGGCCCCTATTAGGTTATATGTGTTAATTAGATTCTCTTACCAATTCAAAAGGGAAGAGTAACCTTTGTTCTGAAAGTTGCAGTTATTTATATTCAAGATTTTATTCATATATATTCGTGATATTCTCATTGGTCTGTTTGATCTACTTCCTTTCTTTTTAATAATGAAAAAGGGGAGAGTATATATATTTTTTATAATGAAAAAGGGGAAGAATTAAAATGATATACTTTGCTTTGATGTTATATTTTCAAATATTGCATTGATAATATATTTGTTATTATTGATATATTTTGCTTTGCATGATTTTGAACATGATGAAATACTAGTCTGTGATATATTACCTATTAAAATATCGTTAATTGAATCTGTGAAATATCTGTGATATGCTATCTTAAAAAGAATAGGCTCCTTACTTTAAAGGAAGTACGAAAGGCTCCTTCTAATCATGACTGTGAGTAAGAACCTATAAAACTTACAGGTATCTTTTGAAATCCTTTATTATCATTTGAATTTTGAAAATATATCTATTATTGATTGTCATCGTCAAAAAGGGAGAGATTATTATTCTTGAGAGAAATCATTGAAGCTTATATGAAGCAAATCAAGTCATACCTTTATCAAATCTGTTGTGCTTTAGAAAGTGAAAATTCTTTTGAGAAAGAGATCATTAAAGCTCATATCGAGCAAATTACTTTGTCATTTGTTGAGAGCTTGTAGAGGCTAGTTAAATACTACTAGTGTGGAAGGTTGAAGAATCTTGAAAAATATTCACTTGTGAGCTTGGAGAGCTCGTCAAATTTACTACTCGATTTTTTATAGTGTAATACTCAAGTTAGATACTTGGAGACTGGACGTACGCTTGGGTTATAAGCTGAACCAGTATAATTGATTGTGTCATTCTTTCTCTCCTCTTAACTTTTAAATTTTCCCATTATATTGTTTGCGTTTTCATTTTGCAAGAGGCTCCTTCACTTTTAAAATAGGCTTCTTCTATTTTTAACTTTGCAAGGTTCTTTTCAGTTTAACAGACTCCTATTTTAAACTATTTTAACATGATTTATCGTCTAACAGGCTCTTGTTGCTTAACAAGCTTTTATTGTCTAACAGGATCCTTTGTTTAGATTTTTAACTAGGCTCTATCTATTATACGAATTGAAAATAACTTGTAAAATTTTTAAAGTTACACACAATTCCACCCCCCCCCCCCCTTTTGCATGTTTTTAGTTTATCAACATCATGAAACACTACAAGAAATAGGGCGTTTAGCGACGAAAATTACCAACGGAAAATATTCGAATTCCGTCGGTAATGTAAAATAGCGACAGAAATTACCGACGGAACAAAACGTCGTTAAAACGGCTGTCAGTAAATTTATTGACGGATTCCGTCGGTAAATATCCATCATTTTACCGACGTAATTATTTTCCGTCGATAAATAAAATTAACTTTTTATTAAAAAAAGTACCCATCGTTGTTGAGGAGGTGTTCTTCAACCATCTTTTCGACAACATCTCTCTCTCGGAGCCTCTACAAGATAGGAGTCCTCCTCTAGTCTGTTCACT
>JAOTAX010000002.1:10819082-10834570 GCA_025629825.1 Erythroxylum guanchezii | reverse complement strand
TTTGAATAAAGTTGTGGAGTGTGTAGATAGAATTCATGATGATGAATATACTGTATTGTGGCATCAAAGGTTGGGGCTATCAAGAAATAACAGAGCAGTTATTAGTGAGAGAACAATTTGTTTCTCACTCTATCAATGGTATATCTTAACTAAGCTCAAAAAAGGAGCTTAAATAAGAGTGTATGTACAGACTAACTAAGCTAACGTCATCTGTCTATAACTACGAATCATCTACGGTAACTACTACAGTAACTACAGAAAGTACGTATAATCTTTACAGCTATTGTACAAGAAGGGATGAGTGTAACAAGAATAAGAAAGAAAATAAAAAAGTTCAAGGAACTAAGGTCGAAGACTCTTGGATTCATCTCGAGCATTCGTTTGTAAAAAGTTGGAATACAAGAATATGAACAAATGCATAAGGGGGTTTGAGAACGAAGAAATGTTGGAGGGCAACATGCAAGTCTGTCAGTTTTGGCGATGAAAGCGTGGCTGGGATTAGGTAAGCATGGAAAAGTGGTGAACAAGCTTAGAAGTATGGATTTGAAGAAGGGAATTTGGGAGAGAGCATAGGCTCAATTTACTAAGGAGGTATGCGTAATTAGTTAAGGGGCGCACAAAAAGGTAATAAAAATATCATATTAAATTTTCTTAAAAGAGTGTTGATCGATCTGTTAAGTTAAAGTTGAAGTTCAACTTTTTCAAAACAATAAGATTCATTTAAACGACCTAAAATATTTGAATTAAATTAAATTTTGCTAAAAAATAATTTAATTTGACCTCTTTGTCTTATTCATTGATGTGTGACGCATCATGATGCATATTTGCGGCTCTTTGTATAAGAAACGGTGGCGTAGCTCCAACGCTACCTTTTCTTTTGTTTTTATTAATTACTTTTAAACGGCAAAAGTCTTCGGAAAGGACAGCGTTCGATTTCTGGCACATAAAACTTTAAATGAGCCGGATGAAAAGGGCCAATTAAAGTTAACAAATTTTTTTGTTTAGTTTTATGGTGTTTTATTGTGTTTGGTAAATTTCAGTCATTTATTTACGCGAGTTTCATATAAATTTTATATAAATAAACGTAGAGTCCGCATAAATAAATGACTAAGATTCACTGGACACAATAAAATACTATAAAAATTGGATAAAAGATTAAACTCCAATTAAAGGCTCTCATGTTCCGGTTCAGATTTTACGTCCTAATTATAGTGTTCCAACCAATTCTTGCCTTAAAACGAAATTATTTTATGCAATACTACTAATTTCGTAAGGAAATATCTGAGTGGGAGAACTGATGACCTTGGAAGGCTGATGTATTGGGGTTTCGACAAAGTTAGCAGAGTGAACGTTCTTTTGGGAATAGGAACAGGGTAATGAACAGGTGATCTGAAGCCATTATTTTGTGGGTTTTCTGGTCTCCAAACCCATCGCCCCGTGTGTCCCACCTAATGGAACGAATCCTCTGGCTTTTTGTCTGTTGCAAGTTGTGGCAGTTTCATGTTTTGTATGTGACTATAAAGTATATTGGTAGAGGAGTAGGAACGAAGTTCCGCCAACTCTGTGGCGCTTTCACGTTAGTGGACAATGTATTTCCCAAGTCTACAAAGCAGCTCGATTGGCGCAATCCTGTGTGGAAATCATAAATGATCGCTGCAATGAACCTTTTTTATTTTCTAGCAGTTGAACTAATAAAAGCATGTCCTCTTTTGCTTAAAAGCAATGGACCTTTCCTATCCTTCCGCACATTCTTTTTCCACAAATAAACAATTAAAGAAGTCCAAGACACAACTGATCAATCACGGGTTGGACCTGTAAGAAACCATTTTCGGTACGTCACAGTACCTGATCTGTCTCTCTACACGTTCTCTAACCTTCAACGCCATATATTATCTAGTATATCATCATCAAAACCAAATCTCGTACTCAACCATTTTTCTACGTAATGAACTACTGCAACTTTTATATGTGTGTGTGTATATATATATATATATCAGAGAGAGACTAGGTCGTGATCATCAGCGACTTACTGTAATACGAACGATTGATCTCAACTTAGTTTTTTAAAAAAAGTTGTGTGGTGTGCAAGTGAAGTTTCTTCACATTGTCAGTTTTTGGTATACATTGAATGTCAAGAAACTGTAATATTTTACCAAGAAAAATTGCCGCACAAGTCAAAAGTCGGGAGTTGGAGATTCAAGTGAAAGGTGTCAATGGAGAGATGCGGAGACTTTCATATTACCACTACAGCAATTAATGCACACAGCTTCTTCACCCATGGTCAAGAAGATATACTTGCATATTCTCAAGCCCCCATCAAGCAGGTTCACTTTACCTCTCTCTTACAGCTCCACTATCTTCTATCTTCATTTCCGATTCAAGAATTTTTCAGTTTCTTTATAATCTTGTTCCTAGTTAAAAGGGATTGTCAGTATTGGTAATTGCGATACTATGAGTTGACTTTCTAAATTTTTTGGGAAATCTGTTATTACATATCGTTCTTGCAGGTCCAAGAATCGAACACCCAGATCAAAACGTCAAAGAAGAAGGGGCCATACATGCAAAAGCTATTCCTAATCCTTTTCTTGGCACACTTGCTCTCAATTGCCATCTTGGTGTTCTTCCTCAACATACGTGGTCTCCTCCTTGGGCACAGGCACCACTTCCATCCCAGGAAGTGGTACCTTCCTCTCTTGACTGCAACAGCATGTGGTGGACTTGTGAGTTTTATATGGCAATGGATCACTCTCTGCAACCCCTCAGAAGCCATCAAAATTGCCTTCTGGGTTAGCCCCCTGCTAACATGTGCAGTTGGCATACTGTTTGTATTAATTGGCTCCCCTGCAAGTTTAGCACTAGGAGTAATTGCTGTAGTTTTTGCCATCATTCAGTCACTTTATGCTTGCTGGGTGAATCCCAGGTTCAATTATGCCACCCGGGTCTTATCAGTGTCCATAGCTTCCCCTCCTAAAAACACTATAGCAATGGTCATACTTTCAATCACAATAGCGACTCTATATTCCTGCTTATTAGTGTCAGGCATTGGTGGAGCGACTGCTGTGGGAACGAAGATCGACCTCTTGTTCATATCTGTGATTTTGATAAGCCTGGCATGGAGTATGCAAGTGCTCAAGAACACATTGCAGGTTACAGTTGCTCGCATAAGATACATACAATTTGTTTGTGGTGCAGAGATGGAGGTTCAAGTTGCTTTGCGAGACACGATCAAACACTTGATGGGCAGTGTCTGTATTGGCTCAATTATTGTCCCAGTGGTCACAATCATTCGGGGTTTGGCAAGATCGATTAAGTTGATTGCAGGGGACACGGACGAGTTCTTGTTCTCCTGCGCCAATTGCTACTCTGATGTTGCTTCAACACTTGTGTGTTATGGGAACAGGTGGGGTTTTGTACAAGTAGGGGTTTCAAGTGAAGGGTTTGTGCAGGCATCCATGGATACATGGGAGACAATAAAGACGGCTGGGTTGGAACAATTAATCAACTCTGATCTTACAGGTGTATTCTGCTTCCTTTGTGGCATAGCAGGAGGTGCAATATGCACGCTGGTTGGAGGAACATGGACACTTGCAATACATAAAAGCTATTGTACAGAAGTGTCAATCTATGCATTCTTGATAGGCTACTTTATGGTATGAGCTCAACTTACCCTAAATGGAGCTATGTCTTTATAGATCCGAAACTTAAACCAGTTTGGTATTCTTTTGCTTGTGCTTTTCAGTGTCGGGTAGCGATGGCTTGGCCACAATCTTGTGTTTCGGCTTATTACTTTGCTTACGCGGAGAACTCCGAGAATCCACGGTTTGACTCAACGATTCCAGGTCGCATTCAAGAGCTACAAAGATACCAAGCTTAATGGATCCGTCGGTGGAAACTAATTTCCTCGCAATCAGTTCACTGACTACTCACTTAACTCATGCCTAAGCATAATCTTGCCAGGTACCTGCCAGAATCACTCGGCGGAACAGAAATTGTCAAGGTCCATGTTAAGGCTTGAAAGTTGTATGGAGATGGCCATATCACCAACATAAAAGAATCAATTGATTATGAAAGCAAGTGAATTTGTCAGTAATTGAAACTTCCTGTTGTAGATGCAATAGATGGTTGTTCAGCAACATTCTTTTTCCTTTGAAACAACTGAATAAATCTTTTTTATTTTTTTTGGTCACAAAGGGTCCCATCAAATCCAGCTCATGAATTTGTTCCATTTTATAGTTTTCAGCTGAAATCTTGGGTAAAATACGTTAACAAAGGCAGTTAAAGTTATGATCGATATGTAACCTTTGATTAAAGTGATGTGAACCAAAATCATTCAACATGATAGCGAGGCATGAATAACGTGGGAAGAAAAGCATGAATTAATGAGAAGTGGCAAATTCACAAAATGTTATCAAGATTAAAAGTATAACCAATGCAACCACAAGTAAATTTTACAGCAAAAAGGCTCTGGTGAGAGCTAGAGCACATCGCGGGAGTCACTTCATCTCACTTAGGTCCAACATGACCTCGACCACCACAATTTGAGCACATGATGTTGCCCGTTCCACCGCAACCTACAAAATAGCACAAAGTTGGATCCAACCACTCTCTTTTGTTAACAATAAGGCAGTGCCTAACATGATTACCTTCACGCATCCAAAATACCAAAGAAAATCAAGCCACTCAAATGAAATGAATAGCGGCATTTCGTTTTAAAACACAGATATAAGTTCTGAAAATAAACCTCTACACGAAAAGGCTATTTTCTGGTCATCAAACAGAATTTGTTCGAGTAATCTCATCTCAACAATTATATAACTTTTATAAATGATAATGCAAACCAAATGCCAAAGAAGAATTTTCTGTTCTACAAATAACAGAATTTGGGGAAAGAAATATCACCAAAGATGAGAAGATGAATAGCAGAAGTGATTTTATTAAGGGGCGTCATAGGATCTTCTTGGTGAGCTCAAGCTAACAAAATAGAGTTGTAAAGGTAAATATGGATTACAAAATGGTTAAACTGCCAAGAAAAAGTTTATACGTTCACTTCGTAAAGACAAATTCCTTTTTTTACTTAAACTTCTTAAGTAATAAAGATACAAGGATGCATATACCATGGACTAACTGTCGATATGATTACATTCAATGGTTTAATAAGCAAATTTTTAATCAACCATAAACATGACGGAAAAATGCTGCAGCTAGGCCAAATGCTTACTCATCAAGTTGTCACCCAAGTCCTTAAGAATTATTACATTTATGCTGAAGCAAGTGCTGGCCACTCTATGAATTTTCATGAAAACAACAAAGGCATCCGGGACCAAAATGTGCAGATTGAATTAGATTTTTTTGTTCTGGTGAGACAGAAATTTGAAAAAGGCACCTTTAGAAGAACCTACAGAAGAAAATATCTTTTACTCTCCAGTAAAAGTGGGTGAAAAGAACTTCAAAATCGATATCTTCAGATGCAACTCCAAAGGGGTTGAAAGACTCATGAACTAAGAGGTTTCAGTTATGAAAGCTGAAGTTCTGAACCTCATGTCAAGGAAAGCTCGGCACCCTGATCTAAAGGAAAACAAGTCTATTGGCAAGGTAATTTCATAGAAAGTGGTATAAATGAATCTTATAGTAAAACTGGATAGAAGTTGTACAAATGACAAATGAATATGGATGCAGAAAAGCTGGTCAAGGGTTTTGAATATGATGCCAAATGAATAGATGCATGCGATAGCATATGGAATTTGGACAAAAGAATTCAAGCAAAATGATTGTGTCCCTAAGGTCTTTCATGTAAAAAGAGTAAACAAAAAAGAATCAGAAATCACCTAAACAGCGAACTTTGACAATGATTCCCTGGCTCTCCAAAATCGAGTCAACATATAAGCCTGAACCTGTGCAAGTGGTGCAAAGAATTGCACCTTTAGCTTCACAACCAGTGCATCGCGGATTATTTCCAATTGCTTTTTCATCTAAGGAAATACCAACTGGTTTCTCTATTTTTTCCTCTGGTATAGGTTTATCATAACAAAAGAGAGATTCAAGACTACTTCTTCGTCTACGCCTATCTCCTGGTGAACATGACTCATCCTGAGACTTAAACAATGATTCCTTGTAAATCAATTGCACTCTTACCAGTTCAATTTGTAAGCATAAATTGTCAACACGATAATATGTTTTCATTAGATGCACAACAAACACATGAAAACAGATGCGTGGTAGGATGGATAGTCTACAACAGAGAAAGGATCCGATGAATCACGGCAATCATGGACATCAAGCATTTAGAATAAAGAAAGAGTGCTAGCAGGAAAATTTGGTTTGGGAAGGATTAATATTTCTTAAAATTCATGCTTTAAATAGACTCCATGTTCTACTGGTTATATCACAGAAGTTCATGTTTGGTATAACCTGCGAAATTTCAAAAATATTTTAAGAGGACTGGTTTATACATAAGGAGACTTGTATCTTAACCCAAAATATATGAATCCTTTCCCATAAATAAACCACTCTATTTGTTTGTTAGCTTCTGATTGAAGATTTATTAGTTATTTTAAGATAATCTCTGTCAGGAAAAGTTAGATATACTAACAGCAGTGCATTTGGAAACGTCCTTTGTTGTTTCAATGGTAATACTTTAAAAAATACATTAATTCCTGGATCACTAAATCTATAGAGCTAATTTGTTTTATATAGACAAAGGACGATCTGCAGACACATCCATGTTGTATGTACAATCAACTCCTTGAACTAGTACAACTTCTATAAGCCTTGGAAGCAACTGAGCTTTGTGCCCAGAAAATAGTTTTTGACAAACTGACAATAAAAATGAAAGAATCAATGTCTTAAGCATTCATAGCAGGATTACTGTAAGCAAAACAATAATTTTGATACAAAGCCATAGAACTCAAGGACCATATCCTTTGATACCACTAACTGAAATAACTGTCAGAATACAATTATACGGAGACATAGTCACCAGAAATGACACATCAATAATATTATAATCATTCTAACCAAAACAAATAAAATGAACATTTTAGTTAAGTAAATTACCCAAAGACAAAAGATTTGCTGCGCCTGTTTGAATACATATACACACATTTATATAACGAGTTAAACTAAGAAAACAAAGATTACTCAAGAGTTGAATTCCATTTAAAACCAAAAATTCAAAATAAAAAAAATATAAAGGTGGAGATGAGAAAACGACTGACCTCCTGAGAGGCAGAGTCAGAAACACAGCCATTTGGGGTGATGGCACGTATTTTTGTAATCGACCCAATTCCATTAAATCCAGCAGCAACCTTAATCTTGTTTTTTGAAATCAATTTCGGCGAAGAACAAACAGGGAAAACTATGGAGGAACCAATTCTAATAACAGAATCCATGGTAACAAGCAAAACAACACAAAAGCAACAAGTAGAAAATAAAAACAAAGAGATTTGGTCTATTAAGTACCCCTAAAATTCTACAGAATCCCAGAAATGTCAAGCCTTCAAATTGTAAGGAATGAACAAAATTTAAGGAGGTTGAAGCATAGTGAACTCCGGACAAATCGAGACTCTGCCAGTATTGCCTTCATTTATTGACTATTGAGCAGAGCTTGCATTCCCAGTTTCGTTGTTAACGATGGAAATCAAACTCGGTTCGTCAGTTAAATTCAAAGCATAAATGGGCTTAGATTCAAACACAGAGCTAATAACATGGGCCCGGCCTACTAAGAAAGTCTTCTCAAATTTTCATTTTATTTTAGTTTTTAAATTTTCTAGAAAACTGAAAACTCTGGTCAAGAAAACTAAATTCATCCCAAAAAGCTGAAATATATACATGTAATATAAAGGGAAAAGAGGTATATTTCCTTTTTAAAAAGATGCATATTTCCAAATGGTTTTATTTTATTTTAAAAATATATTACAGTTATTCTTAAATTAATTAAAATACCTTATAAGAATAAGAGTGAAGGGTTTTAAAGGAGATTAGCTAATCTTAAATCTTAATATTATACAACATTCACACGAGCATCAGCATCAGCATCACATGCTAATCATACTTATCTTATATCTTAAGGGTTTAACCTCAACAGATACAATTATGAAAAATAAGAAAAGTGGAAGTTGTTATTTAGTGATTATTATTTATTAACCATAATGATAATGTAAAAAATATATTATTTTCATAAAAAATAAACTTCTTGTTGAATAAAAATCACTAATATCCACTAAATCATGCTCTTTAATTAATTCTTCAAGAAAATGAAAGTAAACCACGCGACCTAGACACATGATAATCAACGTTGTACTAATGTTATCACTCCTTTTAGTTGTTCAAATGAATAAATGGGCAGTTCATAAATAAAGTGCGCACCACAAACTCCTTAATAAGAAGAAACTATTTTCTATAAATTATTAATTTAAGATAAAATACCACACTTAAATATAACTTGAATAGATAAATATAGTATTAGAACTTTTTAAGTAATTTTACTTCGGTACAAATCATAATGTCATGCTTGAAACACTATGAGACAATCATAATCGTAACATCATGGCAGAAAGTGGCCAGGGCCTAGCCCGCGGCCCAATCGGGCGAGGTTCAAATTTTTTAATTTTAAAATTAAATTAATTATAATTAAAAATAAAATTATAAACAACAAAAAATTAAAATTAAAGTTATCAATTTAATTAATTGAAGGTATACTATACCGATATATTTACAAGATACAAATTTAAAAGTATTTAAATTGAATTAATTAATTTGAATTTAGTAATAACTTTTCATTGACATTATATCTTTATCTCTTATTAAAAAATAGATGTCATAAGACCTTTAAATGTGTTTAGTTCAAAAATAAAATAATTAGAATTTGATGGAAGAATATATATCATATACATGCTTGGAATTTGTCAATTTTTTAATAAATTCATGAAAAATATTTACATTCGATCAAAAGTTCCTTGGATAAATGTGAATAGATTATTTTTCTTCTTTGAATGATCAACTAAGACGTCAATTTTTAAATAATATAATAATCATAGTAATTGATTCTGATTATTTAAAGTGAAACTTATAAAGTAACTATGAGTGATTATAATGAAAAAAATCAGCATTTATATTTTACATTATCTTTAATATAATAATTTATATTATTATTTTTATAACAACAAAAACATAATTTCATGGTCCAATGTTCAAGGTTAATCATATTGTCAAGTGAGTTATTACTTATTAGGTAATGGTTAAAGTTATTGTAACTTGTAATCTTGATTAAGGGATTATAGTACACTAATTGTGATTAATAATGATGTTGAATAAAAAAATTTACAATTATTTTGATGGAATTTTTTTTTTTTTGGAGAAAGTAACATTTGATGGAGAAATTATAATAGGGTAAACAATGATAATCATACGAAAATATAAATATACAATTATATGTTCAAATTGTGGATTTAATGGTTGAGTGGAAACAGTAAATTCTATTTTCGTATTCTCAAAGGGTTTGATATTTTATAACGAATGAATAATATAACAACTTACATGCAATGATAGAATTAATATGATGAAATTAAATTAACTAATGATGGAGGATATGATTATAGAAAATGAAAAAAAAATATAATTGAAGTGATCAATATGGTTAATTATAGTTATGAATTTCAATTGATTAGGAATTTCAATTAAGATTTTATAATGAATGAATATATAATAACTTACATACAGTGATACAATTGAATAGGAATTTCTAGAAATTTTGATTAGGCAAATTAATTAGAAAAATTGATTAGGAATTTCAATTCAATTAATTACTAATTTTATTTTTACTTAAATAAATAATTAATTATTAAAAGAGAGAAATGATAAAACCAAACTCATTAACTATAGTAATCTTTACTGTACATGAATAATTATCCAAATCATTTTACAAAAAATGATAAAATTTACAAAAATTAAGATAATATCATGACGGGCGGACAAAGATTGGAAACTGGATACTAGAGATCGGAAAGGATAGACTAAGAGAGCAGCTAATCGTTGTTGTTAGGATCATCAATAGTTTGGATCAATTCATATGTATATACAAACATTATATTTAGTAATGTAATATAAAAATTAAAGAAATATTTAGGACATGACAATAATTAATAAACAATTAAATATAACTTCATCTTCATATATTTGACCAAAATATCATGCAATTGGTCGATTAGTTTGACTAGTCACCTCTGTATTGATATCTGTGGTTGTATTAACAGAAAATTAAAAATACAATATTAGGTAAGATAATGTAAAAATAGGTAAAATCAATATGTGCGTGTGTGAAGAATTTATCATCAATATCTTCATTATTTAACCAACTTTAGGCACACATAAGGACTTCCACAGTATGAGGATGAAGTCAAGCACAATGAGGGATAATAAGCTAACCACTAGTGCTAAAAACAAATTTCGAAGCAATCGTGGATGGTGGAATAGCTAATAAGTCTCATGCAATGACTTGCATGATCGGAAAAGTATTTCTACATTTCTTCCACCATAATAATATATTGAATTGCTCACCTTCAACTTCAAGCACAAAATCTTAGGTCAAATATTTATCTAACTCCATCTTATTATAAGAAGCCCTAGCCCTTTTCTCTTTCATAAATTTTAAAAGAGAAAGTGATAATCTTCGATTAGAAGATGAGGTCAAACTTGAAACTGTACTTAAAGTTGAATTG
Organism: Erythroxylum guanchezii; assembly: GCA_025629825.1. Lineage (NCBI taxonomy): Eukaryota > Viridiplantae > Streptophyta > Magnoliopsida > Malpighiales > Erythroxylaceae > Erythroxylum > Erythroxylum guanchezii. The sequence goes on along the minus strand of JAOTAX010000002.1, from coordinate 10,823,855 downwards.
CCTAAACTACTACGATCCCGATCATGAGTTTTTTCCATTTTGAGTTGATAATTATTAAACAATTCTTAATGATATCTACATATTCTTGAGCTCGATCACCGTACATCATCATCATTATCATACCTCGAAGTCCCGCAATGAAGCAGGGTTTGGGGGGGCCTAATAGTACGCAGTCTTACCCCTACATTGTAGAGAGACTGTTTGCAGTAGACCTACATGCAGATGTTACAGAAAAATAGTGATGCAGGTTAAAAACGTAAAAACAGACAAAAAATATATATAATGAATATAATGATCAGTAAAGAAAATACTAAAAATAAAATTAAATTATTATTATTATTATTATTATTATTATTATTATTATTATTATTATTATTATTATTATTATTATACCACAAAGTGTGATAATAAAGAAACGTCAAGGACTTATAAGTAGAGTTCTTACCAGACCTTGTCAGGACAGCAGAGTTCTTACCAGACCTTGCCAGGATAGTAGAGTTATCATCGATGCCAGAGGGTTTACTGTTTATAGGTCGCATCATTGTCTGCAACTCTCCACCACATGAAAGGAATCACATCAATGAGGACACAGAGCAATGACACTGATGAAGACGCTATCTAAGAGGAACATAACAACAAGTAACACACGACAAAAAGTTTGAGCAAAGAGCATCATACGCTTAACAACAAAGATGATAAGCCATTACTAATTAAAATAGAAGTTGCAAGAAAGATTGTACCTTTTCCGTTACTGAGAACGTTAAGAACGTTTTGTTTCTTATTGACGTACACACGATAGATCCCACAAAAGAAACAGAGCATAACGTTACAGTAAAGTCATGGACAATTTTATCGGTGGTAGCTCTTTCTGACCCATAAAGCAGATCCTCATATCTTCCTCTTATTCTCTGTGCTAGATGATTAAAGAGTAAAAAGTACATGGAAGATGCTCAGCGTATCCAATGAACCACCGAAACACCAGGATCCAACTTACAACAGTTGCATATTATCCATTTACTCCGATCAGAAAAACATTTAATGAGCAGTTCAAATCCAACATAAATCTATTAACATAATTTATAGACAAATATTATAAAAGAGATTAAAATAAATATGTCTTTAGGTTCTATCTAATATGTAATTATTATCAATGATAAAAATATAATAACATTGACATTAATAACCAAACAAGTTCTTGTTTTTATTTAAAAAAAAAACAGAAACTGAAAACAGAAGACAAAAACTAAAAACTAAAAACTAAAAACCACAATAAAAAAATAGAAGTGGAACCAAACAACCCTTAAGTTTATAAAAAAAACTCATTATTAATAATTGTCCACTTAATAAAATCACTAACATTACCTGCCTTTGACAAATATTAACTACAACAATTATAACAACAATAAAATCAGTAAAAGTGGTTAAGCAAAATCAATGTATAGGTCATCCAATTTAAAACATTTGATCTAAAAATAATGAAAGTCCATCATTCGATCCCACAAGGCTTTTGATATTGGAAAATATCAAATATATGTGTCATATGCAACACAAATCTAATACAATCACACATATTTAATACCTCACTAACATGAATGAAAAAATAGAGTTTGGTAAACTATGATGATACCCATATTATCTTAAATTTATCGTACTTTCGTTTGTTGGTTTCAATTTCTCCAAACTATATGCTAAATTGCATAAGAGAAATTTGTTTTTTCTTACTAAATGTAAAACTGTATTAGAGAAAACCCTTATGGGATTAAATACTTATTCTTATGGGATTAAATACTTATATCCCCTATGTGTTATCAAATCCATGTATTTATATATGTAATTGTATGTGTCTTGAAGACAGAGACTCAAGACCAATTTGTATATATATGTCCAATGGCCTTTAAAATGTTTAAGATTGACATAGATCTTAAGACATTCACATGTATTATGACAATGTACAACCAATTGTATGACTAAAAACAAATTGATGATCATGAATATGTACAAAAATCTAATGTCATAATACATGACATCCATACAAATGTATTATAGCAAATGCAGTAATCCCTAACAAACAGTGTTTAAGGGCTTTAAACCTCATACTATACACATGTTGGTAAAAAATAACTGGGCAAAGTCCTTCAGTCAGAGGATTTTATGGTCAAATATTTGACCTCCAAATGCTTAGACCCTTTGATGTTCCTATTGTTGTTATTGAATAATACAATAAAGCGATCATCACAATATAACTGAATTGGTCTAGTCACTGAATCAACCACAAACAACTCATAAATCAAGTTCCTGAGACAAACTGCTTGTGAAGTAGCCCCATAACATGCCACAAACTTTGCATGTATAGTTGAGGAAGTTACCAATGTCAACTTTGCACTCTTGTACAACACTACACCATTTGCTAATATAAAAATATATCATGAAGTGGACTTCCTATCATTTAGACACATAGCAAAATTTGAATATGTATAACTTATAAGGTCTAGATTGTTGACTTTCTTGAATGCCAACACATTATCTTTAGTTCCCTTCATATATCTCAACATTCATTTGATTGCATTTTAGTGGCCCGTTCTTAGGTTAGCCAGATATTGACCCAACAGTCCTATAATAAATGCAATGTTCAGCATAGTGCAATCTAGACATACATCAGGCTACCAACTGCACTAGAATAAGGTGCATGCTTCATAGCCTCTCTCTTTGTATCAATCTTTTGACATTGAGCTAAAGATAATATTTCACCATGAGAAATTGGTGTTGCAACAGGATTGCAATCAGTCATATTAAACCTTTGCAACACTCACTCAATGTATGCTCTCTATGAGAGACCTAACGAGGATTAATACCTATGCCGGTTAATCTAAATACCTAAGTCAAAAGATGTGTCACCAGGCTCTTTCATGTTAAAATGTTTGGCCAAAAAAATTTGCTTAACCTTATGCAATATGACCAAATCATTTGAATTAAGAAGATATCTTCCACATATAAAAGTAGAAAGATAACCTTGCTCCCTCTAACTTTGTAATTAATATAAGCATCTATCATCTTTATTTTTTACAATGCCAAATGAGGTAACAACCTCATCAAACTTTAGGTACCATTGTCTGGAGGTTTGTTTCAAAACATATATGGATTTCCTCAGGCTACAAAACTGACATACAAACCATGTCAGCTTTGTCTTGATCCTGAAATCCTTCAAGTTGTTCCATATAGCCCTCTTTACAAAGATCTCCTTTGAGGAAAGCATTTTTGATATCCATCTAATGTACCTTTATGTAAAAAATAAGTCACTATTGCCGTACTCATTCTAAATGCATCCTTAGATGATATAGGAGAATAGGTAATATTAAAATCAATCCATTCTCTCTGAATGAACCCTTCAGTAACCAAACAAGCTTTGAACTGCTCAACTTTAACTTAATGATCCTTTTTGTTCTTGTAAATCCATTTATGGTTGATAGGTTTACAATTACGTGGTAAATTTAAAGCTCTCATACCTTATTATGCTTTATAAATTGCATCTCATCTCTTATTGAATCCCACCATAAATCTGCATAAGGTCCAAAAACAACCTTTGTAGAGGTCACTAGATCTACTACATGTCCAATATCAGTCTTATTCACCTAAATTGACTATATAATCAGATGAGATAATAGGTCATCTCACTCTAGTGGATCCTCTTAATTGAATTGGTTTAGTATGATTCTATACCTCAGGAATCTCAGTTTGTATATTTTGGACCCCGTTTCCGGAGCCCAACTTTTAAAATCTTGTACTTGAAACCCTGAAGGTCATTTGTTGTCATTCCACAAAGGTGGTGAGCACACACTAATCAATCATCAAAATCATAAGTTGACTTCTTCATAGAAATTGTAACTTTAAGTCTCTAATTTACTTTGAAGAAAGAATCACCTCAATTGGAGTTCTATAACTCAAGATATGCTTAAAAAGTCTAAGTGTGTACATACTCCAATTATACTCTTCAACCCGACCCTCCACTTGTTCTAAAGAAAACGCTCTCGATACAACTCCAAATGGTACCAATTTTTATGGCAAGAAAGATACATGTCTTAGGAATCTATTGGTCCAAGAATCAACTCAATTGGAGGTCCGATGAGGGAGTTATGCCTAAAATATTTGACCATGTTCATACCCTAAATCGATTTGAACCTCTCTTGGCGCGATCGCCATAACTTTCAATCTAGATGTCGGATTGAGTTTGTTTTTAGACCATTAGAAAGAAGACATCTAGACCTAAAACTTTCATGAATACCACAAAATCAGATTCTGCCTCTAAAGTGGTCAAAAAAACACAATTTGTCTGGTGAATGTCCGTTTAACGGACATGCATCGAGCTTAGGAGGCCAAATTGACTCGAGAATGTCTGTTAAACGGAAACGGACATCCATGTCCGTTTAACAGACATGGGGGCTCCCCAAAGCCCTCCAATGCCCCTCCAAAACCTCCAATCTTCAACCTAACACCATAAACACTTATAATCTCCCCAAATTCACTTATTCCAATGCCAAAACACTTCATAACAACTCAAACATCAAGTTCATCTTACCAAATTCTCAAATCTCAGCCTATTTAACACATCAAAACCACAAATTCCAATCAATCATCAAAGCTATCACATACACAAACTATCTACAGCATTCTAACTTGTAACATTCATATCTCTCCATTCCGACATCCAAAAATCACAAATTTCATATCGTTGGAAAGCTAGAGAAATCTTCTACAACTTCTAAGAAGACAAATTCC
>JAOTAX010000002.1:10799918-10810440 GCA_025629825.1 Erythroxylum guanchezii | reverse complement strand
AAGCTAACTTAATTCTAACACTTCATTCTAATGTCTAATTTCAATATTCTATTCATACTTGCTAATCTAATGACTCAATTCTAAAAATAATAAAATAATAAATCAATAATAAATAATAAATAATAATAAAATTTGGGGTCCAATAGACTATGCGCTATAGACCTTTTCTAGTTCTAGGCGAACACTGCAATATCGGCATCATCAACCGTGAGCATGACATAAGGACTTGAAGGAGTGGTGTTAGCTCTGATACTATATTAAAATTTTTAATATAAATAAAATGTAAAATTTATTAATAAGAATTGAACTTAAGTTAACTATTGTCAAAATGGCTAAAACCAATTATTTCATCAATTGGTCATTATTATTATTTATAAATTTTTTAATATTTTTATATTTAATCCATAGATAATCCAACAAGCCACACTTTTTTGCCGTTGGCTTAAAGATTTAACAACTCACCAGAATCATTTTTGTACGCAGTTCAATGATATTTTCCGACTAAAATAATACAAATTCCAATGTGAACGCGCATTGTACTATGTCGGCCTGTTGGTTGTTCAAGTTCAACAACAATACGAAATTCGAGTGCTTTTTTTTTTCTAACTTATACGGAAGAGTGTTTGTGTGGGCCATCCACCAGTAAACTGGAGTCAATTCACACATTTCCTAGACTAGGATCACTCTGCCACTTTCACAAGAAACCTGAAGATCTACCTCCTAGGGGTGGCTCCAGAGACAAGATAATATTTTAGATTTCATGTTAGAAGCATTAACAGTTCTTTAGAATTTATTATTGATTATTTAGGCATAATTTCGTCATAGAAATGCATGTTATTTATCAATTATTCCGTAAAGTTAATTCAACAAGCAATTATGAGGTTTAAAAAAAAAACTAAAGATTCTTCCTTCAGGTAGGAGATATTCCCAAAATTCCTCCAAAAATAAGTTACCTACCATCAACTATAATGTGGTTAAAGATTGAGAAAAGCTAAAGATTCTGCCTCTAGACTGCACGTCGGACGAAGAACCTGGCATGCGAGGACAAACTTATCCAGATCAATCTGATCACTTTGGGAGTTTGCCCACGAGCGGGGACGGTTCACCTGGGGACGTGTAGAATGAAAACAACTTGGATTAACCAGAAGAAGAATAAGAAAAAGGGAAGAACAAACAAAAACAAAATGAATTTAATGGGGTTCAATTTCAACATCCAAGAGGAGACATTTACACTATTGAGGATATCACACGTGTAAGGCTAACTGCAAAGCTGGTAAGTTCATACAACAGGAACATTTGGAAATCTGCCACGTTTCACTGTCCGTCCTAAGGTCCCATTTTTCTATTGCGCTTTTGTAATCCATTGCCGGACAAGCGTAATAATGCAACGATTCCTTAACCATGTTAAATAGGTTCCAGTTTCATTAGTGTTTAGCAAATGCCCACATCGTAGGTTTTGTGATTGTTTTGCCTTGTAATCAGAGTCTTTGCTTGGCATGTACAGCCAGAAAGTTGGAGATTCCGATACTTAAGGTACCTAAAGACACGTTGAAGTCGGTTGCTTTCTACATCAAAGCTCTTTTTTACCCCCTAATTTCTGCCAATATCTAGTTGATCCAAGCAGCTGTATCGGATCTTCATAATTTCTGAAGCGGTTTGATAGAGTTCTCATATCATATCCAATTCCTTGGGTTTCTCCTCTCTTTCCCTTTTGGTTCTTCCAATTGATCAAGCTAGCAGCTTGATGTGTATAAACCCAGTTCCTGAACCATGATATCCTGACAAAGTTTTGTGTTTTGAGAGACAATCTGATTGCTTTCTGTTGATGGGTGTTTCAGTCTCTCTACCTGATCGCAAGTGGTGTATCATTTTATTAAACATCGCCTTTCTTTCAATAGCTTGCGCTTTCTTTGTTTCAAGAGTAAATTCCGCAGATTTTGTTCTCCTGAACAGTTACCCATATTCCTATGTCACAAGTGGCAAAGCATGCAAAGGTTTGCTAAGCCTAGATGATTACAAAGCCAAGTGCCTTTTCCTTCAATCACATAATTCATGCCTCTCAGAAGGTTATATCGACTATCTTCATATTTTCTATTGCAATTTTGGAAGATTTACCTTCTTAGGATACTTTTTCCTATTTCTTTGGCTTCTGGTACTCTTCTACATGTTGGGAAACACAGCCTCTGAATACTTTTGTTCTTCACTTGAAAACTTATCTAGCCTACTGAAATTGTCCCCTACGATTGCTGGGGTCACTCTTCTTTCGCTTGGTAATGGGGCACCTGATGTTTTTGCTAGTATAGTTTCTTTTACGGATAGTGGGATTGGAGAAATTGGCTTTAATACGGTGATAGGTGGTGCTTCTTTTGTGACTTGCATTGTGGTTGGAGTCTTGAGCATTTTGGTGCATAAAAAACAGATTAAAGTCCACAAACGGGCCTTTGTTAGAGATATCTGTTTCTTCCTTTTAGTCCTTGCATCCTTCATTTTCATATTGTTCCAAGGTGAAATCAATTTGTGGGGTGCCATTGGATTTGTCTCCATGTATATTGTTTATGTGATTCTCGTGTATATGTCTCACATTCATTGGGAAAATGGTAGCAGAAAGGATACTGAAAGGCATGCTCTTTCACGTTGTGCCAATGACTTGAGTGTGCCCATATTGAGTAGCATGGAAAAAGGAGAGGTGGGGCTTGAGGAACAAGTTGCTTTGGAAGGGAGTAATGAAAAAGAAATGAATCAAGGTTGCTTGTTTCAAAGATTATCAACTCCGTGTAGCATCCTTCTTTTCATCCTCCAAATGCCTCTTTATTTACCTAGGAGACTAACAATCCCTGTTGTTTGTGAGAAGAGATGGTCTAAGCCAATTGGAGTTGTTTCAGCAACTCTGGCACCACTTCTCTTGTCTGGCCTTTGGATTCTTCAAGACCAGAATGCCAATTTCTCAGCGAAGCTAATCGTCTCTGGAATTGGGTCCTTTTTGGGGATTGCATTTGGTGCTTTTGCTTATGTGACAACAGAGAAGTCAAGTCCACCTAGAAAGTGCTTGTTTCCTTGGCTTGCAACAGGGTTTGTAATGAGCATGACGTGGAGTTACATTACAGCTCAAGAATTGGTAGCGTTGTTAGTGTCACTTGGCTATATTTTCGGTATAAGCCCTTCTATACTGGGGCTAACAGTTCTTGCTTGGGGCAACTCACTCGGGGATTTGATAACTGATCTAACAATGGCTTTGAATGGTGGTCCTGAAGGTGCACAAGTAGCTATTTCAGGATGCTATGCAGGTCCTATTTTTAACATGCTCTTTGGTTTGGGAATGTCAATGGTTGGTGCCTCTTGGTGCGTATACCCTTCCTCTGTTGTTATTCCGAGAGATCCATATCTGTTGGAAACAATAGGCTTTTTAGCAGGTGGTTTGATTTGGGCACTTGTAGTTTTGCCCTGTAGAAAAATGAAGATTGATAGGTTCTTGGGAGCAGGCCTCTTGGCTCTATACCTGATGGCTGTGTCTCTAAGGCTGATTCGAAGCACAAGCAATGATTCATGAACCTGAACTCCTGTACAGTAGCTGCGCAATAATAGTTGCAATGATTTGTTTAAGTTCATCATGTACAGAACTGTAGATTCATTGTGTGGTGGGAGTAATGAAATCAATTTATCTTGTTCCATTATCGCACAAGGTTGAAACGTAGGAATATTGTGTTGTAACGTCATCGTACAGATGAAAAGAGCTTGTGCTTCAGAGCTGGGAGAAACAGATATCTGATTGATCGACAAGTTCTGTGACTTTTTTTCTTCTTGATTTTGTTTGATTACTAAGACTGGGACTTTTTATAGGAGGGGACTGCTGTCACTGATTCTTTTGTTACCACAAAGTTACCCCTCCAGGATTGATTTTACCATCAACTGAACTCCAACCTGATGTGAAGATATGTAATTATTGTACATTAGGAAAGTCGGTAGATTGTCTCCTTGTAAAGTGAATGAGGTATTTACTTGTCATATGAGACCAGATTATCTGTATTCATTATTTTATTCTATAAAAATCTATTCATTTAATAAATGGACCCTACAAAAATTGGTCGATTGAAATCGGAGCAAAACAGAGGAAATACTAAATTTTGGAAGAGAGGATCTTGCGCGTCATATGGGGTTATCTGATAATTATCTATCAAATATAACTCTTTTATCACTAGAAATGACAGGAGACGTGAGAAAAAGTTTAAATTAACATGGCCAATGAAGGGAGGTTGCTTCATCATCATAAACTGTATAATTAACATCCAATTATGTTAATCAGGAAAGATTTTGATTAATAACCAAGCCAGTTTTCGACAAGGTCACTGAGATGAGAAAGCGACGGAATCCATGACAGGCTTGTAATGTATTGCAATTGGAAGTAAACTAAAGATGACAAAGCGGAGTCCATTTTCACATGTTCCTAATCAAATTGAGCACTTGTGGCTAAACATTTGAAGAAGCTAGGTTTTATATGGGTCTACCTCTGCTCGTGTCTCATAGGTTGGCAGAATACTCCGTTAGCCAACAGCAAAGGTTGGTCCCAAGTGAATGGCCATAAATATAGGTTGTCGCACTGCTTGGTTTCTGACCTTGACGTCACCGATTGGTTTAGATAATCTCGATATCTACCGTGATATGTTCTTAGTAGGTGCAGTTTAATGCAATACGTCAAGAGAGTTTTATCCTTGGATTAGTCAGAGATGTTATCCTTGGATTACTCACAGATGTCCTCCAAGTTGGCATGCCCTCGAGAATTCTGTTGTCAACTTCACGACTTACTTCGAAGTTAAGAAGTGTTTCTTGCAGTTACCGTTGAATCCGCTTCAACTTGACATTGACAATTTCTGCCACGACTTGGATCTCATAGTTTTATGCAGCCCAACAAAAGCATACATGTTTCCCTCCTAACCAACGCAATGTGTTGTTTCAATGTACATTACACACACTATGGTCATGTAGCGTTGATGAAATTGATATTTATCACCAAGAAAATTACATGGTTTTGTAATACCTTTTTCCAGAAGATCTTTTAACCAACTATATTGAGAATTACTGTATACTGTATACAAGTAGTACCAACTAATATGGCACTACAATTAATCAAGTATATGGCAAAACAGGATATAAACACAACCAAAATACTTGGAATTAAACTTCACGGTAACTAAATTGTTCGTCAAAAATAATGAACAGAAGGTTTTCAATTATATTTCAATAAAATTGAATGAAATAGTAACTTATATACCTGAATCTGAATGACATCAAAAAATAACTTAGTAGAAAGACCTGCTACAAAATTTTAGTAGAATAACACTTTTTGGGGAAGAAAAAAATCTAAGGTGCCTTTTGCAGTAATTTTTAAATCCAAGTGCTTCACGCTAGCAAAAATACGGTAAATAGTTGTTTTTCTATAAATTAATCCCTTTAATTACTCTGAAATTTTATCAGGAGTTGCTGAACCTCAAACGTCAATGTTGAAAAGAATTCAAGTATTTAACAAGTAAATCTTTTGGTGTAGTGTACCAAAATGAGTCTTATGCTGGAAGTTTACCTCTCCTTTACCCTCTTCATACATATACGTGTAGAACGAAAATTAAAGAAATCATTATTGTTAAGGAATTGGTTGCTTTCATAAATAAATAATGGACCAACATTTCACTGACAAGATCCTTTGGACCAAGGAAGAAAGAAAGTAGTTGGTTAATACCTCAAAGAAGAAAGATAGAGAGTCCGAAAACGAAGGATTTTCATCCGTTTCATATTATTGGTTGGGGAAACTGGAAAGTGCTTCATCCTGAATATAACCAAAATCCAACTATCTATTTATATTTATTTTACAATGCTCGAGTCAAAGCTATTAATTGATTGGAAAAAGTGAAAACAGAGCTATCAAAATTCAAAAGACCACTCAACCTTTTAGCCACCTAACTTTTTAATTAAATTGTACGCACGTGTCTGTCCACCTCCCAACAAGTTGATGGGACAAAAGGACCAACTTGGGACCAATCAAAAGTTCAAGGACCACAAGATTTATGGAACTTGTCCTCATCGTGGATGTCGCCCATTAACCTTCTGCAATTTAGTTTTTGATTTATTTATAGAAAATGCAAATAACCCAATTGGCTTTTCAATTCAGTTACTTAAATAATTCAAAGCCAAATCTATGGAACTGAAAGAAAAACGTAACTCTCCGTCTCCTAAACCAACCGCAGCAAGCTAACCCCACAAATTTGTCGGAGAACGTTTGGAACTAAGAACGCAATCATGAAATTGTGAATGAGTAGCACCACAAGCCAATTTGCAGGAAATGTCCAAATTGGATGTGACAATACGTAGTAGCTTCTTATCCACTGCTCGTACTATCTGATTCGATACTTATTAAGCAGACATAACTCGAATGCTATAGACTACCTAACAGCTTCCATATTTACCGAAAATTTACCTTACGACACTTGTTAGGCAGACATAACTCGAACGCTATAGACTACCTTCCAGCATCCATATTTACTGAAAACTTACTGTTTTAACTTTTAAGTAATAATGGCATCAAAACACGTGGGTTGTTCTAGACCTCTGGGAGTTTGTGTACTAAACCCCGTGCACTTTCAAGAAACCAAAAGCCCCCAACAACCTTAGAGACAAAAAACAGAGGTAAATGGCTAAAAGGCCAACCCCAAGAAACCTGTCTAACTTCATGTTCTTCCTTGGCAAAATCACCAGTACCCAGAGCAGGCCACCAATTAAGAACCCCAGAGTCTGAACGAGAGAAGGGTCTTTAGGAATCACGTAAGATCCTGGATATTTGGACCATGACTTGATGACTAGTGGTGTGCCTAAACCCATTAAGGTGTTAAACATGGGACCAGCATAGCACCCGGATATAGCAACTTGGGTCCCATCTGACCCACCGTGCATAGCCATTGCACCGTTGGCTATTAAGTCTCCCAGCGAATTCCCCCATGCCAAAACAGTCAGCCCAAGAACAGAAGGGTTAATCCCAAGTATGTAACCAATTGAAACCAACAAAGAAACTAAATCTTCTGCAATTATGTACGTCCATATTACACTCATTGAGAAACTACCAGCGAGCCAAGGGAGTAAGCACTTCTTTGGTGGACCGGACTTGTCCGTGGTCATGTATGCTAGATTGCCAAGAACAACACCAATCAGCACTCCTGTCATATAGGTCACTATGGAGCTCCTGGAAAGCAAAGTTTTTTGGCTCTGGGTGTTGATTAGTGCTGCCACTAAAAGTGGTGCCATTGTCACAGAGCATACTGCTAATGGCTTGGACCATCTCTCCTCACTGACCACTGGTATGGTTAATTTTCTTGGCAAGGAGAGCGGTAATTCCAAGACATATAAAATCATATCCAGGGAAAAGCAAGAAGATGGATCAACATTGAAAAGCGTCTGTTGCTGATGCTCTGAACTTCTGTTCTTGTCTGCTGAAATTTGTTTTTCCTCATCGGCATAACCAAGTAATGGTATGCCCATGTTCACAAAAGTGTCCTGGACATCCACTTTCTTCTGATTTCTGTCATGGAGATGCATGATACAGGCGACGCAGACATAAAAGAAGTATATAGAAAGAAAAGAAATGGAACCCCACAAATTAATTTGGCCCCTAAGGATGATCAAAAGAAGGGAACAGAGAGTGAACAGAAAGAAGCAAACATCTCTAATGAAGCTTAACTTGTCAACTGATATTTCTCGAGAACTGATCACTATACTTATAACACCAACTACAAAACTAGACACGAAAAAAGCCCCACCCAGAATGCTATTTAGGCCAACATCGCTGTCAGACCGAGTGAAAGCAATAATACTGGCGAAAACATCAGGCGCACCATTGCCTAGCGAAAGCAGGGTGACTCCTGCAACTGTTGGAGAGAGTTTCAGGATCTTGGACAAGCTTTCTAATGAGAAACAGAAGAAATTTGCAGCTGTGTCCCCTAATAGATAGAACATAACAAGAAGCCAGAGTGACAAAACAACTTGGCCAAGAACTGGAAATTGCCCACAGTTGCAGTAATAAATCTGGAGATAGTTTATGTACCCTTTAGGCTTGCAGCTGACATCCGACTTCACATACATACACTTGGACTTATAATCTGGATGCTTATGAAGTTCAGTGCATCTACTGCTTTTGATTGATTCTTCAAGTAATAAAGAACTGCTGGTGCTGGTTTTTGGTTCATTGGATTGATCAGGGAAGTGTAAGGTTAGGATATAGAAAATGCAGAGGAAGAGAAAGGAGGTGTTGAGGAAAAGAGTAAACTTCTTGGGCTGAGAGATAGAGTTGAATCTTGCCATTCAAAGCAGGTAGTGAAGATGCTAAAGATGGGTGTCGATGATGAGCTAATTCTTTAGAACTACTGGTGGAGAATGTGAACCATTTTTCTTGCTGGATTCTTAGGGAGGACGAATTATCAATAGCAACTAAAGAGTTTGGGACAATAATTAGACAAGATATTGAGAACAGATGTGTCAATATCTCCAAATCAAACAAAAAAGTTCTTATCCAAATTTAACAGGAAAGCATGCAACATTAAGCAATTTATTGCATCAGCGTATTAGGATAAAATGAGTGTGTGTGCGGTTGGTGGGCAAAAATAATAAATGACCCACTTAAGGAGTTGCACTATCATGAAGATTGAAGAGCATGGAACTACTTGATTCTACGGTCTACAAATTCTAGTCCCTGAAGTCTGAACAGCAGATTACTTACTGAAGCTGTAACCAGCTGACGTGTACCTCTAATGTGTCCATTGGAGGAATCTTCCCATTAGTTGGGACAAGAGATATAAAGGGTGGAAACTGGAAGTGTTGGACATGGGTGACATGAGCAATGCTTAAAAGTTGCATGGCTTGGAAAGTTGTGTAGTTTGGAGTTTGGACTACAAAAAGGCTTTAGCTATTCATGTCTTGTTTCAAGAAACTTCCTGAATTATACTTATATATATTAAAGAAGGTGTATGGCTGCCCAAAGTTTGTCCCCTTTTTGGTGACTGGCTCTTGTTAATTAACCCAGTGGCTTCACATTGACGTCTCTGTCATTCGGAGATTCAAGACCCCTGTGACACAACCATGACGTAAAAAAACCCAACTTAAATCCTCAATTATCCTAAAATATTTATAGCCTTTATAGCTACCACGTGCATTTATCCTTGTAAACTTAACTTCAATATGATCATAATTGGTATAATGTAGTGGAGCCATTATAGTACATTTACATTATTGATACCATTTGTTTGGTTACACGTAAAAATTTGCAAATATATATATTCAAAAAAAATATGAATAAAAGGCTTCTATTATATAAAAAAGGCATTAATAACATTGAATTAAGTAGGACAAGGGACACAACATGAGAAAATCGAATAATAATATTATTTCATCTAAAGATTCCATAAACTAGTGGTTTGAAAGTTTAATAATTTTAACACAATGGAAAATTCTTGTGTTTTAGCTACTTTTATCTACGGTTTTAACACAGTATTTCAAAGAACTGAGCTATGGACTTCTCTTCGAAGACTCAAGGCATCGGTTAGAGTTCCATGGTTAGTTAGTGGAGACTTTAACACCACTCTTTTCAGATCAGAGGCAGAAGGAAACTGCAACCTACTCAACTACACTTTTGATATGTTCGATTGTATACAAGATGTGGAATTAACAGATTTAAAATCCGAAGGTTATAGGTTCACTTGGTCTAACAAACAAAGCTCTAATTGGTTCATCCGGAAAAAGCTAAATAGGGCTATGGTTAATGTGGACTGGTTAAATACTCTTTCAAGAAGCTCAGCCAATTTTTTAAACCCGGGAATTTCTGATTATACCCTTATAAAGGTTGATAACTTGATTAAAATGACCATAATCTATCACCCTTTCAAGTTCAACAATTTTCTGGTTAATATAGAGGGCTTTCAAGAAGCAACTATGAAGGGTTTGGAGTATGAGACTTATGGTTATAAGTAGTATATTTGTTTGCAAAAGCTCAAGGCTATTAAACAGGAATTGAAGATGTTAAATTTAAAGAGAGGTCAAAATTCCGTAAAGGAGATAGAAATAGCAAGAAATGAGCTTTTGGAAATTCAGAAATCTTTAGCAGCTAACCCTACTGATTGTACACTAGCTATAGCTGAAAAGGAAGCCTTTAAGACTGATTTGCAAATAGTGGATAATTAATGTTTATTATTGAAGCAGAGAGCCAGAATTAATTGGATTAAGGATGGGGACATATACACAAAATTCTTCTTCAATTCAATGTCAACTCAAAGAAATGTAAACAAAATTACATCCATAAAAACCGAAGTTGGTGAGATTGTATTTGGACAAGATGGAGTTTGTTGGGCACCATTTCCGGAACCCAACTCTTGATCTGAAGTCATACATCTGTTGGACGCCGCTTGATTTCGGAGCCCAACCGCTTGAGAAAATCGTGTAACATGAGCATATTACCTTGAAGGGTTATTGCATTAAATCCTCATTCACCATCATT
>JAOTAX010000002.1:10769961-10785792 GCA_025629825.1 Erythroxylum guanchezii | reverse complement strand
AGAATAGGAAGATCCGGACTCACCTATAGGAAACATAATGGATCGGGAGTACCTTCCTCAGATCTGATTCCTTTCCAGCCGAGACTTGCATAAAGAGAAACGAATAGTAGAAACCACAGAGTCGCGACCGTAGAGCTGCGCCTCCAGAGTGTCTTCTTCCTCCTTCCCAAATCGAGAAAGTGTATTAAGCTTGGAAAAAAGAAGAGAGTCGTTATACCCTAATCGCTAAATGTCATCGCACCTTTCGAGTTGAGTACACATACATGAGTTGAGATCTCTCTTTATGCGGAGAAACGAGTAGTAGAATCTTAGTGCCGTCACCGTAGAGCCATGCTTCCAAAGAGTCATCTTCCTCCTTCCCAAATCGAGTAATTGTTTGAAGCTTCAAGAAAGAAGGGCCAGTATACCCTAATTGCCAAATGCTTTTGCACGTTTTCTCCTTTTAGTTTTTCTTGAACGTCACCCTTTGTCTCAACTAGGTGTGTAACATTCCTACTTGGTTTATCTCACGTGAGAGAGACCCTCTCTAAAGATATACACTTCTATTTTTTCTTTAATGAATTTTTTAAAATCTAAAAAAATCCTATTTTCAGTTTCCAAGACATTCTGCTGGAATTGGGATTCCAGGAGGGATCACCACTAAACCTAGACTTTAAGACAGTCCAGATTATGGTGCAACAAGTTAATAAAAAGAAACACAACAATCAAGACTACCGGGAAATAATAATTAGAAACTCATCATGACCTTAAATTAACAGAAAGATTGGAAGCAATGAAATGGGGGAAGCACTCTTTACAAAATGGTTTCTTATGAAAAGATTACAACCTCACTCCAACGCTAAGACCCAGCAATTTCCTCAAATTTCATTATTACAAAGGACAATGACTCGCTCATTCGGAGACAATGTCCCTCCTAGGGAATCCCTTCAATGTCCATTTGAAGGCCGAAATACAGTATTATAGCCATTGACACCACATGCCAGATTTGGACCGTAGTACGGGGAGCCATCGCCCTCCAGATTCCTCATTCCTACTAGAGAAAGGTCTGAACCAGCTAATTGCCACTGGCTTTGAATCAAACCATCCATCTGCCCATTTGCGTAAGTTAGCGGACTTGCCTGCGGAACATATTCCCTTGCTGCATCAAAATGAGGCCCTGAAGAGCTGTAACAATGCTGAAACCCACCTTCATGATAACTCCTTGCACGCTCAAACCGGCAAGAGCTGTTGGGTGAGGTACCCATGCTACTTGACAAGCCTATGTCAGAAGGGAAAGAATACTGCCGATGTAAGATGTGTTGTCCATCGTTCAGAGACTGAAGACCTCTATTTGCTGCAACTCCCTTCCCATTTGCGTGCTCGTCATCAAGTAACTCATTGATAATATCAAGATGTGGGAATTCATCAGTCACCATACCTTGAGTCTGACGACCAGATGTACAGGCAGGTAACTCTGTAGAGAAAAGTTCCCGAGATCCACCGCTTACTGGTGGGTATAACTCGAGGTTTTTAATCCCATTCCCAAGAATCGAAGGGTCACAATGCAAGCTTCTAGAAGTATCCCTTTGAGAATTTTCCGTCCAATGGGGTCCATTCTGTAAAATATCCCTAGCTACCATGCCAAAAGGAAAGCCAGATTGTACAGAGTTCAGCTCTACCCTTTCAGAGCTCTGGGGTAGAAAGATCCTGGGAGATACTATAGTGGATGACTGTGTGGGAACTGGGGACAGGTTCACTCCAGAGCTTGAAAGGATGGTATGAGGAAAACTGGCAGAACTTGTACCAACAGCAGTACCTATTATCGCATTTCGATAGGATTGAGGGACATAACTTTGAGTAGCTTGTGATGGTTCAGGCCCAAGTCGCCCGGTAGCACTTACTGAACGAGCAAGCAATGGGGTGGCCTGAACCATGGAAGCAACTGGACCAGTGGGTCTAGGTGCAGGCACTAAAGGAGCACTAGAAGGCCTTGACATCACAGGCACTTGTTGGGGTACTGGTTTGTCACACAGCTTCAGGGTCGATGCATTATGGGGGTCAGCATTAATCACAACTACACTCTTGGGGGAGGTAATCGAGGTTGCTGCTTTATCACCCTGCTGTGGGCAATTTGAACCTCCTTTCTTACTTTGTGCAGAATCAACGGTACCCAAACTCTTGTATTCTGACCTCAATTGAGGAGGACTTCTGGGCGAGCTTCTTGGAGATGGCAATACAGCTGTTGTCTTCTCTTTAGAGGATCTTTCCACATCAACCAGACAGTTGGTGCTTAGTTTCTTGTGAGGTGAAATGCTATCGCCTTCCTGTATCATGAAAACAGAGATGTAATATGAGGGACGAGAGATGATCGACATAAAGCATTCAAAGAAAAGCTTTCAAGATTCAACTATAAATGCTGGTAAGACAACCGGGAGTAAGAAAAAGAATGACGCAGGAACTGGTTTGCTGAAATACTTGCAAGGTCATCACTCCGAATTTATAACAACAAAAAATAAAATGAAGTTTCAACAAAAAATTTCAAATCAGATTCATGTTCTAATACAACAATAACAATACTACTCATTAGAAATCCCACTAGCACGCGAGGTCTAAAGAGGTCCAGTAGTACGCAGTTTTACTCTTTAACTAATAGAGAGGAAAGGGCCAACTTAGTGCATAAGGCTCCCCACTTTGAGAGGGTCGGAGTGAGAATTATCAATTGTACGCAGCTTTCCCTTTGTATTTTACAAAGAGATTATTTGTATAACTCGAACCCATGACCTCCAGTCATAAAGGAGTAACCTTACTAGTTGCTCCAAGGCTCGCCCTTAAATTCATGTTCTAATATAGGAACTCAATTACAGAACATAAAACTCCAAGCAAAAGTTTAACTACCATCAATGACACTTCATTCATGGATGCAAATAAAGATGATGGATAGTAGCAAAGCAAGTTTAAGAAACCCAAACATCTAATGTAAGACTATTATATAACCACTAGACAACAAAATGGGAGCTAAAAGAAGATTATGTTCATCAAATAATATCAATTTGAATTGAAAATGCAATCTAAGATCAAGTAAAAATCTGAAATAAAGATAGAAAACTTGTTCCAACTCCACCTGCTGAACTACGTGCTGCTCAGAAGTGATTACAACAACAGATTCAGGCTCACATTCATTATTGCTGCTACTTCCAGCGACACCATTGTAGTCTCCGGTATCTGCTGCAAGCCGGGAACGGTGATTTTCAATTTCCGTTGTCCAACTCCCATTGCCTGTCGCCTTACCCCGTTGACCCTTCCCTCTACAGCTATCAAGTGCACAATAAATGTCATAAAAGTACAGACGTTAAGAGAGAATAAAAAGCAATACATTCACAACTTTACCTGCTAGACAATCTTTCATTTTTGCAATTGGAATTACAGTTTCCCTTACAGGGACCATTCATAACTACTGAAGGAACTGAATCTGTCGAACATGTGGAGGAACTATCATCCATTGCTGAAGCATTTCTTTTTTCAGTCAAACCATTTGCTATGGAAGTCAACCCACTAACTTCACTGATACAGGCTTCTGTTGGACGACGAACTTCTGAAGTGTCAGTATCCCAATTAACAGGACTTGAATCTCTGTCTTCTGAATCAGGCTGCAGCACTTCAGTAACACCATCCATGGAATCAGAAACATCTGATATGTCTTCCGGAACATCAAGCTTTTCCACCACAGGATGTAATTCCTCCACAACGGAGTCATCTTTCTCATTATTAGTGTTTTTGTCTTGGTGCTTTTCCGGTAAAATTACAACTCGCTTTTCATCCCTTCCTTTATCCTTTCCTTTGCGATTGTTTCGTTTCTGTTTGGCCTGTACTTTGTAGGTAAGTATCAGTACTTGAGCATGGTAAAATATACTAAAACCTCACTTATAACATCCACTTCTGCTTCCCTTACATCCAAGCCCCCATCCCAACGATACCAGAAAACATGGGGAAAAAAAAAGGAGAAAAATTTTCTCCAATTTACTCCCCTGTTAAGTATTAGATATGAAAAAGTGCTTGGGGTCATCTTGAACAGGTAAACAAAATATACTTATTACGTATTAGAATACCAAGAAAATAAAGATTCCATGACTGTGGATTCAGTACCCCAGTTACATTCTAGACTTGTATAATTTCCTGCACCTGAATTTAAGGACACAGCACTCCAAGCCTTCAGTTTTCAATGGAAAGTAACTAAGATATATACCTGCTTTTTCTTTGATTTCTTGTCCCTCTCCAAAGCCCCACGTTTGGATTTCTGTTCACTTTCAGCTAGCCATGCAGCCTCTTCTTCACGAATTAGCTCTTCTTGCCTCTTCAAAGCAACCGCTTCCTGGTAGGCTACTTCAATTTTATGGCTACACGCAAAGGAAAATAATTAAGCCATTTACATAGGAACTAAAATATTCTGCAAGAACATACACTCCACAAACGTGCTTCCTGAAACAGAGTACTTCTAGTACCCCTAACACATTAACAAAATTGATCGATTTTGAAGGCTAACTATTCCCATATGTCTCGAAGATCCTTGTTAAAGATGTTCATTATTTCATTATCCACAGTGATGGATGAAATAAACCAAACTAACATTCTAGATAATGAACATATTCATGAAGATATACTAGGTTAAAAAGAAGTATAAACCCACAGTATTGAAAATCCTGCATATTTGACCTCAAATTCCCAATTTCCAAAAGACTCACAACTTATATTGATTCAAAAAGAAAAATTATAGGGCCAATAAATGGTCCTAAATACTTTCACAACATCCGGTAATAGGTCTGCCAATAAGTATTGCAGTATTAGCTATTAGAAATAGCATTTAAGGATTATATATTACTTGAAGATATGTGAAAGGACAAATATTTCCACTGTCCTACGACCCAATTCTGTAAGACGTCTTTCATCGCGCTCAACGGAATCTTTGTTCAACTCTTCTCCAGAATTTCCTTCCTGCATTTTTTGAGGCATGATAAGCTTCATCAATCCATTTACAATGTATTTGTATGAGAAAAGAGTGTAAAGGGGTCCAATCTAACTATTACAGCATTTCAGAAGCATGTACTTTCTTTAACCTAACCAGCAGGCATTCCCGAAGAGACTTCAAACCACACAAGCATTTAGTTTCTAAGTTTTGTCTACAAATATTGCCACTTGATTATCCAAATACAGTTTTGAAGATGTGAAAACTCTGAAACATATGTGCAGGCTCCTTAAGAGTCTCCCACAGCCAAAGCCACAATCTGCATACATATGCTAAAAATATACTGCAAAAGAAGCCCTAATAATGCAGTAACAATGAAGAATGAAAAAGAAATCCAACAACAATATAAGCTCATCGAAGGGAAAAAAAGGAAAAAATAAAAACATCAAGAGCAACAGAAGGCAAGAATTCTAAGCGCAATATAATTAGATTGTTTTCACCATTGAAAGCTGGCAAAGGAATTGCACTAA
This sequence comes from Erythroxylum guanchezii, assembly GCA_025629825.1. NCBI lineage: Eukaryota > Viridiplantae > Streptophyta > Magnoliopsida > Malpighiales > Erythroxylaceae > Erythroxylum > Erythroxylum guanchezii. The sequence continues at coordinate 10,780,323 of JAOTAX010000002.1, read as the reverse complement.
ACATGGATTTCATAAAAAGGACAGTGACTCTCTTCTATTTGCATCAGCTGCCAATAAGAGCAGTACGAAACTCATAGAGAAGTAAATTGGCATGAATGTCACTGCCAGAAACCAAACAGCATTCCAACACCACCTGAGCTGAAACTATCAGTATCACAGTACTATAAGAGCCCAGTTGGTAACAGTCAACTGGAGAACTACAATCCAGTTTGACAACCTTTTTTTATTTAAATTCTTGTTCTCATTAAGCATCCAGAGTAAAACTGCAAAGTATAATGAACCACAAAAAACAGCAGAAATTCACAAGAAAAAATTCCAGGAGATTCCAGACTAAGCAGTAAAAGCTTAGACCTAAGCATAAGACCGAAGCAATGGAGATGGATGTTTCAATTATTATACAGCTAAAATTTGCACAAAAAAATTGTCAAAACAAAGATTACGAAGAGAAAGCAAGAACAGAAATCACACCTACATCTGTAGTTAAAGGTTCATCATAAAATAATGACACAGTAAGCAACCCACCTTTGTACGATTCTGGGGACCCTTCTCATCTTTGGGAGGTAATGGTTCCATGGCAGCCCTCTCAAGCAGTAGCAGCACATCATCCACCAATACAAACATATCTTTGTCAACACAAATCATTGGTGGAGTCATTTCCTCATTGTCCAACAACTTTAACCTATTTTTCTTGCTCTTAGTTTGGCCTTCAAGAGCCTTCAAACCACTATATAAGGAGTCCATTACTAAGGTAGATGTCACTTCCTTCTCTATAAAGAAATGCTTTACAACTACTTTCAAAATTACATCTGTTTTCTCCCTAGACATACGGCGTCGAGTATTTTGATCCATTCCCAACCAGAATGCGCAAAAACTGAAAAGATATATATAAAAAAAATCAAAACCAAAGAAGAATTAGACTTGAAATTACAAAATTACAGTGATCATAATTATTGATTAAGAAAATCAAACTTGGATAAGTTTTGCATTAAGTTTTCCATGAACAAGTTACAAGAAAAAGTAAAATTCTCAAAATATTGTCACATCACTCCATATAATCTCATAAAGTAATAAACAAAGCACTACAAACCATCATCTACCGACAGTAATATGGCAAGGGTAACTCAGAAATAAGAACAGACATTTTGAATTGCTAACAAATTTAGAGATAAAACATCAAATACCTTGACCACCTATTTTTGTCCTCTATCAACTTCCCAAGTTTGCCTCGCCTCTCTTCGACAAAACGTCGACAAGTCAACTCTACATTTGTCAAATATACCCTAACAAGTTCTCCCCTATAATGGCAATCAAGACACCGGAAAGGCCTATGGGCTTTCTCTCTGCAGACAAAATAAACAAGGTGAGGATCAATTATCATAATGGAAAACAACTATACCCTTTTCAAGCAGAAGAGTGATCCATTCAATCATATTAGGATCAAAACAGAAATCACCAACATCCAATCCCAAACACCGGTCTCTTAAATGCATAAACCAAATCAATATTACATTACTTCATTTTGTACTACCATGTGATTAAAGAAAAATGACAAAATATGAATAATAAAAGAACATCCACCAAATTCCACAGCATTCACGACCTGGTAGACACAATTCATCGTAGAGATATGCATTTTCTTTCTATATTAAGACTCGATAAGAGGAAAAATATTCCATCATTTGGCTTTATATCTAGAACGGACCCTATAGATAAATCCCTAAGAGTAAGTTTCAGATAAATAGTACAATAAACACGATAAAAAGTAACTTAAAGGCTGTAAATTACCTAATTACTTGCACTTGAGCCTTAATAATCAGTGTATCAGCAGCATCTAAGAACCCATCTGAAACTTTTGATAGTTCCATAAACTTTTTCCATCCCCAGTCATGCTCCTTCTTCCAGAATCGATGTAATGTGTCTGCAGAACTTGGGTTTAGTTGAAAACACATGGTTCACTTAATTAGGCAAATACGTCAAAAGCCCATCAACTAACCAGAATATTTTGATTTTTTGGAATCTTTATTCACGACTGCGATGGTAAACTGCGCAAAGTGACTCCAACCTGTGTCACAATTGAAAATAAAGGAAAGAGTAACCACAGAAGCAAAGCAGCTAGTAGTTATTACCAAAACAATGTTAATATGGTTAATACTGCCAAAACCTGGAAGAAGTTTGTCGTGGTTGGCAACACAGAGGAACAAAGATAGATGATTGCAAACATCACAGCCTTGTGGATAGATTAATATGTACCTGCCACATAAAGAAATGTTTAAACCCAAACTAGTAATAGAGTGAGTGATTCAGCACATCCAAGTATGTATGGATGCCATATGAACGTACCAATCTCTAATAAATCGCATTGGGAAACCAAAGAATTAAAACATAATTTCATGGTATTCCTTTAGCTAATTTTTATTCAAAGTTGAAATTTGATCATCATCTAGGATGGATTATTGAAATCAGGACATATTGAAGCACTCGTTGTGTTTGAAGAAGTCATAGATCAGAATAAGTTTGTTAGGAACACCATGATGATTGCTGGTCCTGTCACATCTCTTTTGAGTAAAGGAGGAGCTAGTGTCGAAGGAGAGAGGTATGGGATAAGAGGATATATGCACATACATACATACATACATAAATATATGTATATATATGTATACAAAAACATGATTGAGAAATCATCTTTTTTCTAAGAAGAAATATCCATCCTAAAAACCATTGAAACAAACAATTATACAGATCATCTTTGTCCTAATAAGAAATTTGAAACAGAAACTTATTCCCAAAACAAGTTGCAAAACACACCCTTTGAAGTAAATTTTCGATGAAAAGGAATAAATAAATGATGACACAAATTAACATAAAATGCTGAATACTTGTTGATCGCATCCTATAAAGAAACATTTGATTGTGAAATGCCCTTTTCCCTAGCTATAAATAATTCAAAGTTTTCACAATGAAAAGTATCCCAAGATTTGTGTATCCAATTTTAGTCAAAGCAGACAACATGTTTGTTTGCAGGCATACAATACACAAAATATATGAAAAGTCATCACATGTATAGCAACATACCATTTGTAACCGCCAACCTCAAATGCACTGCTGCGGAGCTCTCTTTTGCTAATCTGTGAAAACTTTTCTATCTTCCAGGTGTATTTTCCATACAATTGAGAGGGTTTGGGCCCTGCAAATTAGAAAAATTAGATTGCAGAATAATTAATCCCTAACCTTAAGTAAAGAAGAGAAAAAACTAGAAGTAATTACATAAACTGGTAACAGACTTCAGCACCAAAAGCACTTAATTGACTTTAACCCAAGAGCATCTTTCATTGTACCATCTATTAGTGCAACTACTCATTCTTAATGTCTTAATCTACACATTTTTGGTCAACACTGAATATGTATGTACGAAATATATATGGCAATAGCAATTCCTCCCTCCCTTTTCAACCGAAAAGAAAAGGAAAGAGGAAGAAGAAAAACATGCTAAGCAGTTGAACAGGCATTAACACATTGAAGCATGGATTCATCGAAATCAACTTCATGAATGATTTGTAATAATTGGTAGAGAGAGTTATGAGACAATCAGATAATCTTAAACACAATCACAAAGCAATTATTTGACTTTAGACATCAAAAACATGGTTTTCACTAGCTCACCATAACAGTTCTATACATCATAAACATCAAAGTTTACAGAAGATATTACACTCAAATAGCATATAGCTCTATCTGCTCAACAATTTTTATACAAGTAAGGTTGAGATCTACATAACTTTGAAGACGTTAAAATTATTTTAACTTGCTCACCAGAGCACAACTACACATCTTATAAAACAACAAATGCAGAAAATATTTTTAACCAATAACATACTTCTTTTATCATTCCGCCATAAGTTGTTTGCATTTGGTTCATACAAGTGATTGGATAGAAGAGAAGCACAGAGAAAAACATGACTAAAAGTAAACTTCACTTTCTACTAACTGTTTATCTACATTTGCTGACAATAAGCAAAAGACCAATATACTACTTATTAGTGTTAAGAACTTGCAAAACCATCATAATTGTCTTTATTACTTTCACATAACTGGGTCCATTTACGGATCTCAAGGATGAAGTGTAATTGCTCATTAAGTTTGCAATGACATATTTTCACTTAAATCAGATTATTAGCTAGTCACTGAAAGAATCATGAATAGTATGTCTTGCATTACAAATCAATTGTAGTTACATCTTCCTGGAAATACTCCCATTTATTGGCTGAATTCCTCAACGTTCATCTCAAGATACCCTCAAAAAGAGGTTCGACAAGAAAGTAAAATTTTTTGCCTAAATGGATGACCTTCTCCTCAGAAAGGACAAAAAGCATAAGGAATTTTTTTTTTTAATATATCCCATTATCGAGCCATTTACTCAAAACGGTATTGTACTGATTGGATCTCCTTCAAAACATCTTCACTCCTTTCCTAAATACAAATATTGCATGCATTCTTCTAATATTGCACCTTGAAGAAAACAAAGTATTTTCATGACCTAGAGAATTGGCTGTTAACATATAAAAGGATAAAATACAAAATTAAAAGATAGACCAGAATATACCTCCATCATCATCATCATCATCATCAGTGTCCCAATAAGGAGGTGAAGTTGATGGAGTTCCATTTTCAACCTGCTCAGAAGACCGCCGTTCGGCCAATGCTTCACCAGATTGAAAACGCTGCCCACTCGAAAACCCCTCCGCAGACCTTGCAACTCCAGTTTCCTCGCTCACAACCCCAGCCATTTCCAACTCTAAATTCTCCTTCCACCTAAGAAGCCTTCTACTGCAGTGACTATATAATAAAACCCTACGTTAGGAATTTCGTATGCATGTAAGTAAAACAACAAATTTTCTTCAACGTCTATTTGGCATCAAAAGCAACAGTAGTTATGATATAGCTTTTATCGAAGAGGAATATTGAAAAAAAGAATTTACACTTAATTGAAATTCAAGCCAAAGCTTTGCCTCAATATTTGAATTCACAAAACAATAAAATCAAAACACAACAGATTTACCTTAATCATCCCGCAATTTTATCGAAAAAAAACAAAAACTCAACAATAGGAACACTCGGGAACAAAAACCCACAACCTAAAAACCAATTTAAAATTAAACCCCAAAACCCAAAATACGAATTCAATCTACTCGAGGTTAAAAAAATTAAAGAAATTAAGGTTGAACATAATAACGAAAAACAAAATCATCTTCACGCGCCCAATTGCATTAAAGACACGTTGAATAGAATCGTTTGACAACTGATACAAGCAACTTAAGATCGAACACAAAACCCCGATCAAAACCAAACCTCACCGAAGAACGAAGAGACGAGCAATTAAGAAACAATTAGAAAAAAATCAAGGGCAATGGAAACAAAAGTGCACAGATCGAACGAAGATGTAAACCTGCGCTTTATCAAATGGGGGTTATGGGCAAGTGTTCTGAGATTCTAGAGAGAGAACGAGAGGGTTAAAGAGAGAAGATAGAGAGAGAAAGAAGTCCGAGGAGCAGCAAAAAAAGAAAAAGAATAAAAGACCAAAGGCGGAGCCCAAAAACAGAAATTTATTAATTTTTTACAATTAATTTTTTGCCGTTATTTAGATTTTAATTGGATTTCTTTTACTTTTTCTATTAGGGTTTTTTTTTCTTCCTTTTTCTCTTTTGTTTTGGTTATTTACTAATTACTAATTTCCTATACAAGAGGAGGAGGATTAGTGCTTATCCAAATTAAAATAATTATAATTTTTATAATTGTTAGAGAATATTAGGAATAATTTAAAATAAAAATAAAAATATATAAATATTACATCTATTGATTATTTAATATTAAGATATGATATAGAAAGGATACAAATTTAATGAAATTATTTAGTTTTTGGAATTTTTATTTGATTGGACACACCCATTGTGTGATCTATTTTTCTTAACGTTTTCTTTTTTATTTTTAGGAATATTTAAATAAGCAAAATTTTTAGGGTTTCTGTGTAGTGATGTAACAATGGTCAATGGGTGGTGAGCTATTGGAGAAAAGGGCTTTTTAGGGGCTGATTTCGTAGGCTTTGTGTTGTTGGGTTTGATCCATTATGGATTCAGAGATGGGCTTTCCTAGCTTTGACTGTTTGAGAAGGTAACAACAACAATACGTCTTACGTCTTAGGTGTGATTAGTCGTCGTTTATCTTTCACTAAAGGCCTTCCAAGTTGGAGAATTGGCGATCATATTTTTTGTTTTGGTTAATTAGTATTAAATTTTATTCATATATTTATTTAGAAGATTAGATTTTTTGTTTAGATTAACCAGTCCTCATTTTGTGTTGATTAGATTAAATGACATAAGATTAAGACACCCTATCAAAGACAAAGTACTCCAAACCCGAGACTTAGAGGCCTAGGAATCGGATTTTCAATTTGTTGTCAGCAAGGAGTAGGTACTTCCGAGGGAAAATACAGAAATAGTAAGCATATGTTTAATGTTTTTGTTCTTTATTGATCTCAAAATGGGTTTTTAAAAACCAGATACAAAGTCCATCAGCAAGGTACATATAAAAAATTTCTTTAGATACAATTAAACCCCAAACCAAATAATTTGAGTGAGCCTATTTCAAGAACAATTTTGCAAAGGAAGATGATTTTATGCTAAGATTCACTATAGTATTAACTTTTTTGTAATTTTTAATGTTTTAAAAACATATTGAAAGTTATATGTGTAAAGAAAGATGTTTAAGACTTAAAAAATTCAACCGATATTAGATCGTTATAAAAACAACTAATTATTATTAATAATTTCCAATGATAACGACAGAAGTGGTTTGCTTGCCATCCTTTGAAGTGGATAATATTTATATTTAAAACATCATTATTAATATATAAAATTTTCGTTTATTCTCACTTTATATAAGCTTTAAATAAGTTTCGAATGTCAAACTTCATAATTAGTGGCCTCTTGATAACTAAGTAGTTAATATCATGAAGAAATTTACATAATTATGGGCCCAGATTTCAAACTATATTCAATTGCAAATTTTATAGTATATGCCTTCTCATACATAAAAATGATGTCTCTACATCCTAAAATCAACTTTGCTATGACTGATTAACAAAAGTCAAGTGCTAAAATTAAAATTCTCAAAAGATTAGCGTCATTGTCAACTACTAAAAGTCAAATTCTCAAGTTATACGCGCTTACGTGAAAGAAACTTTATAAACATAGGATTCTATAAAGATATGTTCGAATAAGAAACGAATTTGTGCTACTTTTACATCTGTTAGATCCAAAATACCTCATGAGGAAAACCCTAGAAGGAACAGGAGCACGCATAAACTCATTTTAGGATAAACTTATGAATGTGGCTCAACTAGTTGAGAACATGACTGATATGAAAATAAAGCTATTACAGAAACCATGTCAAGGTTTAGAGAGCTAGGTAGCTCATTTTACTTGAAACCTAAAGTTTTTCTAGGTGGGAAGTTAAGTTCAATGGCTGCATAAGCATGCAATGTAAGTTTTCTACTTGCAAAACATGTCATATAGCAAAAGGACTGAAGTATAGATTGAAAACTAACTAGAGCACTTATCAGGAACCCCAAGAAGAAAAATTAAACATATTGAAATCCAGTTGTTGACAATAAGGCAGAAATTTGGCTCTGAAAATTGATTTTGAAAAGTTCAATGCATAGCACCATAAGAAACTCAATCAACAAGAAGCAGTGACAGAAGACATTTTCTTCTCCAAGTCATTTCAAACATTTCCGGTCCAAATTAGCGGTGATACTTAGCAGCTAAATGTAAGATGAAAAACAAAGCCAGTAACATCTGACTCTGCCCATAACATGGGAACAAAGGAAATTCTGGCGATTAAAGAATCTAAACACAGTCAAACATCAATTAAAATACACATCAAACTATAAAGCCAGGCCTCGACTCTCATCCACTTCCACACTTATTGGCTTCCAGCACTAGTAGCCTGCAAGATGAACATGTGTTATTTACATTTCACTCACTTGTTCTCTTTTCTCGCCAGCATCCTAGTGTGAATTTCAGCACAAAATCTAAGGATCTAGACTTTACTCACATCTGAAAGAAGGCCTACACGAGGAGAATTTCAAGAGTTACCACATTATACAAATCCTACACTTCACTCAGCAAGTTAAACTTCCCGATTTAAAGATTTCTTCACAAAGTATCTGAAATAGGTAGAGCTGAACCACATCATACTAACAATATACATATATGTGTGTCTCTGTGTGTGTCTGTGTAACCCGTACATTCAAAAGTCAGATGACCAAGAGATTGTAAAGTTTCAAAATATTAAGCAGACTGCCAATTCAGTACCAAATTGTCACAGTAAACAAGCTGTTCAAATGACAGATATGTTTATTAGTTAGTTGTAAAAGAAACAAGCATTACTACATGGAGATTACAAATCGAATATGATAATAAAGAACTAAGCAGATTCTCTACAAACTTGTGTCTAGCCTTACACCTAACTATGATTTCATTGATCACCTGTTTTACATATTTGCAGGGACATTGAATACATAGAATCATCCTTTTCATTGAAAACAAGGATAGGAATTGATTTACATGTCCTCAAAGATGTGGAGAAGCTAATATCCTTATTCTCCTAAATGGGAATCTATGTGATCAAGTAGGTCGTCAAAACAATTAACTGAAAATTTGAATTGCACGAGTAAGCTCAAGATGGTCGCGACATTTTAAGATGATAATACTCCAAAGCAAATACAAGATGAATAGAATATTGCCAGACTCAATCCAAACCTACCTTATAGGAAATAGCAAAGGAAGCAATCGATTTTATTCAGATTCAGCAGCTGCTGCATCTACCTTGGGACCTTAATAAAGAAAAGGAAAGAGAATGAGGAATTATTAAAAGCAATTATGTTTGGTAGTAGAAAAAGAGGGATAACAATACCGTGAAGAGATAGAGGACGATGGTCCTTGCCCCAGCCGATGCCTCGAGTGGATTCGAGGTACTGGTGAACCAGGTGCCGGCACTTCTGCAGATGGTTCACTCCCTCGATGCGATAGCACCAGCGCAGCCTCTCCCTCAAGATCTTGGCTTTCTCGATATCGATCCACTTCTCTCGTACCAAGTGCTCCCTCATCTCCAGCATCGCCACTGGGTCCTTGTATGGGTTCGCTGGATCGAAGTCATCCGGCGGCGTTTCGTCGAACTCTGCCACGCCCTTCTTCCTCCCCATTTACCTACCTTAGAACTCTAACAGTGCAATCACTTTGTGTATAGTCGAATGAATGAAGACGAAGGGTTAGAATAAAAGACAAAATTTCTTTTTACAATTTTTCTTGGGCCTAAGCCCAACTAAAATCTATATCTGGGCCAGACTAATACATGACCTTTTTTTTTATATAACTAGTACATGACTTTTAACAACACATTTTCTCATTTAAATTGAATTTAAGGCATAAATCTATCTTATATTTTCATATTTTTTAAAAAAAACTTGTTTTTGAAAATTCTTAAAAACTAATTTTAGTTTTTAATTTTTTTAGAAAAACTCTTCTTTTAGATTTCAAATAAAAACGAAACACATGTATTATAAATATTATAAATAGATTAATTAAATGCTATTTATATGACAATTAAACTCAACTTTGGAACTTAAGCTAAAATATTTAAATTTGATATAAAATAATAATTAATTAAATTATTAATTTAAATCTAATTTAATTCTTTTGAGTAGAGTTTAAAAGTTAAATTAAATTATTATATTAATAACATTTGATTAATCTATATTTAATGTTTATACTATGTATATTTTATCGTTATTTTTAACCAAAGTTTTAAAAAAGAAGTTTTTTTTATAAAAACGAAATTATAAAAAAAAATTCAATAATTTTAAACCCCGAAGGATATTTTCAAAACTTCTTAGACTACTGGAGAGGTATATGTCTTTTACCCTTGAATTTATTTTAATTATTATCTTATTAAAATATAATTACAAGACAATAGTGTATCATTATATGCTCTGGACTATCAGTTTTATAATCATGCCACAACATCTATCCGTAGTTTTAAAATCAAATACATTGAAGTACATTTTAATTTTCAACGATTAATATTTATTAGTAATAAATTTTTTAACTTTGGCAATAAAGAAACAATAATAATAATAATAAAAGGTAGACAGACTAAGAATGATGACATACTAAATTTTGTAAATATTGGTTGAATCAAGTTTGGCTACTAATCTTGAATTTATTCAAACTTGTTATAAAAGATAGAAATAATATGGTGTGCTTAGTGCACCAAATGCACCACTTAATTATTAGTGCACCAAATGCA
>JAOTAX010000002.1:10737999-10769049 GCA_025629825.1 Erythroxylum guanchezii | reverse complement strand
TATTATTATTATTATTATTATTATTATTATTATTATTATTATTATTAAATGTTCTATGTTTTTATTAAAGTTATAAACTTAATTTTTGTAGAATTAAATATCTAAAATTTAAATTCCTATAAGAATATTCAATGACATACTAAGATATATAATATTCATACCTTTATATTTTTTTTAAACTATGTCCTTTTAAGTCATTTTACACATAAACAGCTAATACTAAACAGCTAATTTTATCAAACATCTCTAACAAACAGCTAATGCAATTTGCTAGTCAAATCAGCTGATAGAATCAGTTATCGGCTAACAGCTAATAGAATCAGCTGTTTGGCAAACAGGGCCCTTATGCATTTTGTTACAGCCAAGATTCCTAAACATGAAGCTTCATTGCTAATTAGACCTATTATGTATTAGGAAATAGAGAAGGTGGTTTTTAATATGAATGGATCTAAGGCTTCGAGTCCAAATGGATTGAATGAGTTTTTCTTTCAAAAACTTGGAGTAGTTTGGGGAGATTAGTTAAAGAGGTTGTGCAGGAGTTTTTCCAAAATGGTGTCTTGCTTAAGGAGATTAACAAGACCTTTCTTTGTTTGGTCCCTAAGAGTTCCAACCCGTCCGTTTGGAGTAATTTTAGACCTATATCATGTACCAATTTCCTCTATAAGATCATCGCCAAGATTTTGGCAAATAGGCTGAAGGATATTCTATACTTACTCATCAGTGAGAATCAATGTGCTTTTATAAGTAGCAGGAATATAAGAGATAATATCCTTTTATTACAGGATTTATTGAAAGGGTAAAATCATAGCAAAAGTCCTCAAAACTGTACTATTAAAGTGGATCTGCAAAAAGCTTTTGATAGTGTTAACTGGAGATTCCTGCAGGGCAAATGTTCATTCAGTCTCCCTACTGATGAGTACTCTCAACACTTTTAAGTAGTCGTCTGGACTGAGTATCAATCTTCATAAAAGTTATTTCTTACTTTCCAAAAGTGCTACTCACCTATCTAATTCCTTGTCACAAGCAACTGCCATGGAAAACAAAGATCCACCTCTTCAATATTTGTGCATTCCTATCTCATATAGGAGATCAAGATATTGTGAATGTATACCTTTAATAGAAAAAATTCAAAAAAAATTGGGGTCTTGGGCTAATAGAGCCTTGTCCTATGGATGGAAACTTCAGCTTCTGAAGTTGGTAATTATGTCAATGCAAACTTACTGGTGTTCCTACATATTCCTCTCCAAAGGGCTTATTAAAACTATTGAAAAGCTGATGAAGCAATTTCTATAGAGAAAAGGAAATGGTGAGAAAGGAATTGATAAAGTGAGTTGGAAGCATATCTGTCAACCGAAGGAGGTAGGTAGTTTAGGTTTGGAGTCAACTAGCAAGAAAAACAGTTTACTTATGACTAAGAGAATTTAGAGAATCCTAAGTGAAAAAAATCATTGTGGATCAAATGGATTCACATCTATATATTAAAAGGTGAGAGTCCTTGGGCTCTACGAATCAAAGACAGTTAGTTACTCTTGGTTCTTCAACCAAATTCTCAAATTGACAGAAGAAATTTAGTAGCACATAACTTGTCAAATAGGGGCAGAGGAAAAAATTTCTCTATGGTATGATAATTGCACAGATCAAGGGGCATTAATTCATAATCAGTTGGTAAGATCTTTATTGGGAAGGTTACCTAAGAGAGCTAAGCTTCATAAAATAATTAGAAATGACAACTGGATGCTCTCCTTAGAAGAAATTAGACTTTTGCCCATTCCTCAATATAGAAGCCTTAGGGAGAATGATTTAAACTTATGGGATGAGACACTTGTATCAGAAATTACTATTAGGGAAGCTAAAAAGCAGAGGGAAGGGTAGTTACAAGAGTAGAACGGTGTTCCCTGATTTGGAGCAAGGTTCTTAGACCTAATGCAAGTTTTCTCCTTTAGCTAGCTATGTTGAACAGGCTCAACACTATGGATAGACTGAAATTCCTATGCTCTTCTAAGATTTGTATTCTTTGCAACCTAGAGGATGAGACTAGGGATCATCACTTCTGTTGGAAATAATTTAATTCCATTTATTTGAAAGAAACATTAATGGCTTATTAACTTAATTATAAAAATATAACCCACCTTGAATTCTTTTCTTAATACTTGCTCAAAGATGCCTCTCCTCTTGCTCCTTTTGCCTTTCTTGATTCCCTTAACATTGACAAAATTCCTAATTCAATAGGAAATCCAATTTGAGGACCCAAAGAAATATATGCATAAAATTGTTCCTAAAAAGCTTAAACCCATACATTTCCTAAGTTTCTTGAACTAAAATCCTTCCAAAAAAATCCACAAGATTAAGTAAGACCTTACCTTGAATCTTCACCAAATGAAAAGTTTCTTAGCTCAAATGAGAGCTCTTCTCTTCGTCTATCTTTTTTTCTTCTTGAACAACCTCAAAATCTCTCTTGAAGGCTAAGAAAAATTGAAACCTAACTTATTTTCTCTTCTTTCTCTTTTTCTCCATGATTTCTCTCCTCTTTGTTATTTTCTCTTCTTCTCTCCCAATTCACGTTTTTTCTTTTCTTAAATGCAAGACCACATTTTTATCTTCCAATTCTACCCTTAATGAGTGTGCAATGTCCACTTTGCCCTTTCATTTATGCCTTATATCTTTCAAACTTAAGTGATCTTCCCAAAATGCCCTCATACATATATACTCTTACTACTTTAATTCAACTAAACCATATACTAAAATCCTAATAACATTGACATAATAATCAACTCCAAATAAAATAATCTATCAAGACCTAAAAATTAATTTAAATCATGCTTAATAAATAAAAAAATTCGAGGGCCAACATTTTTAGACGGACAATAGTCAATAGGTCCATTAAATAGATCTTCTCAGGTCTGGAAAGGCCCGTAGCCTCGTCCATGTCCGTTAAACGAATCTTCATAGGGTTGGAAAACACTTCAGACCTCATGTATGTCCGTTAGGTGGAAGTGTATGTCCGTTTAACGGACACACACTATACACTTTCGGAAATTTGCTTTTTTGACCATTTAAATGGAAAAATCTCTCTTTAGAGTCTACACAAAAGTTGTAGATCTAGAAGTCTTGTTTGAAACCGTCCTAAAATGACCTCAATCCAATAACTATGGTGAAAGTTATGTCAATTGTCCCAAAATAGGTACAATATAATTGAGGACATAATCATGTTTGATTCTTTTGGCCATAACTTCGTCATCCGACCTCCAAATGAAGTGATTCTTAAACCAATAGATTCCTAATACATTCCTCTATCTCTCCATAAAAATTGATAGCCTTTGGTGTTGATTTGAAAAAGATTGATGGAAAGAAAGTGAGGGAAATGGTTGGAAGAGCATGACTTGGTTATGAACATACTTTGACTTTTTAATCATATCTTGATCTATAGAGCTCCGAATGAGATGATTCTTGTTTCAAAATAAACTAGAGACATAGAGCTACAATTGTTCTGAAGAAGTCAATTTGTGATTTTTGGTGACTGATTGGTGGGGGCATACCACCATTGTGGGATACGCGTTCAGATGTCACTCAGGAATGGATTGTCGTACATCCATTGATTAGATAGGAAATTTTTGGAATGTTATGGGAATGAAGATGATCTGATGATGGCTAATGAGGGTTCATTGGAATAACCCTATAAGGTAATACGCTCAAGTTTTATGACTCCGGATGTTGGACTCTGGAAACGGAGCCCAACATCTTCTTTGAGTGTGGTTTCTCTAAGGAGGTTTGGGCTATAATTTCTAGTCTATATGGCCCTAGTACTAATTATTGTAGCCTCACTAATAGCTTACTAGAGATATCTCAACTGTATATCTCTAAATATGATAGGGATATTCTTATGGTCACTGTTGCTACATGTCTTCAAGCAGTTTGGAGTGAGAGAAATAAGAGGAGGTTTAAATAGAGATCTAACACTCTACTCTCTCTTATAGAACTCTCTATCGCTAACAGTAGGGAACAACTGATTACAAATCAGTTGAATCTACACTGTAGCAGAGGATTAGCTCTCTCATGGAGAACATAGTCCTCTGTATTTATTCATAGATCACAATATTCTATAAGGTGTTTCATACAATCTAGGATATAGAAAAGAAGAAAGTTTCTCATGCATAGCTATATCTGGGTTTTCAACAGATTCTCGTATTCACCTACACATAAAGAAGGAGACTATTGAAGATTAGAAGGAACCTGACTCACTTGAGAAGGAGACTATTGAAGATTAGAAGGAACCTGACTCACTTGTAGGTATTATAATGTATTTGGCGTACCTCCTTTACATCTACCACCTCTCTAGCCGAGTCTTGTATGAAGGTTCACTGTTGTCCCCTCCAACCCCCTCATATTAATACGTAGTTCGTTAATCTGTGGAGATTCACATAATCTTTAAAGCTGAAGTCATTATCGAGTTGCTTATGCATACCTGAGATGGGATCTCCCTTTGTGTAGAAAGAGAGCAGCAGAAGCCACCGCATTGCCTCCGCAGTGTCATGCCTCCGGAGCGTCATCCTCCTCCTCCCCAATTGAGTAATTGTCTTAAGCTTTGATAAATGAGAGAGTCCCTTTACCCTTATTACTAAACGACATCACACATTTCTCGTTTAGTTCTCTAAACGTCGCCGTTTGTTTCTATTGTGTGCTTATTGTTTTATCTCACGTAGGAGAGGAGAGGCCCTCTCTAAAGATGTACACTATTTTTTTTCTCCTTAATGAATTTTTTAAATTAAAAAAAAACCCATCTAAACTACCCCGTTTAAGAATCGTCGAGCATTGGAAAATTGAACCTGCCAAATAAGGAATTAATACGAAACATATAAACAATTAACATGAAACCTACTGTAGAAGAAATGGCAAGAGTAAGGCCACCTCTCATGTCCGTGTCCTTCTCTCGATAGGAGCGTCAGAATTTAGAACTAAGGTGGTAATTGTGTGCTTATGAGCAAATTGATAATTATACATTGAAGTATTTTATTTTATTTTTTAGCTGTTGTAGTTTCATCTTTGTTTTTAATACCAATAATAAATTTAATTGCTCCAAAAGATGAATAATTAAGATGGATATTGACATTCTTAATTTCAGAACTAGTTAGTTAGATGATAGCTATCCAGTTCTAGGATTTATTATATTTTAATTGCACCAAGTTGGATATTCTTTTTTCAAGAAAATATTTATAAACACATTAATATATTAAAGACTTGCCGTTATCAAATATTTATATATTAATCTTAAGTTTTTCTTAAGTAATATAAATGAAGTCTTATCATTATTGCGAAAAATTAATTATAATAAAAGTTATTTTACAAATGAATTTTAACTGTAACGTTTATATTATAATATTATAACATTATGAACATTTAAATTTTTATACAAATTTTATAATTTCAGTGTTTTTCTCTCCACCCATTTTAGGAAAAGTCCAAGCCCTGGACTAAAATAACGGGCCTGTCCGATGTTTAAAGAAACTCAAAAGCCCATAATCCACTAGGCCCACAGGGAAACCACGCTTACAGTACAATGCCTTGGCGCCTTCTGAATGGATTAACTTGTTTGTCCTTCTGCCTCTTTCACTGGCTCTGTCTCTCCCCACTCACCTGGAACTTTACACTCTCTTCAGTCTACAATGCTAGCTAACCCTAGCAGCCTCTACACCAGGCCTCAGTTTCCACTGAATTCTTCATTTCTTCTCCCCAACTGTCGCTGTAAGCACTCTCACTCGCGGAATTTCAATCTCCCTCCCGCTTCAAGCAATTCCCGGTTCTGTTCGTTCCTCTCCCGAAAGCATACTAAGAGGTTTCGGTTTGGAGCTTTAGAAGAACAGGAAGTTTCAGAGACAGATTTTACCGATGGCCCGGAGTTCTTTCCCGACACTGTCTCCGTCAAAATCCCATTCGGAGATAGAGAGGTCCGATTGTGGCTTTGCTTTTGGAAATGCGGATGACATTTCCTTAATTCTTTAAGAATCAGTTGAAGCATTGTTTTTAGTTTTTATTGGTGTATTGTGCTTGGTATGCTCCTGTAATCGATTGTGTATTCCTTTGGTTTTTTGTTTTTTAGATTTTGGTTGAGACAGGCTACATGGGAAGACAAGCTAGCGGTGCTGTCACAGTTACCGATGGAGAAACAGTAAGTTCCAAGTTGCGCAAGTGCAGTTAATGCCCTTTTCAGTTGACATCTAATGTCAGTCAGTGTGGGATACTTGGGCAGCTTTAATAAACAGCAGCTTCTTCTGAACTGGCTTAGGAATTTGTAAAGTCTCTTTGTAGGCATTTGCTATGCTGTATATCTTCATAACAAATAAGGGCAAGACCACATATGATGCTCTTTGAAAATGCTTTCCAGTAGTGCGTCAAATTGTATTTTTGAGGTCTTCATGGTTGCTAGTCATGGGAACATTATTTGGAAAGTAGTGCGTGCTTTGTGAGGCCTAGCTTCATGTCTGAATAATGGCCCTTAGAAGTTCTTAATTCCAAAACATTTCGAATGCTTATTTGTTGCAACAACACCAAGAATCAGTTGCTATGATATGAGTTATTGCAACTTAATTGTCATCATTACAACCGATATCCTAATGTGGAGTGTTAGAGGAACTCATGTAATTTTGAGGTAATTCTTTCAGTTGTGTAGGTCATGAGTTCATGTTACGGTTTTATGAATTTTACAGATTTTAAAACATTTAATTTGCATCAAGGCTGAGACCAGTAATGCAGGCCTAAATGATCTGGTTTATTTATTTTCATTTTACCTTTCAACTTTTTGTTTGTTACTTTTAAGCCTTTCTACCATCTGTGCCACTTTCTGTTTTTCTTTTCCATATAGTTGTATTTTCAATCCTACCAGTGATCCTGCCTTTTGATTTCCACAGTAATATTTATTGATCCTCTGGGACAATTGTTTCTCAGATTGTCTACACAACTGTTTGTTTGGATGATATCCCTAGTGAGCCTTCTGATTTTTTCCCTCTTTCTGTAAATTATCAAGAGAGGTTCTCAGCAGCTGGTAGAACCAGGTAAGGTGCAGCAACTTTTCCCTACTCCTGTAATCCACACCACACTAAAAAAAAGCTAATACTGTGCATGAATTTGCTTCTTCTTTAGTGGGGGCTTTTTCAAAAGAGAAGGGAGGGCAAAGGATCATGAGGTACCAACAGCCAAGCTTTTAAGCGTACTTAGGATTGTTTGAGAGGATAGGCTGAATCAATTATGTTAATTGCTGACTTTGCTTTAAGGCTTTACATTCAGTTCATGCTACTTAATGTATCCATTTTTTCTAACAAGTTTTTTGAGGTTAATGAAAAGTTGTATTGAAAATCTTTGTGCAACTGAAAGTATTTTATGTCTAGAATTGAAGTTAATGGCTGGAAACCTGCAGCTTAATGTTCATTAATCTGCTTATTGCAAAGCAGACAAACGTGCTGTCATTAACCAGTTCAGAAGATGATAGCATGGGTTTTGGTTTTTTATGTTCTCTGTAATGATATCTAACTGACCTACTTTATTCTGGAAATTGAGACTACATCATCCAAATTAATTATGTTTAATGAATCTTCTATAGTGCACCCATTAGTGAAAATTGATGTTCTATCACAATGGTGTTTTGGCCATTTTTAACTTGTGAAAAGGATATTCTGTTCTATGAGTATTGAGGTTTGTTTCTCTGTATTCAATGTAATGAAATTCTTGTGATCTGATTACATAGAAGTTAAACTTGTCCCTTTCCCACCCATCTTGAATAAATATGTCATTCGTTCTCTTTACTTGACCTGATTGAGTTATGATAGAAAAAAGTAGTTGATATCTTGTTTTTATCTAGCTTTTAATGTTTGTCCCAAATATGTGATAGTATTCCTCCCACAAGTTCACTTGCTTTTATTTGAAACTTAGCCATTTGTTCCCACTTATGTTTTATATAATTGTGTATCTATTTGTTTGCCTTTGTCTAGGTTCTCATTTGTAGATTGATTGATAGGCCTCTACGACCAACTATGCTTAAAGGCTTCTACCATGAAACTCAGGTTCTATCTTGGGTAAGTTATCAGATTTTCTTGATACGTTCATGTTACTTGTTGTTACTAAAGATTATCTTAGTTCATTTAGACCCATGGCCGTATATGGAAGCCACTTTTCTATGAGCTACTTTCATCTTAATTCATTAATCACTATTTTTGGATGAATCACCTTTTCAAGAGGAGATATAAATATCACCTTTGCAATTTAAAGAAGTTTTGCAGAAGAAAAATGTGGCATATTTTAACTTCCGTTTTCCCAGAAAGGGCTGCTATTGGGTTTAAAACCTCATACCAGCTTAAACATTTGACAACTCTAGTACAGGATGCCTTCTAAGCAATAAAGTTTGATTTGACTGAAATTAGATAGTCTTTGGTGGCAGAAATTTCAGGAGAGCTGCTATATATGGATAGGGTATGGTACTTTGACTAGTTAAGTGCTAGGTATAAGTTTGGAAAGGTAATGTATGGTGAGTGCTGTAGGAAGAATAGAATATTGTATCAGAGTAGTGGCTAAGACCCACAAAATATATAAATTTTGGTGGCTATAATCACTATTAAAAGAATCACACCTTCTAATTCGAAAGTCAAGGTCATAAAAAAAAAATTCAAGATCTATTTGTTGAAAGGCTAATCGCGAGCGAGCGGCCACACACACACACACACACACACACACAAACACATGCATATGCACACGCATACGCACACTCACACGCACATCGTTTTTTTATTTCTTTTATAAACTTTAAGCTTTTTTGCATCAATTCTCATTGACTTGTGTGAAGCCAATCCTTGACGTAGAATTGGAAAATATTAATCATATAGGTATGGATTCAACTTTTGTAATTCAAATTCTAAAATCCAAGTGTTATTAGAAATTGATCTTCCTTTTCATTTGACAAGAAACTATTGATATCCTTTAGCTCTTGTGACTACTATTTGTTCATCAAGAACATCCTCTATCTCCTCTTTAAGATAAAAAAAGGCTGGAGTTCTCACAATTGCAGTAGGAGATTGTGTACCGTCATGTCCATAATAAATAGTTAAGTCTGCAACATTAAAGATATGACTAATTCCCATGTCTCTTGGTAATCCGAAAACATAAATTTGCACTTTTCTTCTTGAGGATCTTAGAAGGTCTAACACTTTGTGAATGAAATTTCTTATATTTTCCTTTCGAAAATGCTCTGGACGAATTCTTATCATAACCACATCTCCTTCATTGAATTATACCAGTCGATCATGTTAATCAACATGTTCTTTATAAGTGAAGTTGTTGATTGTTATCTTTCTTTATACCTCATCAAAGATATTTCTTACGTATTGTGTAAGACTTGTAGCTTCATCACTAACTTGTGTTGGTTGTGATAAAGGAACTAAATCAATAGACTTCCTTGGCTGAATACTTTAACCTATTTGAAAATGACTCATACTAATTGACCTATTTATAAAACTATTGTATGCAATGTCTGCCATAGAACTAGGTTATAATTATTAACATTGTCCCCAACCAAGCATCTTAGCAAGTCTACCAAGCTTTTATTCACCACCTTTGTTTATCCATCGGTTTGCAGATGGAAAGAACTTGAAAACTGAAGCTTAGTGTTCAATATTATCCATAGAATTCTCAAACTTTATATCACGATCAAAGACAATGTTTAAAGGCAATTCATGGAGACGTACAACCTCTTTGAAGAGCTTAGCAATGTGGACATCATAAGTCTTGACCATTGTATTTCCAGATGTTTCATAACAAAATCACATAGCTTCTCTACCACATAGGCATTAAGAACATGTGTATCGTTGCTTCTTGTATCAAATGCATTAACTTGCCATTGTTGGTTAATGTTGTGTTAATTTCGTATCTTCTTTCAAATCTACTTCTCCTTCATCACCCACTATAACATAACCTTTAACATCCCAATCTGTTGTTTTCATTGACATCATCAAGTGTTGAGTCAATAAGCTTTGTCTCTTTAGTTTAGTCATATTTCCACATTTTTCATAGGTTGTTAGGAGGTTAGCCTCCATTTTCACATTTTAGTCTCTACTTTCCCATTTTTCCCATTTTCTTTCCTAGTATTAGGGACTTAGTTTTTTCCTTCTTGTATTTAAGGGGTTTTAGCTAGTAAAGAAGGTAGTTGAGAATTTCATAACAAGTCCTCTTGGGTACTTTTAAACTCAAGAAAGTTCTCAGTTTTTTCAGCACCTAAACTAACACCATAAGATGTCATAGGATACCATCCTGTCACCCCCTAGAATCTATTAACCCCAATCCCTCTAGACATACTGGCCGACCCATAACTCGGTCCATAACTCATGACTATAATAACTTGGTATCAAAGCTGGGAGTTATGGTAGACACTATCTAGCAACAACTCAACCAATTGCTATAACTGTTCCAAGAATAGCGAGTTTCCAACATCACCCATTAGGAAGCATTGTTCGCTCGCTTAGATGAATTCTCCCATGACCTAGCAGGCGCATAGTGATCATCAACTCTAATGGAAGACAACAATAGTAGCTAGTCTCATAAGGGAAAGGTAATAATGGGGATGTCTGGCTCAGAATCCTCAGGAGGAGGGAGCATTGTTCCCAAATTAACCAAGCTATATTTTTCCCACTTCAATGGCCAAGATGGCCCTCAATGCTGGCTGAGTCGCTGTGAGCACTTTTTCCATCACCAACAGACCCTAGGTGAGGAGAAGGTTAGTCTTGCCTCCTTCCATTTGCAAGGCAATGCCCATATTTGGTTTTTTCGGTTGGAAAATGGCATGCCTCAGTGTACTTGAGAGGAGTTTTCCTAGCAATGTCATCTATGATTTGGGCCACCCATTCACAAGTTGGGAGAACTAGCTTAGTTGCAGCAACGAGATTCAGTGGTGGATTATCAAGAGAAGTTTGAGTAGCTCGTTTCTAGGGTCATAACCTTGACTCAAGCCCAAAAAATTGAGCTCTACATCAACGACTTTGTTGATTATATTGATGTTGAGGTGGAGTTGCACGATCCACCTGACCTCACAACAACGAGTATGTCAAGGCTATAAGAGTGCAAGGGCCAAGCTAGCAAGGGATTTCCAAATGAGGTATGACGAATTAAACCTATTGATTTATTACGCAACTCTCGTTTCCAGGTTGTGAGACAACTAGCCAAGGCTGAGATGGAGTATAGACATCTTAAAGGCCTCTACTTTAATTGTGACGAGTTGTACACTAGAGGCCATCGATGCAAAAAGCTCTTTTAGATTGAGATGGTCGAAAATGAAGGAAGTTGAAGTAGTTATGGAAGAAGCCTCGAATCATGACTTGCTAGTGATATCACTAAATGCTATCATTGGCACTAATTCCCCACAAACTATGTGGTTGAAGGGCACTATCCTTGGGCATCCCGTTTGGGTCTTAATCGATTTAGGCAGTACTAACAACTTTATTGATGTTGCAATTGTCTCCTCCACCAACCTGCCAGTACAGAATTGTGAGGGTCTGCGACTAATGATGGCAAACTGTGAAAGGATTAGAAATTCAGGAGAAAGCAGAGGCGTCCCACTTAATTTGTTTTTTTTAATCCCTAAGTGGGGTTGACATGGTGATGGGTGTTAATTGACTAAAAACTTTTATTTTTTTTGGTTGGTAAATTGACTAAAAACTTTGGGACCTATTTCTTGGGATGTTATGGCATGCATATGCCTTTTACTAACCATGGAAGACAGGTAGAATTACAAGGCATCGGGAATCATAAGGCACCATAATTACACTTTTGCCACCAAAGATAATCATGACCAGGCTGCATAGAAACTCCTCGAAGAATTTGCTTCAATCTTGCAGGAACCTATAGGCCTTCCACGTACAAGAAAATGTGACCATAGGATAACCTTGGAGCTAGGGGCGAAGCCCGATGGTAGTTCTATCCTATCAATATCCCTGTGCCGAGAAAGCAGTAGTAGAGTAGCAATGTTTAGCACGTTGCAACAGGGAATAATTCAACCCAGCCGGTCACCGTTCTCCTCACCAGTACTACATGTTACTAAATATGATGAAACCTGGGGCCTTTGTGTTGATTACAAGGAATTGAATGCCAAGACTATCAAAGATAAATTCCTCATTCTTGTAATTAATGAGTTTCTAGAAGAGTTATTTGGAGCCAAATATTTTTCCAAATTGGACCTGTGTGTTGGGTACCACCAAATGCAAATGCTAAAGCAGATGTGGAGAAGACGACCTTTCGCACTCACCACGACCACTTTGAGTTCCTCGTCATGCCCTTTGGGCTCACCATTGCCTCGTCCACTTTTCAAGCATTGATGAACGAGGTTTTTAAACCTCACTTAAGAAGATTTGTATTGGTATTTTTTGACGGCATTCTTGTCTATAGCCGTACTTGGGCGGAACACCTCCAATGCCTTCTCATCGTCTTCAATCTGTTGGCAGAACATAGTCTCGTCCTTCAGAAATCAAAATGCTCTTTTGGCTGGACCAAAATTGCTTACTTGGGGCACATCATCTTTACCCAAGGTGTTATTGCCGATCCAGAGAAGATTGCAACTTTGGCTGATTGGCCTAAGCCTGCAACTATTCAGGACTTCGGCTTCTTAGGCCTTACCAGTTACTATTGCAAGTTCATTCACAATTATGGATCAATTTTGACCCCACTTATGGCCACGCTCTAAAGGAATTGCTTTAAGGGGATGCCCCAATCACAACAAGCCTTCATTGACCTCAAGACTATTATGATCACGACATCGGTGTTATCCCTTTTCAAATTCTCTAACACATTCTCTAACACGTTTCCTTGTAACAATTGATTAATGAGGTCCAGCAGAGTACAACAAAAGGGGAATGGAGTTTCAAGCAAGGTCTTCTCTTTTACAAAAATCGAGGCCACTTAGCAGGGAATTCTTCCCCAATCCAGATAGTTTTGTCTGCTTTCCATAATCAGGGGCATGGGGTTTATGAGAAAATTCTCACATTGCAAAGGACTTCCGCTAGAAGGGTATGAAACAAGACGTCTGCGACTTTAAGTCTTGTGCAACCTGTCAAAGGCACAAGGTGGAGACATTACAATTGACCAACCTACTTCGGTCCTTACCTATTCCGTAACGAGTATGGGTTGATATATCTTTAGATTTTATGGGAGGCTTACCCACTTCGCATGCAAAGAATGTTATCTTGGTGGTTGTTGATTGTTTCTCCAAATGTTGTCATCTGCTCCCACTCTCCTATCCATATATAACTGTAAGTGTTGCTTGCCTCTTCTCATCCTGAAGTTGCATGGTCCACCAAAAACTGTGGTTAGTGATAGGGACGTCACCTTCACAAGCCTCTTTTGAAACGAACTCTCTCAGCTTAGTGACACTAAATTATGCTTTAGTTGCTTAACGTCCCCAATCGGATGACCAAATCAAGGTGGTCAATTGGATTGTGGAGATGTACTTGAGTTGCTTCACTAATGACCATCCCATGAAGTGGATGGATTGGTTAGCTTGGGCTAAATACTCTTACAACACCAGTTTCCACTCCTCGTTGGGGGCTACACCTTTTGAAGTGGTCTATGGGTGCCCACCGATTGGGTTGCTCTCTTATTGTCCAGGCATCTCCAAGATCGATGCTGTAGACTAAGCCCTTTAATCCCGTGATGAAATCTTCAATCTTTAAGGTAGAACTTATCTCTTGCCTAGCAAAAGATGAAATCCACATATGACTCCAAGCACCGCTAGGTGGAATAAAATGTCGGAGACAAGGTTCTCCTTCGCCTCCAGCCATATCACCAACTCGTATTGGCAACTTGTCAACATTCCAAATTGTTACCCTAGTTCTATGGGCCAGTTCCAATTGTGCAGCGGGTAGGATCCACGGCCTACAAATTGGATCTTCCTCAAACTACCAGAATTAACCATGTGTTTCATGTGGCTTGTCTCAAACCTTTCATTGAAGGTAAACAAATGGAAGAAGCTGCATTACCCATTCATTTCCCAAAGCCTAAATTGCCTCAACCATTGGCATTTCTTGGTTATCATCTCAACCATAACTGCCAGGAGGTTCTCATCCATTGGCAAGGCACTTCCCCAGTTGACTCATCTTCAAACCCATTGATTATATGCGCCAACAATTCCCTCCCTTTTTGCTTAAGGGGAAGTGAGTTTTGGAGGGCGGGAGAAATGTTAGCAATCCTAAAGTCTACAACAGATTCACACATGGCAA
Organism: Erythroxylum guanchezii; assembly: GCA_025629825.1. Taxonomy (NCBI): domain Eukaryota; kingdom Viridiplantae; phylum Streptophyta; class Magnoliopsida; order Malpighiales; family Erythroxylaceae; genus Erythroxylum; species Erythroxylum guanchezii. The sequence continues at coordinate 10,754,809 of JAOTAX010000002.1, read as the reverse complement.
ATTTAGGACACATCATCAAGCTAAAATAAGTTTAGTCATATTTCCCATATGTTTCGTAGGTTGTTAGGAGGTTAGCTCCATTTTCACATTTTAGTCTCCACTTTCCCATTTTCTCTCCTATTATTAGGGAGTTAGTTTTCCATTCTTGTATTTAATGGGTTTTAGCTAATAAAGAAGGTAGTCAAAAATTTCTTAACAAGTCCTCTTAAATATTTCTAAACTCAAGAAAGCTTTCAGTTTCTTTAGAACCCAACTAACACCATAGGGCGTAATAAGAAACCATCCTGTCATCCCCTAGAACCTGTTAACCCAACTCCCTCTAGGCACTTTAGCCAACTCATAACTTGTTCCGTAACCCAGGACTATGACAATGTGTTTGAGCTTATTGCTTGCATGTTTCAACTTCTTGTTAAGTTGCTTAAGCTCTAGGAACTATCAAGGAATCCACTCCCTCCTTTTCTTCATCTTTAATGCTATATCATCTTCCATTCTCAAACTCTTCATGTCACACGTACATGATCACCTTTTGCATATAGGTTTGAAGATTCTAATTAATTAGTTTCACCATCTAGAGCAAGCACTTTCTTTGAGGCAATGTTTGTTAAATTTGAGGAATCAAAACTAGAGTATGATTTTCCAACAAATATTTTCTCTTGCACTATGTGCTATTGATTAATATCAATCCCTTCATCTTACTTATTGGCACCTGCGCTATGTTTAACATCAAGTATATGATATCGGTTTGCAAAATTATTTTTGTTGGAGTTTTGACGTTTAGGAAATGAATTTCAAGGTTGTCTAGCCTCTCCAAAAATTGTCGAATATGCATTCTTGTGGGAGTTGTTACATGTAAATTGGTTTTTGGAGCATCTTGTGATTGGGGATAATTGATGCCCAATTTTTTTGCGTTATTTACAATTACTTCATCTCGCTCTAGGTCGCTGATTATTCTTCTGCGTGCCCTTACACTAAATGTCGCTATTGTAAACCAAAGCTTTGATGCCAAATTTTTGTAGGATAAGTAGAAGATATATCAGCCTAGTGGTTAAGACCTATAAAATTTATAAATTCTGGGGCTGGAATTTGAGCTTTAGGTTGATGAACTTTCAATTTAGGAATAGCTAGAATATTAGGGTTTAATTTCACGAGAATTTTAGGTTTGATATGGTTAGAATTTAGGATTTTGATTTCTAGAAATTCAGGTTAAAAGTTTTGAACTTTAGTGAGGTAAACAAGTAATGGAGGATGGGAAATTAAGAATCACTCCCAGAGTCTAAGAATTACTCTTAGACAAAAGTATCGCACCTTCTAACTGAAAACTCAAGTTTGTAGAAATTTTTTTAGGATGTATTTATTGAAGGATTGGGTATGTTCATATATGTATATAGAAAAGTTCTTAGAACTCTTATTATGAAGGATTGAGTATGTTCATATATGTATATAGAAAAGTTCTTAGAACTCTTCTTTTAATAGTAAGGTTCCTGTCAAGAAACTACAAAGAATTTTTGGTAGAGATACTGCATTCATTCACTTCATACAACAGGGGTTATTCCCCTTTTTTAATGTACACGGTTCACCAAAGCAGAAATAACTGCTTTGGTAATTGCCTCTAATAAAAGCAGAAATAAGTGCTTTGGTAATCGCCTCTAATAACTGCCACCCCTATTTACAGTTACTGAAATAATAACTACCTCTAATAACTGTCTATAGCCCCTATCAATTAAGGGAGAATATTTTGAATTAATATTTATTTATTTTAACACTCCCCCTCAAGCTGGGAGGTAGATATTATCAACCCCCAGCTTGCTAATAATGTTTTCAAACATATGTCCACTCTGCCCTTTGGTAAAAATGTCTGCAATTTGCTGTTGACTGGATACAAACAATGTGCAAATCAGGCCACTCTCTAGCTTCTCCTTGATAAAATGTGTATCAACTTCAATATGCTTTGTCCTCTCTTGTTGGACTTGGTTGTGAGCTATACTTATAGCTGATTTATTATCACAATATAGCTTCATAGGTTTCTCCCATTTGACCTTCAGACCATCAAGTAGAATTTTCAGCCACGGTAACTCACATATTCCTTGTGCCATTGCCCTGAACTCAGCTTTTGCACTTGATCTGGCTACAACCCCCTGTTTTTTACTTCTCCATGTTTTCATATTTCCTCCCAAAAAGGTGCAGTATCTAGACGTTGATCTTCTATCCACTATTGAACCTGCATAATCTACATCTGTATAAGCTTCCAAATATATGCTATTTCCTCAGTTGAATAGCACTCCTCTTCTTGATGTTCCCTTTAAATATCTGAGAACACGATGGACTGCCTGAAGGTGGCATTTTTTGGGTTTGTGCATGAACTGACTAATTAAACTTACAACAAAGGCTATGTCTGGCCTTGTGTGAGACAAGTATATTAGTTAGCCGACTAGTTGCTGGTATATCCCAGTGTCCATTGACACCTCATCTCCTGCCTCTCCCAGCTTAGTATTTGCATCCAAGGATGTCCCAACAGGTTTACATCCATTCAAACTTTTCTCTGTCAGTAAATCTATAATATACTTTTGCTGACGGATAAAAATACCTCTTCTTGAGTGAGCTTCTTCTATCCCCAAGAAGACCTTCAATTTTCCAAGCTCTTTATTCTCAAATTTAGTTGCCAAATGCCTCTTTAGCCTCTGTTTCTCATTTTCATCATTGCCAGTCACAATTATATCATCAACATAGACTATTAGTGCTTTAACTCCCCTTGAAGCTAAATGTTTAACAAAGAGAGTATGATCAGCTTGACTTTGCACATAACCCAAGGTGAGCATAGCCTTGGTAAACCTTCCAAACCATGCTCGAGGTGACTGCTTGAGCCTAGAGAGTGCTTTCTTCAGCTTACACACAGTTCTAATTGGAAGTTCAGTCCCATAACCTGGCGGCACATCCATATAAACCCTTCCTCCAAGTCACCACATAAGAAGGCATTCTTGACATCAAACTGCTCTAAATTCCAGTCCAAGTTTGCTGCCAACGACAATAACACCCATATAGTATTCATCTTAGCAACTAGAGCAAAAGTCTCTAAATAATCAATTCCATATGGCTGTGTGTAACCTTTGGCCACTAGTCTTGCCTTGTACCTCTCAATTGACTCATCTGCCCTGTATTTGATGGTATAAATCCATCTACAGCCCACATTTATAGCTTGTCTCCATTTCTCATCGGTTAAGGCCTCAGTCCATGTGTTAGGTATTTTGGCACCATGTAGATTGACAAGGAAGGTCTTGTTTGATGAGGAAACTTTTTTAAGTGACACGAATTGTGCTAGGAGATAAAGTGATTTCTTGGTACGCTCTCTTGTACCTTTGTGCAAGGCAATGGGTTTGTCAACAGTATCGCATAAAATAGGCTGCTCAAAAATTTCATGTATTTCATCATTAGGATCTGTTACCTCTGGATTCGGATCCTTGATGGCATCATGAACATGCTGAGGTGCAGAATTGCCTTTTCCTCTCCTTGAGTACACTTTGCAAACTTCTTGAGTGCACATGCTGGGTGAGGATTATGAGTGTTTGATGCACCTGTTGAGAGGTCAGGTAAGTCTGGAGTGAATTGGTGTGGTGCAGGCTGCTCTGTAAAGGGCTGGTCTGGAGCAGAAATGGGCTGGTTTGGAGCAGAAACGGGCTGGTTAGTATCAGCTGGAGAAATGGACTGAGAAATGGAAAATGTTTTTGAAGAAATGGTAGATTCCTCATCTTCTGAATTTAACGGTACTGATCTTTCCCCCTGAAGATGAGAATGAGAATAATAAGGCTCAGTTTCATTAAAGGTGACATCAACCAAGATAAGACTTTCTTAGTGGGAGGATGGTAACATTTGTACCCTTTTTGGGTGGATGAGTATCCCACAAATATACAGCGTAGGGCCCTAGGATCCAGCTTGCCTCTATTGGGAACTGAGCATGAACAAAGGTTGTGCACCCAAATATTCTAGGCTTTAGGCCGATCTTAACTGGATTATTTGGGTAGAAGGAAGAAAGGGTATCAACAGGACTTTGGTTTCCAAGGTTGTATGATGACAGTCGATTGATCAAGAAGGCAGAAGTTAGGATTGCCTCTCCCCATAGCCACTTTGGGACATTCTTATAAAAAAGAAGAGCTCTTGTACAAGCAAGAAGGTGGCCATTTTTACGCTCTGCAATGCCATTTTGTTGTGGAGTATAGACACAAGAAGACTCATGGATAACGCCCTCCTTTTGAAAGAAAGAAGATAAGGTCTGATTAAAGTAATCTTTAGCATAGACAGATCTGACCCTTTTAATTTTGGTTCCAAATTGGGTTTGAATCATGGTATAAAATCGAGGAAGGACTGTGCTCACATCTAACTTGTGTTTGAGAAGAAAGATCCAAGTCATACGTGTGCAATCATTAATAAATGAAACAAACCATTTTGCACCAAAAACATTAGAAATGGGTGCTGGACCCCATATATCACTATGAACAAGGTCAAAGGGTAGAGAACTTTTACTAATAGTTGGAAAGGGCACACGCTTGTGTTTAGCAAGCTCACACACTTCACATTGAAACTCTTCTACCCTATTGCTTGAAAACAAAGAAGGAAACATATTTTTTATAAAAAAGGAGGGATGTCCTAGGTGGCGATGGTAGAGCCAAACTTTTTTTTTTCGTTTTTGAATTTGTGAGATTGGTTTCGGATGGTAGGCTGGATGGAGAAATGATGTCCGGTTTTTCTTGTTTGGCCAATGTCTCAAGGTAGTAGAGGCCATCCTTCGACTTAGCATCCTCCTCCTCAAATCCCTTTCCTGAAATAAACAGAAATCTTGATGAAAGAATACATGGCAATTTGTATCAAAAGTTAGTTTTTTGACAAAAATAAGGTTGGTAGACAGTTTAGGGATATGGAAGACTTTTTTAAGAATTAGACTAGGGGTCAGGTTAATGTCACCAACACCAGCAATAGTAATTAAGGATCCATCTGCAGTAGATATTTTTTTGTTACCAGAGTAGGGTTTATAGGTTGTGAAAAGGGTTGAGGTATTGGTCATATGGTCTGTAGCTCCTGAATCAATGATCAAGGAACCTTGGGAAGGGAAGTGGACTGAGGCACTTACACTGACTAGGGCAATAGACTCACCAGAAAATGCAAGTGAGGTACTACCTGAAGGAGCAGATAAGTCCCCTGGTTTGTCTAGTGCAAGAGTCAGTTTGTTAATTTCTCCTTGGTTCAACTTCCCTATGTCTAGAGTTGGCTGCTTCTGCTCTGCTGCAGCAGCTGTATGTGCCTGTCCACCTTTTTTGTGCTGTCCCCTTCTCTGATTCCACCCTTGATTTATCTGAGATTCTCCTTTTTGTCCCCAATCTCAGCTTGGAGGCTTGCCATGTAGCTTCCAACATTTATCCCTTGTGTGCCTATTTTTTCTGCAGAATGTGCACCATAATTCATCAAGTTTTTGCTGTCCAGATCTTCCTCCTTCAATTCTTCCCTGTCTGGCAGCCACCATTGCGCCACTTTCTAGTGTTTGATTATCTAACATAATTATCGTCCTACTTTCTTCTCCCCGAATGAGTGCTACCACCTCATTTAAAGATGGAACCTCCTGCCGCCCTAATATGTGGACCCTGACCTAATCATATTCAGGGTTCAATCCCATAAGAAAATCATATACTGTCTTGTTCCACAAAATTCTTCAGTAGAGCAGCTCTGGGCATCTAGTTTGCAACACTCGATATTGATCCAGTTCCTCCCATAATGTTGTCAACTGCTTGGCATATTTTGTCATTGACTTACTCCACTGTTTTGTTGCCATTGTTCTCACTTTCACCTCATATATTTGGGCTGCATCTTTGGCCTTTGAATATGTCTGATGAAGTGTGTCCCAAATGCCCTTGGCAGTTGACAAGAACATGCACGTTCACTAATTTTAGGAATCATGGAATTCCACATCCATGTTATGATTGAGGCATCCTCCTCATCCCAAGCTTCAAACGATGGGTCCCTTTCCTTAGGACCAGTTCCATTCTGATGGCTCAACCTCCCCTTTCCTTTCAAGGTGGTTCGAATAAACTGAGACCATTTCAGATAGTTTTTGCCATCCAGTTTGAAGGCTAGTTGGATGGTAGGCAAATCTCCCAGAGGCTGCACTGGGGAGTTTGTCATTCCCTGCTGCACTCCACTTGTTTCCTCAATTTCTGACATCTTTTGGGATTAAGGACAATTGATTTGATGATATGAGAGGAGGAGAATGAATCGTACTGGCAATGAAGGTTGATACAAAGAGAATTATTGGAATTGTAGGGAGAATTTCTAGCAATCAAGGTTGGATGAAGAAATGGCTGACAATCGATTAATCAAAGATCAATCACAGTGAATTTGGTAGCAGCTACTGATTTGACAATGAATGTCAGATCAGAAGAGGATGAAACTTGTAGTCGAATTGATCTCCTTGTGGCTTTGATACCATGTCAAGAAACTACAAAGAATTTTTGGTAGAGAGACTGCATTCATTCACTTCATACAACAGGGGTTATTCCCCTTTTTTAATGTACACGGTTCACTAAAGTAGAAATAATTGCTTTAGTAATTGCCTCTAATAACTGCCACCCCTCTTTACAGTTACTGAAATAATACTACCTCTAATAACTGTCTATCGCCCCTATCAATTAAGGGAGAATATTCTCAATTAATATTTATTTATTTTAACAGTTCCTATTTAAAATATCCAAAACCAAGTTGAATCCTATTCTAATAAGAATTCTATATTCTTAAATAATTTTAAGTCCTAATCAACTAGGATAACATATCTAACTTACTTCTACTTTCTATTTAATAAGGAAACCTAGCATAAACTAAAATTATAATTTACCTTCTTTCCTTTTTCTTTTATAAACTCAAAGCTCTTTTGCATCAGTGAGTTCTAAAAGCATGAGCTAAGTGATCTTAGTTTAAAGATTACAAGGATTCTAGAATTGAATTACATATCTGTTATGGGATCTGAGTAATATTCAACCTTGGCCAGCTGTACTGATGAAAGAAAGTAGTTTAATCATTTTGAAAACAAGGATGCAAAAACTTAAGTGAAGTGTTTTTCTTTTCTGGGGATTTGAGAATCATTCAACCATGGTCATCTATATCTATATCAAGGCATAATTTTGATATGCTCTCTGAAGTATTAAAAAATTTAGTATTGCTTGGGCGTGTTGGTTGCTTCTGACTTGGTGTACCAACTGATTGATCTACTATTATGAATTTCATATGTTGTCATTTCTCATCTGCTAGTAATTATTATACTTGATAGTCAGAATCGGGAATTGGACAATGTGTTTCTATTATTATTGTCTTTTTCTTTGGGCTTGCATTTTAGCTTACAATGAGTTACTATCTCCTCATTGTCTCAGGTCTTGAGCTATGATGGGTTGCATCCTCCTGATGCTTTGGCAGTAACAGCAGCTGGAATAGCAGTGTAAGTTACAATGCAAAGTAGTTGCTGTTTGTGAAGCATTGCAGAGTTCCATTTGTTGTTAGATAGTTAAAAGTGAAACTCAATTACTACAGAGCTCTTTCAGAAGTGCCAAATTCGAAGGCAATTGCAGGAGTTCGAGTTGGACTTGTTGGGGATAAGTTTATTGTGAATCCAACAACTAAGCAGATGGAAGATTCAGAACTGGATTTACTTCTGGCAGGCACTGACAGTGCAATATTGATGATAGAGGTAATCTCTTAATATAACTTGAAAACTTTCTTGGACCTGAAGTCTGTTTCTGGAAAAGATCATAGTTTTCGTGGCAGACATTGAATTATGTTATCTGGAGTAATTTTAGGGTATTAATTGGTGCATTAGCAGGTTGGTTATATTGATGGAATTGGACTCCATCTCTAAACAATTCCACACATGGTTTAATGATCTTATTCATCATTAATACTTTCCACCCAGAAGATATGCACAGATTTTAGAAAGTCAAAATAGTTGATGAAATGCTTCACTGTAATTCAGTAATGAAGATTTTGGATTTTTTTAAAAAAATTGGGATTCTTCTTCCAAATGCATATCAAATTGCTCTCTTTGTATAATCCACATGAAATGGTTGAATGAATGATCTTCTTAGACCTTCAGTTTATATTAGGAACCATTGACTAGATACCTTGAGTGCTTAGAATAAGTTCAATTAATGAGGATTGGATTAACCTGTGAAATATTAGCAGAAAAGAAACAATTTCATTCTCATATGTCGTAGGTTACAGCTATATTCAATATATGTACAAGTGTCTATACTAAATAAAGTATCAGATTTCCTAAGATACATGGAAATCTGTATCTTATCCTAATCCCTAGAAATCAGGGATTCATAAGATTTCTATAGCTATACAATCTTCTAGATAATACTGCATGATTCTACATAATCCGACACTCCCCCTCAAGCTGGTGAGTGGATATTTTCCATTCCTAGCTTGCCAATAATATCTTGAAACACTGTGCTTGTTAGTCCTTTTGTAAGAACGTCTGCCAACTGATCCTTGGTTGACACAAATGGAGTGCATATTAAGCCACTGTCCAGTTTTTCTTTGATGAAATGCCTATCAACTTCAATATGCTTTGTACGATCATGTTGTACCGGGTTATGTGCAATGCTGATGGCTGATTTGTTATCACAGTACAACCTCATAGGTCCTTCCCATTTTATTCTCAAATCATCAAGAATTATCTTCAGCCAAAGTAACTCACATATTCCCAATGCCATAGATCTAAACTCTGATTCTGCACTTGATATCGCCACTACATTTTGCTTTTTACTCCTCCATGTTACAAGGTTACCACCTAGGAGTATGCAATAACCTGATGTTGATTTTCTATCAACCAAAGAACCTGCATAATCTGCATCAGTATAAGCTTCTAATGTCAAACCTGTGACTGTTTGTTTCTTAAACAGAATTCCTCTTCCTAGGCTACCTTTCAAGTATTGTAGTATTCAGTTTACTGCCTTGAGATGTGATTCTTTAGGATTGTGCATTAATTGACTGACTTTGCTCACGGCAAATGCTATATCTGGTCTTGTATGTGCTAGATATATCAACTTCTTAACAAGCTTCTGATATGATACTTTATCTACAATAGGATCTTCTGGAGCATTACCTAATCCATGATTGAATTCTATCGGTGTGTCCACTGGTTTACAGCCCAATTTCCCTGTTTCTTTCATCAAGTCAAGAACATACTTTTGTTGAGAGATGAAAATCCCTTGCTTTGAGTGAGCTACTTCAATGCCTAGGAAGTATTTTAACTTTCCTAGCTCCTCAATATCAAATTCCTTCAAGAGACATTGCTTCAGATTTTTCATTCCTTCTACATCATTACCTGTCACAATAATATCATCTACATAAACTAACAATGCTGTGACCTCTCCAGATTTTGAATGTCTAATGAACAAAGTATGGTCTCCTTGACTCTCCTTAAATCCCAATGAAATCATCACCTTAGCAAACATCCCAAACCAAGCTCGTGGGGATTGTTTGAGCCCATAAAGAGCTTTCTTCAGCTTGCATACTGTTCCTTCTTTAGATTCAAATCCGGGAGGAAATTCCATGTAAATTTCCTCTTCTAGATCACCATGGAGGAACGCATTCTTAACATCAAATTGTTGCAGATTCTACTCAAAATTAGCAGCTAATGATAACAGTATTCTTACCGTGTTCATCTTAGCAACAGGGGCAATTGTCTCAAGGTAATCTATGCCATAGGTTTGAGTGAATCCTTTAGCCACCAATCTTACCTTATATCTTTCCACCGAACCATCAACCTTGTATTTTACGGTGAAGACCCACTTACAAACAACTAGTTTCTTCCCTCTTGGCAATTCAACTAACTCCCATGTCTTGTTCTTATCAAGAGCCTCCATTTCGGTTTTCATAGCATCCTTCCATTTTTTGTCTCCTAATGCCTCAATTAGATTTTTGGGTATGGGAATTGTGTGGAGATTGGTTAGGAAGGCTCTATGTTTTTGGGATAGGTTCTTGTAAGACATGAAAGAAAACAATGGGTGTTTTGTGCAAGTTTTGGTTCCTTTCCTTAGTGCAATTGGTAGGTCCTCAACACTTGTTTCTTTTGGTCCTTCTGCTAGTTCAAATGACTCACCTCTTGGTTCACAATCCGGTGTGGTATTTTCATTTGGAAGTAGAGCAACAGCACGAATGGGAGATTGAATTTGTGTTGGTCGAGAGACTGATACCATTCTCCTGGAATAAACTTGTAGTGGCTGTTTGGCAGTAGGTGTGGCAGTAGATGTGGCTGACTCAATTGAGGAAGAAGTGGATTTAGGGGTAGAAATAGATTCAGGCACGGTTATGTCTTGAGATTGAACAATACTAGGATCTAGAAGAAACATATCCTTTGCCTTATCTTCACTCAAGATCTCCCCCTGAAGATGAGTGTGCTGAAAAAAAGATTCATTCTCAACAAAAGTAACATCAGCTGAGATAAAAAATTTTTTAGAAGGTGGATGAAAGCCTTTATAACCCTTTTGGGTTGAGGAATAGCCAATAAAAATGCATCTAAGAGCTCGTGGATCTAATTTGTTCCTATTGTGAGAATGGATATGAACAAATGCAGCATAACCAAAGATTCAGGGTATCCGATTGTTAGACACAGAAAAATTTGGAAAAAACTTTGTGAGTATTTCAATTGGACTTTTGAACCCAAGGACCCGTGTTGGAAGTCTGTTAATGAGATGGGCAGCAGTTAGGACTGCTTCACCTTAGTGTTGTTTTGGAACATTTTTATGAAATAGCAATGCTCTAGTGATCTCTAGGAGATGTCCATTTTTCCTCTCAGCCACCCCATTTTGTTGTGGAGTAGTAACACATGATGACTCATGAATAATTCCTGTTTTCTGAAAAAATGATGAAAGGGTTTGATTGAAATAGTCCTTGGCATTGTCTGATCGAAATCTCTTAATTTTGACATCAAATTGAGTATGGATCATGTTGTAGAACTTAGGAAACACAGTACTAACATCAGATTTATTTTTCAAGAGGTAAAGCCATGTGACTCAGGTACAATTATCAATAAATAAAACAAACCACCTAGTACCCGAAATATTTGGAATAGTAGAAGGTCCCCAAATATCACTATGAATGAGCGAAAATGGAACAAAGGTTTTATTGTTGCTTATTGGAAAGGAAGCACGTGTGTGCTTTGCAAGTTCACAATCATCACAATGAAAATTTTCAGATGTTAGATCTCCAAACAACGAAGGAAACATGAACTTTAGAATTCTAAAAGATGGGTGACGTAAACGACGATGATAAAGCCAAATTTTATCTTGATTTGACATAACAGATTCGGAAAGAAAGGATGTAGATAATGATTTTCCAGCTTCTGGTTTACTGTGTTGTTTTTCCAGAAAATAGAGACCATCTCTCTGACTAGCACATCCAATCATCTTCTTTGTGCCTAGCTCCTGAAAGACACAATGTGAAGGAAAAAAGGTTATACTACAATGTGAATCTATAGTTAATTTGTGAATGGAAATAAGGTTTGCAAATAGTTTGGGAACATGGAGAACATTTCTTAGTGTAAGGTCCTTGTTTATGTATATGTCTCCTTGACCAGCTACGGTGGTGGTAGATCCATCAGCCATGGTGATCTTTTTATGGCTACAGCTGGGGTTATAAGAGATAAAGTATTTAGAAGAAGAAGTCATATGATCTATTGCTCCGGAATCAAGTACCCACATAGGATAGGAATCTTTTAATGAGGCATTAGGATTAGAAGAAGAAGAAATACTTGAAAACGCCAATGAACAAGTACCTGTTGAGATTGGCTTTTCAAAGGACTCCACAAATGTTTTTAGTTTCTCCATTTCTTCGGTATTGAACTCAGGAATAGGTTTCTTAGAATTTTCGTCATTAGTTGACGAAGTGCTCACCATATGTGCTTGACTTCGGTCATTCCTGTTGCGATTGGGCTTGCCATGAAGTTTCCAGCACTTCCCCCTAGTATGCCAATACTTTTTGCAATATGTACAGTATAGAGAATCTCGATTGAAAGTTTTGGATGGGTCCACTCTAGTGACAGCTGTAGAATTATTAGTCTCCTTCAAATTCGTGGCCTTAGTAATAAGTGCAGAACCATCTCCTCCTTGAGGTTCAAGCATAACACTTCGATGTCCCTCTTCTGCACGTATAATAACTATTGCCTCATTCAGAGACGATAGGTCTTGTTTTCTCAAAATCTGCACCCTTACAACATCGAACTCCACATTTAAACCTGCCAAAAAATCATAAATACGATTCTTTTCCACAAAACGTTTTAAAATTGTTGCATCTACACTACAGCTCATTTGGATACATTGATAATGATCTATATCCTGCCACAAGCTTTGTAAGAGACTCGAATATTTAGGGAAAGTCCGAGTCTCCTGTTTAGCTGTTAAAACTTTCGTCCTAATCTCATAGAACTGTGCAGCATCATTGACTTTGGAATAAGTCTCCCGAATAGCTTCCCATATCTCCTTGGCAGTCCCTAGGAACATGCATGTATCACTAATTTCTGGCAGCATTGAGTTCCATAGCCAAGACATAACCATGGAGTCTTGTTCATCCCATGCCGCAAATTTTGGATCATCCTGTGAAGGACCAGTACCCAATAAATGACTCAATTTCCCTCTCCCTTTTAGGAATGTGTGGACTAGTTGTGACCACTTTAAATAGTTCTTCCCATTCAATCGGTATGCAGCTTGAATATTCTGCAAATCTCCAGGTATAGCAGCAGCAGTACTCTCGACAGAGTGACTAATGATTTCAGCAGAACTACTAGGGGATTCTGACATGATTGATTCGATAGGACTAAGGAAAGGAGCAGGAAAAGAAGAGATAAGGCTAGGACGTTGAAGATGGATAGAGAAAAAGATAAGATTCTCGGTCAGTATGACCAGAGAAGAAATCAGAGTTTTTAGGAAAAACGAGCCAATAGCTCTGATACCATGTGAAATATTAGCAAAGAAGAAACAATTTCATTGTCATATGTCGTAGGTTACAGCTATATTCAATATATATACAAGTTTCTATACTAAATAAAGTATCAGATATCCTAAGATACATGGAAATCTGTATCTTATCCTAATCCCTAGAAATCAGGGATTCATAAGATTTCTATAGCTATACAATCTTCTAGATAATACTGCATGATTCTACATAATCCGACATAACCAAACATCAATAAGAGAGAGCAATTGGAACAGAACATAGGTCTTGACTTTCCAAGTAGCATTGCATTCAAGAAGCACCTTGTTGCGCTTCCTCTCAATGAATATCTTCCTCTCAATGAATATCATTAAGAATAACATTCCCCATTGTTAGGCCTTACCCAACAGTGTAAGCTTTTGGGTTGAAGTTAAATAAACCTTGAATCTTGATTGTGGGAACAAATAGTATACTAGTTAATAGTTTAATACTAAAAGAAAATACTTTCTTTTTTTGTGAGAGGACAATGAATAATAACCTGTGAAATTAGATAATAATGTTATTCTATCTTGTGCATTTGCTTCCACTTGTCCTGAAGTGAACCTGTTCCTGCCTACAATCATTTCTAACATTTCCATGAGGACTGAAGAAGATATAGTGGTGAATCTATGTTAGTGTTATTGTTTGCCTACATACGTATAGATTAACTTGGATCCAACTAGCTAGATATCTGGAAAAATGCCTAAATCTTCATGAAGCAGTTCTTTTCTGCAGAAAATTGTTTAATTTGTTTCGGCCAAATTCTTCATTAACAGTTATTGTATTCTTCCCTTTTCTGACTCAAATGTCGTGGAACTTATTATGTTAGCAAAGATCTCCATTTTCACCTGAATATGTTTGGTAATGGTTTGACATTAATCGACTATAGAAATGTTGAATTGGGTCCAAAAATTGCTGGCCGTTATCTTTGATCTAGTACATAGATCTCATATTCATCACCTGGTCCTGTGCAGGGTTATTGCAGTTTTCTTCCAGAAGAGAAGTTGCTTGAGGCAATTCAAATTGGGCAGGTTGTTTTTCTGATTTGAGTATGTTGTGTTTCTGATATTGCATGTTTTGCAAAGGGTATCCTAATTGTCTATTCTACTTAGTAACCAAGTCTAGAGGGCAATTATTTGTGGCTGTGAAGTCTAGAGGCCACAAATAAGTATTTGTGGCTTTGCACTACATTCACCGTGCAGTAATTTATACACGCTTTCACATGTGTGACCATGAATGGTTGTGAGAACTACTATGTGGCATGGAAAGTGAAATTCAATATTGGACAATATGGACGTGAAAGTTTCAAACATCTCCTTCGTTTTGCTCTACTTGCTCTGTAATTGTCATGTCATGAAAATTTTCACACTGAAGGGACTGTGCTGTACTTGCTTGAACTAATTCCTAGTAATCAACCTTTTGTTTTGTATACACTAAGTTTACTTTGGTTAGAAGCAATAACATGAATCAGTAGTACTAATTGAGGGATCATTTGACCATGCGTAGTACATATATTCACTAATAGACCATGCATGGTACATATATTCACTAATAGACATCTGACAAGTGAGCACATAAAGAGGACTTGAAACAAATAGTAGAAAGTTGCTACTTCTCTTCCAATTATGGCGCTTTGCATCAAGAGGATATCCCCATATCGGTGGGGAATGGGGCCATGTACCATGCTTATTCATGTTTTTCTTGGAGGTGATTTGATTAATCCATGACATCCTGTTATGCTCATGTATGTGAGAGACTGTGCTTCTGCTCTTCCACAGTTTCTTTCTCTTTTCTGTATTTTTTCACTATTACCATTATTCTCACTTTGTTGCATAAGAAGAGTCTATTAGTAACCAATTATTTGAATTATTCTTTTGAGGAAATCAAATATTAACTTGTTGTTTGTTCATTAAAAGCCAGGATGCAGTATGTGCCATTTGCAATGAAGTTGACGCTTTGGTGAAGAAGTGTGGAAAGCCAAAAATGTTTGATGCAATCAGATTACCGCCCCCTGTGCTCTATAAACATGTAGAGGTACTTTGAGTTTCCTTTTACTGTAGCTTTTTAACGATTTCTTTGCTTCTGATGTTGTGTTCATCTAGTTTTGTGGCTAAAGTTTGGGTTGATCGTTGAATGTTATTTCTCCAATACAGGTGGTGCTATAGTTCAGTGTTTTTGTACAATTTCTGTGATAAAAGATAGAATGCTAAATGCTCAAGTTTTTCATGTCACCTTGGATACGCAGGATGTGCCAGAAATTTTGGGCACTCTGTTTGACTGATCTTTTGCCTGTCAAAGAGGCTTGTATATCTTCTGTGCATGTGTGCCGTATTATATTGTGCTCCCTGAGTATCTGTTGCTACCTGAGATTCACAAATGATATTGTTTCACAACCTAAGAGGAAATTGAGCATTATGCACTTAGGCAGACACTATAAATATGACAGTTCATAAGTTAAACATGTACCCTTGTATCAAAAGGATTTGTTTGGAGCATGATAACTTTTTATCCTCACAATTATTTCCTGTAATATTTTCTCTGTTCCTTTGGGTTTATGCTATCATTTACCCCTATACTTCTAATTAGGGTATGGTGTTCTATCTAATTAAGTTTACTTATAGTATAATTGTTGTTATATAGTTATCTTTTGCATGATTTGGACAGGAAATCTGTCGTGATGAATTAGTGAAAGCGCTACAGATTAGGAGAAAGATACCAAGAAGAAAGGCTCTTGCATCTCTGGAAGAAAAAGTCCTGAATATACTTACAGAGAAAGGGTACATAAGCACAGACCAAAATCTTGGAACCAGTGAAACAGTAGCAGAGTTGCTTGAGGATGAAGATGAGGATGAGGAAATTATTGTGGATGGTGAAGTGGACGAAGGTGATGTACACATAAAACCTATTTCACGAAAATCTCCTCCAGTGGTGAGTGTTGGTTTCTGTTATTACCGTTTTATCATGTATCATTTGTATAACTTCTCTTTCTTTTTGTTGCACGTTTTTAACATCTTCTCTGGATTGTTCTCCTTAAGCTGTTCCTCGAGGTAGATGTGAAGTTGGTTTTCAAAGAAATCACATCCAAATTCCTTCGTAGGCGTATCGTGGAGGTATGAGATCTGCCTAAGTAATGGTTGAGATGAGGAAATCTAAAGCTAGTCTGTTCAATCTTTGGAAAATTTTACCTTTTAACCTGAGACTTGACTTGCAAAGTGTATTCAACTATGTGGGGGAAAATTTAGAAAAGGGAGAGGAAATGATAATAGAACAGGAAATTGGAGTAAAAAGGAAAGGAAGCTTATTATATTGGATTATATGGGGGAAGAAGGAAAGATGAAAGGAATGATTCTACCAGCATTAGAGCTTCTGCCCATGTTATTTTATGTGTTCAACTTTTCTTAGCGGAAACATTTTTTCAAAATTTCATTTATTGGGAAATAAAATTGTGATAAAAGTGAACTCAATAATGTGTTGTATATTGAATTAATTTGCAAGACTACTACATCTCTATGTATACAAGGTGATCCTAGTATATGCAGATGGAAATAAAATCCTATACAAAAATAAATCCCTATACAATAGCAAAATAAAATCCCTAGAGATTAGGATATGATTTTCCCATATTCAAATCCCCAGAAGTTAGGAACTAATTTTCCCACACTCCCCCTCAAGCTGGTAAATGGATGTCATCCATTCCAAGCTTGGAGATCAATCGTTGAAATGCTGCGCCTGACAATCCCTTAGTAAGCATATCAGCAAGTTGATCACTCGTAGAGATAAAAGGAGTACAAATCAAACCACTGTCGAG
>JAOTAX010000002.1:10700636-10719814 GCA_025629825.1 Erythroxylum guanchezii | reverse complement strand
GCTTAACCCTCTCTGTAAGAGTTACAGAGTTCTCTCAACCTATTCTGTGGATACCGTTAGAGGCCGGACACTTGTGCGGCTACGGTGGTTGAGACGGATCGATTTCGGAAACGGTTCGAGGGATACGACAAGATATAGTTCAAGCTTCGGAATAAGGTACGAATTAAATTTTCGCTTTATTTTACTTCGTGTTAATCATTTTATAGAATTAAATAGATCTTGATTTTCGGGAAATCAAAAATCACGGAAGAGTTTCGTGATTAGTCCGCTGCGGTCGGATCAGATCCGGTCCAGATTTCCCAACAAACCCTGCCTTGAAACAAATGTCCTGGAAGGATAAAGTTCTCAACAGGGGACGTATCAAGGAAGCCGCCTATGAGGCCAAAGAGAAAGTCCCTGTGAATCTCATCAAAGTAGGGATTGTCACCAGGGAGTATAAGGATGGATCCCCGAATCTTCCTATCTTTCATGTGGACCCAGCATACCTGGCTTCACTTGAGGCCCCATGGCGGCAATCTGTTGTCGTCAAGCTGTTGGGTCGCTCCATCTCCTACAGGATCCTATACGCCAAAATTGAGCAATTGTGGAAGCCTGCCGGTGGTTTTGACATCTTGGACATTGGCCACGACTATTTTCTGGTTAAATTTGACCACAACACTGATTTCGACTTTGCCATGTAAAAGGGCCCTTGGATGATTTTTGACCATTACCTGACGGTCCGTCAATGGTTTTCGGGCTTCTCGGCTATGACCGCAATGGTTGATTCAACACTCGTCTGAGCTCGCTTGCCTAACGTTTCCGTCCAGTACTATGATGAAGATTTATTATTAGCACTTGCTACTGGCCTCGGACGCCCAGTTAAGGTTGATAAGAATACTACCTTGGCCAATCGCGGTCGGTTTGCTCGAGTCTGCGTGGAGTTTAATTTAGACAAACCTCTGGTTGGACAAATAGTGATTGACAGTAGCATGCATTTTGTAGAATATGAAGGCCTTCACACCATTTGTTTCACCTGTGGCAAATTTGTTCATCATGATGGTCGTTGTTCTCTCCTCCCTGATGCGTCCCATCCTCCGGTGATGGGGGCTCCGGTGATGGGGGCTCCGGTGGACCAAGCTCGCGGGGAGACCCAGATGTCAGAGGACACAGAACACCCAACGACGTGACATCTGACAAGGCTGGAGATGGCGCCTCTCTGGGAGTTGGCTCCTGGATGGTCGTTGAGAAAAGACCCAAGAGATCACCGCGTTTGAAGCAACCAGCAGCCCCTTCACCTAGTCAGCGTCAACCGACTAATCGTTACGCTATACTAATTGATGGTACGCCTGGGGTTGACATGCTGAACAGAGATTTTCCTTTGGGACGGGACAAAGCGAAGCCAATCGAGTTTACATTTGACGTGGGGAGTAGCAGTAGTGTTAAAAAGTAGGGTAAGCCATCTTAACGCCAAGAGAGGCCCTCCGGACCCCTCAGTCCGCTGGGCCCAGGCCCGTCCACCGAACACCAATTGACCCCAACGCTTCCTTTGACAGGTCAGCCCCAAACTCTTGGGCCTGGAGCTACCATTCGTCCAACCTACCCATCTGTTCGTGATCCCAGCCCTGCCCCCCTGCAATCCCTCCCGTCAATCTGTCTCTTGTCAGTCAAGTTGCTTCCCATTTTCGTCAAGCCTTTTAAGCCTCTACACCACCCCCTCACTCCACTTCTATGCTGCATGATGGGTCGACCAGGCAACACGTCTTGGTGTTAAAGGGACATGAACCCCCTGACCTGGGAAGGGATGCGCTCCGTACCCCACCTTCAACTGATCCTGAGACCTTGGTTCTAGAGGATAATGCTCCTACTTCAACTCTCCCTCCCGCGGAAGGGGTGGATGTGGATATGGTTCCTAGCAGCCTTGCTTGTTAATGTGGGAGTCCTCCTCTTCTCTCGTTCATATTTTTATGATTAAAAGTCTCAACATATTACCGTCGAATTGCCGAGGGGTAGCTCATACAGGTTTCGTAGCGTGTGTGAAAGACCTCCGTAGTCGTAACAAGGTAGATATTCTGATCCTAGTGGAACCTCACGTCTCTGGTCCCCAGGCAGACAAGATTTCCCGCTCACTAGGGTTTGAAAATATTGTTCGTGTGGAGGCTTCTGGCTTTTCGGGGGGGTATATGGTGCCTTTGGAATGATTCGATCCTCACGATCGAGGTTCTAGTCTCCCATAAACAATTCATTCACTGTCTGGTACGAGATTCTCAGCACCAGGTCTGGTTTTTAACCGTGGTTTATACCAACCCCCACCCTTCAGGTTGCGAATGCTTTTGGCAAGAGATGTCGCGCCTTAGTACCATCATTGAGCTGCCTTGGGTGCTGATTGGGGATTTTAACGATTACGCTTGCACCTCGGAGAAATGAGGGGGTACTTATTCTATGCAGAGGGCTCGTCGCTTCCAGTAGAACATGGATGATTGCTATCTTTTGGACCTCAGGTTTCAAGGTTCTCCTTATACTTATCGTCAAACGAGTCATGGAATCGTTTCTACTTTTGTCCGACTTGACAGGGCTCTCTGTAATAGCGCTTGGAGGCTCCTGCTCCCCGGAGCCTCGGTACACCACCTCCCCCGCATGCATTCTGATCACAACCTTATTGTTTTAAAACTTTTCAGTTTCATCCCGTCAGTGTCTTCACGTCCTTTCCGGTTTCAAGATGCTTGGACCATGCATCAGGGGTTCCTCCCTGTTTTGGAGGCAGCATGGGCTCACCCCCACTCCTCCCTTTCTGCCGCCCTTGTTAACGTGAAAGATGCGGCTCTCTTGTTCAATAAGGTTACTTTTGGTAATATCTTCCAACGCAAACGTAGAACTCTAGCCCGAATAGCCGGTGTTCAACAGATTTTAGCCTCCAACCAGTGTGCTTCTCTTCTTAACTTGGAACAGGATCTCGTTTCTGAATACAACGACATCCTTCGGCAAGAAGAGGTCTTTTGGTTCCAGAAATCCCGAGTTCAATAGTTATAGTTTGGGGACAGGAACACCAAGTTCTTCCATGCGATGACTATCACTCGTCGAAAACGTAACCGGATCGAGCGTTTGCACACCACAGATGGAACTTGGATCTCTGACCCTGCAGCTCTCCATACTAAGGTCTTACTATTTTTTCATAAGCTATTCTGCGATGTGGCAGACATATCTATGCCTTTCCCCCCGATTCAAAAACATGCTACCATCTCTGCGGAGGAGGCCCATTCCCTGCTGGCTCCCATATCCAAGGAGGAGGTCTACAATGCCCTCCACTCCATGAACTCTTACAAAGCTCCTAGCCCTAACGGCTTTCAGCCGGTTTTTTATAAAAATTTTTGGCACCTAGTCGGGGAGAGTGTGTATCTCATGGTGAAGGAAGCCTTCAATTCCAGCACTTGCCCCTCTGACATCAACAACATGCTGGTCGCTCTTATCCCCCAAGATGGTCAACCCGCCTGTATGTCTCACTTCCGTCCTATAAGTCTCTGTAACGTCAGCTATAAGATCCTCTCCAAGGTCTTAGTCCAACGCCTTCGACCTATTCTGGGGAATCTCATTCTTCCTATGCAGGGAGCCTTCCTCCCGGGACGCATAGCGTCGGAACATATTATTCTGGCCAAAGAAGTGATACACACCATTCGGAAATCTAAGAAACGGGAAGGTTACTTGGCCATGAAAATTGATCTCAATAAAACCTATGATCGACTTGACTGGCATTTCCTCCGGCAAATCCTCTTGGACTTTGGCTTTCCGATGACCATCGTCTCTCTCATTATGTCTTATGTGTCTACTACACGTCTCTCAATCTTATGGAATGGATCTGGCTTACCAGCATTTGCACCGCGACGTGGGCTACGCCAAGGGAATCCATTATCTCCTTATTTGTTTGTTCTTTACATGGAGAAGCTCTCCATGCTCATCTCTACGCGTGTTCAGCATCGACAGTGGAAGGCCGTCAAAGTTTCAGGTAATGGGCCCTTTATATCACATTTATTATTTGCTGACGATGTGCTTTTGTTTTCTCAGGCGTCATTTCCAGGATGCTGGGTGGTTTTGGAGACAATTCAACAATTTTGCTCCTACTCTGGGATGCTTATAAATGAGCAGAAGTCCAAAACCTTCATTTCACCTCATGTTAATCGATGACATAAGGAACGCTTGCGCCTTCATTTCCAGCTAACTTTCACGTCTGATTTGGGCAACTACCTTGGGGTCCCTACCACTAGTACTAATAAAAAGGGCAACTTCACGGCGGTGGTTGATCAGATTAATAGCCGGCTACAAGGATGGAAGGCTAAACTCCTGACTAAGGCTGGGCGAGTGAGTTTGACGCAATCCACCTTAGCCATAATCCCTCTCTACACGATGCAAACGAGCTGGTTTCCTGTGGGGGTCTGTGATGTCCTTGATAAATGTTGTCGAGATTTCTTATGGAAAACTGCTGATGGTAAGGGTATTCATCTTTTGAATTGGGAAGCTGTTTGTAGCCCTAAACATATGGGAGGACTTGGCCTCCGTATGGCTCGCGACAATAACATCGCCATGCTTGGCAAACTTGTCTGGGACCTATCTCAGCATGGTCGGAAACTCTGGATTGATGTGCCACGTAGTAAATATCTCCGGACTACCTCTATTTTTGCTTGTCAGGCCCCTCCTTCTGCTTCTCTGGGATGGAAAGCCATCTGTAAATCCATTCCTTACTTTCGTGATGACTTTCATTGGAGAGTTGGGATTGGGGATATGTGGAATGATCGCTAGGTGGGCGCCTCCCCTCTACGCCACCAGGTATCCCAGATCGCCAGCGCAGACGAGCTTCTAATGGTGAAGGACATTCTTAATGACCGTTACACTTGGGATCTCTCGCGGCTACACACGCCCTTAGAGCCAGAGCTATATCATTCCATCGTGGCGGTTCCTGTCTCTCGGTCTAGAGTGTCCACGGATTCGATAATTTGGGGGGAATCGCCGACTGGACAATACACAGTGCAGACTGGATATGCATTTTAACTCGTTTTCCTCATCCTTCTAATCGTAGCATGCAATGGTCAAAGTTATGGAAGCTTAATCTCCCCCCAGAAGTTCCGTTTCTTTCTCTGGCAGATTCGTTGGTCTCGACTACCTACGAATGAGTTACGCTATAACCGGGGAATGGCTTCGTCTCCTTACTGTCATCGGTGTGGTCAAGGGTGGGAAACTCATACTCATGCACTAAGGGATTACATCTGGGCAAAAACGTTGTGGCTCTCCATCCTCGGGCGAGTTGACGACTCCTTCTTCCGACTTAATCTAGACGATTGGCTCACCTACTATGTCCTTGCTTTTTCACGCCCTTTTCATCTTGTGTTACGCTTTGTCATCGTGGCTTGGATTATTTGGAATGCCAGAAACACGGAGGTCTTTCAACAGATGCTCCTGTCGACTGTGGGACAAATCCAGTGGTTCATGAGGCTCTTTAATGACTGTAACCGCTTTTGCTCGTTGGCTCCTACTCAACATTTGCCCAGATGGGTTGCATGGAAGGCGCCACCCACAAGGTTCGTCAATCAATGTAAATGGTAGCTCGGCTGGCAATCTGGGACCTGCCGGTTTTGGTGGCCTTGTATGAGATGAGAAGGGGGACTGGCTTGTAGGTTACTCTGGTTTCATTGGTCATGCCACTATCATGCTTGCTGAACTTCAAGCGATTCAGCATGGTTTGGATTTGGCTTGGCAGCGCGGTTATCGTTCTATAGTTGTGGAATCGGATTCACAGGAAGCCATTGATCTGGTCGTGGGTTATTGCCCAAGTTCACATCCATATTTGAATGTTATTGAGGATATCAGGACACTGGTGCAGAGAGAGTGGGTTTGCTCAATTGTCCATACCCTTCGGGAGGGAAATCAGTGTGTAGACCTCTTGGCCAAACATAGCGCTTCTCACCGACAACGTTGATCTATTTGGGAGGACCCTATCCCAGCACTCCACAGCTTCTGGCTCAAGATGCTTCCTCTGTAGCCATCCTACGGCCCTAGCCTCTTTTGTTATTTCTTTTTCCTTTTCACCAAAAAAAATCTTGTGTGAAGCATCTTTTGCCTAAAAGACTAACTGAACATTTCTACCACAAAGTGTTGCCGCTAGTGGGAACTCTCTTTAAATCTTTGATATTCCCATTTGAGAACATTTCAAACTAGTTGATTTGTTACTATCTTAAGAAAGAATAATGAACATTCATATAATCAATCTGTCTGCCAATATTACCAGAACAATCAACACCCCTAAAGCCCCTTAAACTAATTAACATTTTGAGGACCAAGTTGCTAAAGTTCTGATGTTGTGGGAACAAGCCAGACAATTACTAAAAGAGAGGCAACATAATCACACCCAATAACCATTGTCGAAAGGGCCCTCATCCACGTGCTTCTAATAAATGTCGCTAGCGCAAAGCAAATGAGGGCAAGTATGATAACTGATAATTAAGGGGGTGCTTGATTCACTTAAGGGAATGGTAATAAGAATTATAATGAATATAATGAAGTTCATTTTTTACTATATTGGGGACTCCCTCAAAAGGGCATATAAAAATGTTGTTCATCCAATCATAATATATTTCCAACCATCTTTTTTCATTCCTTACTCATTCCTTTCTTCTCATACCAACTAAACAAGCTCCTCCTAATTGATACTACGGAGCCATCATCAATCAGGTTTAACATGTCTAAAGTTTTGAGAATTTTTATGTCTAGAATTTTATGAGTTTGAAATTTTAAGAATCTTTAAGTTTGTCATTTTACAGGTATGAAGTTTTAAGACTCTTTGAGTCTACCAATTTTTGAGTTTGAAGTTTTGATAAACTTTAAGTCTATATTTTATGGATGAACATATATCGACCAACCTTAAATCGTAATGTATTTAATGTAAACATATAATCTCAAGAATAATAAGGCTTGAGGTATTGAAAATTTCAAGTCCTAGAGATTTTTTAATTGTCCAATCTCTCACGTATTTATACGCTAAGTTTGACGAAATCTTTTTTCTCTGTATCGGTTGTTTAATTTGGAACTAGTTTTCCTTTAGCTTCTAACCTATTAATAATATTGGTTCTTTTAAAGACAAATTTATTTGTTTCTATGTTATGTTGTTTGGATATTTTCTTGTTGAATATTTTTACCGATTATTAGCACGTTGAATTCTTCACACATCATTCTTGCCTCCTTTCCACAATAAAGTCCAATTGTGCATGCAAAATCATTTTCATTAATGTCAGGCCTATGATTATCAATGCGAGTAGAAGGAATTCTTAACTCTATTGGGATTAGGGCTTCCATGGCATATGCTAAACTGAATAGGGTCTCCCCTGTTGTATCCTTAGGGTAGTCTAATAACTCTAAAGAATGCTTGTAGCTTATCTATCTATATGCCTTAAGCTTGATCATCTTTGATTTCAAACCCTACAAGATGGTCCCATTGGAAACTTCTACAAAACAATTAGTTAATAGGTGTGCAACAAATGTAAAGGTTTGTTTCATGCCTTGGGATTCACAAAACCAGTTTAGGCATGAATAGATGAAATGAGGCCATTGTCAGTGATTATGTATAGAAGGATCCCATATATGCATATAAAGTGGCCTATTAAAAATTGCTCATCTATCTTCCTTGATATGTTTAGGTAAGGTTCTACCTCTGCCTATCATGTGAAGTAATCAACTGCAACAAGAATGAACACATGTTATTTGATTGCTAGAGGAAATGAACTTAAAACATCTATATTCCATTATATAGATGGTATTGGAGATGAAATAGGATAATAGTTTAAATAGATTGGTGATGAAAATACAAGTTTCTCTAACATCTATCTGGTTTTTTTAATTATCTATTTCATCTCAACTAAATCATGGTCAAAAATATCTCTGTCATAGTATCTTATAAGACAAAGTTAAACAACGTTGGTAAAATACACATAAACCTTATAACATTCCTTTCAGATTTCTTCTATTTAAAGATGCTTGATGTGTTCCAAGTAGGGCTAAATGCAGGACAATTTTTAAAGTTACATTTTAATAAAGGAGAATTTTTTTCGATATATAAATGACTTTTCTTGCCTCCATCTTGTTTGAAGGTAATTCCCCTATTTCTATGTAGTTTTTGATTGAGGTTCTCTAGTTTGCAACCAATTGTTATATCTATTTTTAAAATTTTTCCTTATATGTGAGTTTGAATTTGACTTCTAAAATTGCATCCTTAAATTTTATTTCTTTCTTTCTATAATTTGATAATTGATATGTCATTGATTTGTAGTTTTACTACAAACGTACGATATAGTTAGCACTAACGAATACAAGTCGATCCTATAAGGATTATTGGTTAACTACCCATTAACTACAAACTTAACAAGTTAGATCAATCTTTATTGATGGATGAATAATCAATAATCAATAATAAATAATGGACTAAAATATGAATTAACTAGATTTAGGCCAAGTTCCCTTAAGACTTTACTATATTCATGTTTATCTTTGATTAATGAATTGTTCTAACTTTTTATACCAGTAATAGTTCCTAATTTATATTATATTCTCTCTCTGAACATGTAATCTATATTCAACGGCTAATAAACCAAAGTCACTTTTGAATCTAGACAACCTACGAATGCCTTAAATCATTCTATGAACTCTCTTGATTGGTTTTATCCTAGTTTCAAAAGATCTTGGGGCTTTCTCTCGAATAGCTTATGCTCAAGCCTCTTTATTCAAAATGTGAACTCTCTTAATATATTTTACCCTAACCTAGGAAGATCTCACAACTTTCTCTCGAATACTATGATTCATATGTTAAAACTTCCATTTTTTCTCATTTGATTCAATCAATATAAAAACATGAATAAACCATAAGAAAAACTAGAATTTCATTAATCAAATAATGAATAAAAGTATATCACATCTTAAGTTCTACCTACCTAAATCTATATCCTTAGTTTATATTATCACACAAAAATTCATACAAAAGCAATAA
Source organism: Erythroxylum guanchezii (assembly GCA_025629825.1). Classification (NCBI taxonomy): domain Eukaryota; kingdom Viridiplantae; phylum Streptophyta; class Magnoliopsida; order Malpighiales; family Erythroxylaceae; genus Erythroxylum; species Erythroxylum guanchezii. Next base: position 10,710,816 of record JAOTAX010000002.1, on the reverse strand, counting down.
AGAAAATAAGATGAAGAAAACATATTCTTGAATTTTGAAATCTCTAAAGAATTGATTAAGTCCTCCTTTATCTTCAAAGAATCTTGGATCCTTGATTAAAATTGATGCAAAGTAGCTCCAAGACAACCTTGACTTGTTCCCTGGACAAAAGAAACTTATTTTCTGCCTCCACCCTTGTAAAAAAAAAAAAGAAACCCTAGTTTTTATTGAGCTATACAACCTCATACATGGGTTTGTATAATTGGCCGTATACTTGATATAATTATCTAAAAATTAGTATTGCCAATACGAGCATATACATGAGATCATGTATGACACTTTATTTTCATATGGGAGGTAACATAAGGCATATAAGGTGTGTTAGAGAAGCAAAAGGAACCAATTTTATATATGACCCTCAATATGGGATCATGCACCACATCGTATTATGTGATTCCTCTTCCATTCTTCCAAAATTGCTTCATCTCAATGTAATTCTTCTCCATCTTTTCTTCTTTTCCTTGTATGGACAAAAATATGATTTGAAATGATAAAAATTATTAAATTATGTACCAAATCCTTCAAATTCATTCAAAACATAAGCAATATGCTATGAAAATAATGTTAAAAATGTTGTAATATGGCATACATAACGCTCCCCCATACTTAATCAATTACTTGTCCTCATGCAAGCTAATCCATCATTCAATCTCAAATAGAAAATAACTTTGAAAAAAATGCTTAGCCAATAAAACATATTAGTGAAAACTCTTCATTATTCATTCAATCATAAAGGATCATCAAAATATTATGCAACCAACTACTTGCATCTATTCACAAGTTAGTCGAATTCATTTTATGACACTTCAAACTTCAACCCAAATTACAAAACTTAATCCCATACATAAAATACATACATAAGATACATGCTTGAACTTTCAAACACATTCAAAATATTTTTTAATAATAAATCATAAATGTAAACAAAAGCATTAGAACCTTATTTAAAAAGTTACCTATTCTTTTTACAAGAGAGTAAACATCTTATTGTGAATACCCCAATTACTCAACTAGTTCATTATCTCAAAAGGTTACTGGCATCACTTTTTAACTTTGATCTTTTTATTGATACAAAGCTAATAAAGTGAAGTTTATTATGCTCATTTATTTATACACTACTAATTTTTTTCTTTTTTCCAAATAATAAAAGTGCTCAAAATAAGTCACAATTACTTATGCATGTACATCTTACATAAAGGCTATCATTATTGTTCATTATATTCATTCTCTAAGTTTATAAGGCTAATCAAACTCACTAATTCATCAGCACTTATAACTAGTCATAAAAACAATGCAATTCACTAAAACAAAGAAATTCATAATGAATTATTCCAATAACATGCTTTTAAAGAAAAAGTTAAGAATTATTTTTAGAGAGAAAATATGACAAAATTAATAAGCTTGAGTGCATATCTTAGAGATCAATAATCTTTCCCCCACACTTAAATTAATGATTATCCTTAACTTTTCCATCATAAAAGACAATAATAAAAATGACAAAGGGGTAAAGTCTAAAAAGGATTTGAACTTCCATGATTTTTATGTCATTTGGTCAAGTCAAAGTGTGTCCATTATATAAATGTACCATTGAAGTTCTAAATGGACTATAAAAAGAACTTAAAACAAAAAGGTGAGTCATAATAAAATGGAAAATATTGAAAATATGTTACTTTTGATAAGAAATATTTCATATAAACTATATAAAAAAAGAGAATAAAAATACGAAATATAAAAATTATAGAAATTGACTTATGAAGGTGATGATGACATCATAGGTGGCACAAAAGGCACCATCACTCACTAATCCTCCAAGTCCTCAAATGTATCATCTTTATCAAGCTCCTGATGGAGGACTCGATCGCCACTGTCCTCATGCCATCCTTAGGAACCGTAGTCTCCTCTCCAGTTGGTGCAGTAGTCTCTTTCGATTCTTCAACATCTACATCCTCAGTACGCTCATTATCAGTTAGGGTCTTTGGCTCTTTATGCTCCCTGTGCTCATCGAAGTTAGCCCTATCTTCAGCCACTAGGGCTTTCTCCATCCCCACCCTTACAGTTGTCTCTTGTGGCTGCATCAGCAATGGTCGAATCTTCACTCTTAGGTATTGCACTATTTGCACCATCTTGTCACCTAGATATTTCATATACTCCTTAATATATGCCAAGGTAGCTGGTTGTAATGTTAGTGTTGATAGTAGTTGTGGTAGTGGAGTAGTGTCTCCATCAAGCTTTATGATTCAATTCTCTTGAGCAGTTCCCTCTTTATCTACTCCTGGTAGTTTACTAATGAGTGCAAAATATTATTCTCAGCTATTTATTCACATTGGCCTAAGAATGTCCATTATGATGGGTGTAGGAGTCATTACCATTATAAGCTTTAAATCCTCTATTTGTACTCCTAACTCATGCATCAAGCGTGAGATCACCAATCCTCCTTCGGTGATCCTAAAATTAGCGTTGTTAAAGTAGTCCTGGACCATTTGAATGAATAACATGTCAAAGTGGGTCCTCTATCTCTAGCATATACAATACAAAAGAAATAGGTACCTGATAATAACATTTATGCTCTCCCTTCTCACACATAAGAAATAGATCAGGAGCTTGTGTATGTATCATATCTAAGAGAATCCAAACTCAAACGCCTTAAATTTTATAAGGTGGTAGAGTCGGATGGTCATTATAGAATGTCAGTGGCTCCTCGCATTTATGCTCAAGAAGTCTTAGTCAAAGTGGATCCTACTAAGTGCCAGTGACCTTACACACTCCTCGATGTAAAATGTGACATAAACTATGATTTGGTTATAGCTCATAGTGTAATCCATGCCTCTCAATTTGAACTAAAGTGCTAACGTGTCTACTACGAGGTCTTCATGTAGTCTACCTCTAGGGTACATATGAAATCCAACATCAACTCCCTATAAACTAGGTCATGTCACGATAGTCAGAAGACTTGTGATCATCTATCTAAGAAGATAATCTTGTGTACCTTATTGCCAATATTGAACTATTTGAGAACATCCTAGTTGATGAAGTAGGGCACCTCAAACTATCCTATGCAAAAGGACTAGAACCTATTCCACTGCGCCTCAGTAGCAAAATTGAGTAGCTGGTGATTTGATTGTTATTGCTTCTTTATAGGAATTTGGGACCCTTCCAAAGGAAGTGGTGGTGTTGGGGTGTATATGCTCACCTCTACTACCTCCTTGGTGCATATGTCCTTGGGGCGGATAGCTTAGCACGATGAAGACGTGGTAGTATACACTCTGACCCTTTTGCATGACGACTGAGGTGTAGGCCTCTTGGGTGGTTTAGGCAATCCCCAAATCCTTGTCATAGTGTGGTACCTAAACAAAAACATAAGTAAGATCACAAAAAAGTAATGTCGCACTAACATAAGTATGAAGTAGTGTAAAAATATGTCAAACATAAGAATAAGCTACTAAATGCAATGTAACTAGTCAATGATACTCCCATGTTGTGTTTATGTTATATATGTAAATTATAATCATTTCCCGTCTCCTATGGCGCTAAAATATCACTCTATATAAATATTTAATTCGCTATAAAGCCTAAAACAACCAATCCCTAAAATTAACATAATATAATATCCTATATGAGTCATATTAAGAATTCTCAACCATATGAAGCATTTATAAGTCCCAATTCACCTACGTCATTTTTCTAACACCCTAAAAGTAATTCATAAGGTATACCTAATGATCAAATAAGCACAAGAAACAATTCACAACATTAAGTATCCTAAGATGCATATAAATAATGGAAATAGGAGGTTTATATAAAAGTACCTTAATGAAGCTAAAAATATGGTGAAGGAAAATCTAAACATAATTACTAAATATTATTGATGATATATGTCCTTAAGAATGCTAGGGGTGGCTTATCTCACTAAAAACCAAAAGGGAAGTTGAAATTTTTGATGATTTTAAGAAAAAACACAATTTAGAATAAGGAAACACAGAGGGTGTATATCTCTTTATAAGGAGCTACATGATAGTTACATGGTACTTAATCAATACCATGTATTGATATATATAAAGACCTGTAAACAACACGAGGGTGTGTATGTTAAATTAATGTGCCTTAGAATTAGGTAAAGATATACGAGTACCTACATGAGATCATATATGTGTTGTGCATAATTTTGGTAAATTATATTTCTGAGGGTGCCTATACATAGGCTCAAATATGGGGGTGTGTTTACAATACGGGTATGGACTGCCCATGTTAAATAAGTGACATATTCTATAACTTTAATTCTTCTTTTGTAGGTGAACATGAGTCTGTTTTTGAAGAAACACAAGGGCATGTATGTGTACTTGGCCTCCTACACGGTACTATATAAGTACCATGTATAAAAGTGGTTTATTATATTTCTCTAGGTGCACCTACACTAGACTAAACATAATGTTGCGTTAAAGCATATGTAGGTCGTAAAACCTATATAAATCAAAATGCATTAACTTAGAAATATTAAATAATATTTTAACAATTCAACATCAAGAAAGTGATATAAAACTAGGAAAACAAACATCTAACAACGTAAACTACTAGAAACATATAAAATTTAAAAACACTAAAGGTAAAGAACATTGAATTACCTCCCAACAAGTTTGATTTTTAGGTAGTAATCTTGAACCATTTTATCCTCACTTCAGCCTAGATCTATAATAAGTGATTTGCTTCCATTTATCTTCCCAGAAAAAGGTTTATTAGCCAACAAGTAGGCCACATGCTACAATATAATAAGGACATATATCATCGACTTAATAATATCTAATAATTATGGTATTTACCTTTTTGATGACAAACTATCAGTATAGTAAGGAATAATAAAACCCTCTGAATCTTAAATTGAGTGTGGCAGTTTGTTCTTTGAGAAGTAAAAACTTAAGATATTTGTTGAGAATTCCTCAATAACCATATTCTTTGGCTCTTCCTGTTCATTTTCCACCTTCTTCTCTTCTTTTATCTCTTATTAAACAACAACTTCCTCCTTCTCTTCAACCCCTAGCTCTAGCTCCTACTCACTTCTTAAGATTATCCCATTCACTTACTCTCTAAGATTTAGCTCAATATATCAGGGTAAAAGCACATGGTTACTTCTCAAAACAAGCTCAACAAGTTGTTCATTAGAAAGTAATGATATATACATGCTTTTAAGTTTCTTATATCTCGTTATAATAATGGATTGAATAAGAAGCTCTTCGAGACATTGATCCTCCTCATACTATTGTCGTTGTAGAAACTTGAGTGAAGCTTGATCATCAAACGCAATGTTGAAATAGTTGCTCTACTTTTGATTATAAGTATCCATATAGGGGATATCTTAAAGCCACCTTCCCATACAAATTGGATGCTCCCATATATAGTCTGGCGCTTGAAATTCATGATTATGATGGCCACCTCTATAAATGTTGCAGTGTGTCATTGATACTAATTCAACTTTCAAATGCATTTTACTATGTCTATTGTTCCAAGCTTCCATTATCTCCATGAGTGACACTGCATGGTATTCCACCAGAGAATATGGGCCTCTTTGTCCTGCCATTATGATGTAGCTATGGCAATGGGTACTTGTGTTCTAAAAGTAAGCCACAGACATAACGTCAAAAAGGAGAGTTTTAAAATAAATAAATACAAACAAACAAACAAACAAAACAAAAGATTTAGTCTAGCTAGTTTATGAATTTGCAAATATTAATGCCTAATCCCCAGTAATGGTGTCAATAATTTGTAAAGTTTTACCATAAACATATTAATGCCTAATCCCCAGTAATGGTGTCAATAATTTGTAAAGTTTTACCATAAACATATAGCTAGCATTGGTAAATACAAGTCAATCCTTCGAGGATTGTGGGTTAATTACTTATTATCCGCAAACTTAACAAGCTAGGTCAACTTTTATCGATGGATGAATAGTGAAAATAAAATACTTAACAAAAATTTAAACACCAATGCAATCAATAACCAAATGTATCAAACTACTAATTAACTAGATTTAGGTGAAGTTCCTATAGGACTTCACTATATTCACTTTTACCTTTGATTAACAAATTATTCTAGCTTCTTGGACCAGTAGGAGTTCCTAACTTAGATTATATTATCTCTCAAGACATATAATCATTATTTGGAGGTTAATCAACTGAAATTTTTTTCTAATTTAGATAACTTAAGAATTCCTTGAATCATTTTATGAACTCTTTTGATAGGTTTTACCCTAACCTAGGAAGATCTTACGACTTTCTCTAAAATAGCTCACATTTAACCCTATTTATTCACATTGTGACCTAAATATACATCTTATCTCTCAAATCTCGATGCATGAGTCATATGTTAAAGCTTTCACTTTCCATTCGTTGAATTAATCAATATAAAAGGATTAAAAACCATAAGAAAAACTTGAATTTCATTAATCAAAGAATGAATATAAATATATCATATCCTAAGTTCTACATACCTAAATATATATCATAATTAGTTTATGATATCATAAAGAACATTAAAACAAAAATAATAAAGAAAAGAAGATAAATAAAGCATGTTATTGAATCTTGAAATCTCTAAAGAATTGATAAAGTACTGCTTTATCAAAGAATGGTGAATCCTTGATTAAGATTGATGAAAAGTAGCTCCACTCTTGAATTGTTCATAGGTTAAAAGACTGTCATTTTCTACCTCCTACCTCATAAAAAATGAAATAATTTTTATTTCATATATAATCGTCTGTAAATTGGTATCACCAACATAGGCATATATATAGGAACATTTACCGTGTTATTCATACGTGAGGTAATATGGGACATGTAGGGTGTGTTGGAGAAGTAAAAGCAACCATTTTTATACGTGGCTCTTAACACGAGACTGTATACTGTGTCGTGATGTGTGGTTCTTCTTCCAATCTTCCAAAATTGCTTCATCTTACCCTAATTCTCCTCCAACTTTGCTTCTTTCCTTATATAGGGAAAAAAAGACAAAAAAAATCTCAAACTAAGTACAAAATCTTCAAAATCATTCAAAAAATAAGCAATATGTTATCACAATAGTCCTAAAATAATGAATGTCTATCATATATCAGTAATATTATTTTGCTCCTTAGAAATGTGTTCAACTTGAATCTCCATGCCTTTTATTATGGTATGATACAAAATAAATTACTTCCATATGATTTCTTCTTTAACAAGAAAGATTCTATTCAACTGATTGACAATAAGTTACGAATTTGATTTAATTTTCACAACTCAAATTTACAAGTGTGTTACCATTTTAATCCCACATATTAAGACCTTATACTCTACTTAATTATCGAAGTCCTTGATCTCATGTTTTTTGTAATATCCAAATTAACTCTAACTATTAATTCCAACTTCATTTCCATCTTCGTCTAATGCACCATTAACATTTATAATCCAAGTAGGCAAAGTTTTCACAGTAGGTTCACTTAAATATGTTCTAGTAATGGGGATAACAAAATTTGACCGTAAAGTTTGATATTAGTGACATTGATAATAGGATAAGCATAGGAATATTATCATAGTTTTTGTGTTGATAGGATAATGACTATTTCTCTAATAAAGTATACATGGTTTATGAACCTTGAAATATCTTACTTGCAAAATAGATATGCCTTTTATGCCCTTCTTTGTAAACTAGCAATCCTAAACTAAGTGTAAAAGTGGTATTCTCTCGCTTTGCCCTTCCTCTACCCCTTTTAAGACTAGTGTTAAATATTTTCCCATGTTCCATATTTTGTCACTTGCACATCTAAGAGTTAAGTCGCACCTTATCAACCATGACGATTGAACTAAGCCTTCCAATGCAACTGAGATTTACAACTATAAACCTCACTATTATAAGGAGGTGTGGTAAGGGAAGGTAAATTCTATAAATAATCCTTTATATCTTTCTAGGCTCATTGAAATTCATATCTGCATTCAATTTTTATTTTATCTGAGTATTTAAAGAATTGGAGATAATTTTCAGTGCATCTATAAAGAAAATGAGATAAATCCACTAGGATTTGTGCTTCTTTTTTAACATTTTGGTGGTTTCATGTCAATGATTTTTCTAATCTTTTGGGGGTGGCTTAAAGACCCCTTTGAAACATAAAAAATAATATGAAATCGTTGATACAAGTTTCAAACACACATGATGTGCATGAAATGTACACATAAGTATTTTGCATGATTTCAATGCTAAGTTACATTATTTACTTTTTTTGTTATCTTTTCAATTAATTATGTAAGTTGAACCTTGGGATGATATTAGTTAAGAATTGAAGGAAATCATAAACAAAAATTTCAAAATTATTGGAGGAACATGGCCTGACCTAAGACCATATATCAACTCGTGTCCTAAAAAGATCAAGTGTAATAAGAGATATAACCTGATTCATAGCTATATAGAATATCATGAGCAAGTCACAAAAGAAGCAATAAGATCTACATTAGGACGCATAATTGTATCAGAGGTCGTATATTCATTTTTAAGAAGATAGTGAGATCCATGGTTTGAAGATATAACTATGCCAGAGGTCATGTCTATCACTCGAAAGAGTCACTTAGGTCTATTGTCGAATCCATTACTATGGGTCAAACTATGTTCTTAATGGAGTAAAGTATATTTAAGTATAGAAATACTAATTTTTATGGGACTTTAATTGCCTTTTAAAGAAAACGCATCTAAGAAACATCTTTTTCTCTCCAAAAACTAGGATTAGAGTCTTTTTTAACTTTTAGACAATCAATTTTAAGTTGTTTTTTACTAGAGAATTAAGATCTAGATATTATCTTAGTGGATCAAGCTCAGTGGAATTAGGAAGTAGACCATGATTTACTTTGACCATGATTTCTCTTTTTTTCTTTTAATTTTGATGTTTTAAATATGTTTTATGTCTAAGCACTTATTATATATTTAGGTAAGGAAGATCATAGTGATTTTTTTAATAAATTGATTTAATTTAATCTATGATATGTAAGCTATTTTTCTAGTATTAATGCTGATTTATTTATATCAACATCTAAATATAATTTTAATTCACCTGTAGAGAACTCGAGAGAGTCTACTTGTAAGTGGAACGTAGTGTAAATAAAGAGGGTTGAACAGTGTTTGAGAGAAACCTACATAATCTTCCTAGTGTTAAGGTAAGACCTTTTCTAAAATTTCAAAGAGTGTAATGCATACAAATGGTGTTAGCAATAGTAGAGATTTAGGTTACGCAATTGGAGAGTAAATGATTGTAAACTCAAAAGAGTGTAGTTTCAGTGTCTAAGAAGTCCTGTTGGTTAAAAAATATATCTAATATAAGATAATAAAATCTTGAAGTTAAAAGTGCTATTAAAGGAAGTACTCATCTATTAATACCTGTTTGATTACATTCTCTTTTAATTAGTTGTCTTATTATTTATTTCCTGAGTTATTATCCAAGTAGATTTGTTTAGTTTAATGTTATGTTTCTTGATTAAATGTAACATCCCATCCCTATATTAAGAGCTAAGACCCGAAATTTCAGTTCATGTGAGCTCAAAGAGAGACTAAAGAAATGCATTTTTTATGCTCATGTATAATGTTAGCATCTATGCATATAAAGATTGAATGTTTGCACATAAAAAAGTGGTACATGCATTCATTGACAAGTTTCGGGTATAATTGATGTTAAAAGTGATTTTTATTGAAAACGAGGAGTAGAGGAAGTAGAAAGAGTGATTTTGGTATGAGTTGTGATAATGAAAGAGTTGGAAACAAATTTGGTAGTGATCTGGAAAATGTTCATTGAGTGTGCTTCAATATTTTTAGCCACAATGTTTTCTCTAATTGTCCAAATGAGATGATTCTTGATTTGGATTAAATTAGAGATATATAGCTACATTTCTTATGAAGGCATCAAATTTCAACTATGTCCTTAAGAGTCTCAAAATTTCTTGAAGTTGAGAACTGGGTGCAGTACTTTGGGAGCTAAATGTAAAATTCGTGTTCTAACTTCGGGAGAAAATATGGATTAATCTAGGTAGATTTTGGCAAAGTTACCTTCTTGAAAGTTATAGATATTTCTTTTATCTTTCCAACAGTATATAGTATGGAATTTTTGGACATTGGAGTCAAAAGTTATGATCTTTATAAGTGG
>JAOTAX010000002.1:10652735-10670559 GCA_025629825.1 Erythroxylum guanchezii | reverse complement strand
TTTGGGTTGTATTGATGATTGATAATAATGTTTGATGATGATGTTTAAACACTTTTGAGCTCAATAATAATATGTTTTTGAATTTTATATTTCTTATTCATTATGTTTATATATACATGATTGCTTGAATAAGAAATTTGTATGTGTTTTCATAATAAGGATAAGGATTGTGTGTTGTTTATATGCAACTTACGAACCTACACATAATAAGTTCTGAATGTAGTGGTATATGGAAGGGGGTATACAACTATACTGTGTATGACTGTCATAACCCACATTATATGATTTGTTATATTGAGGTACTTATGATATTAACGGTTTATAAGACTTAATTTTCTGCTAGCCTTATATTATACTATTAAATTTAATGATTTAACATCCGGCCAAATGAGAGAATGTAAGAAATATGGCATGATGTTATGACCCATATTTTCTATAGGCCCATATTAAATTTAGTTTAAGGTTTTTCTTAATTTAATAGTATATTAAATCTTAACCGTTAATTTAGTACTTGATGGACGTACAAGATTTAATGTTAATAGGTATATAAACTAGACCTCTCCCCACCCTAATTGAGTATGTAGACAAAAATAAAAGACAGAATGAACGTAATTAGCTATCCATCAAATTATTGCTATAGAAAGAGGGTTAAGAGAGAGAAAAACTTGTTTGTGATTGTTGAAAACTCTCTCTATATCATGTTGAATTCTGCTTAAGGTAAGTGATTTATTCGCTTCATATATACGGTTATTATTATATTCAGGATCTTAATGGACTTAAATGATTTATGTATGAATTTATTTGTTGATGTTTGAATATTAAGTATAAAACTTAGTTTTTCCTGGTTTAAGTGAGAATAGAATGTAGAAATTTACAACAATCTTGCAAATAAATTTTTTTTTAATATGAGGAATAAAAAGTATGGCTTAACATTTATTAAGAAAGAAGTGGAAGAATTTTCAAATTTAAAATCAACCCTTTTTTAGTCTAAAATTGGGCCTTTTCGTATCGTTTCAATTTAAAATGATCATCAAGCAAAAGTAGGAATGCAAGCTACCCTCCACCGGAGAAAAGAACATGGAGAGAGAGAGAGAGGATGCAGATTTACCCTACAATAGCAATAATACTTAGTATAAATCTCGTTGAGGTGCGAAATCTTGGAAAGTTTAGTAGTATGCAACTCTATTTCTAACTAATGAAAAAGTTGTTTTCAAATGACTCACGTGATACAATGATTTACTTAAAATATGAACTCAACAACACACTGTATAATTAGGACATAAAAGAGAGATTAATATAAAGATGTTCACTACAAAGAACTCATCAATTTGAGAAACTTTTGAGAAGAGAGTACGCGGTCTTATATTAAGAATAATCTATCAACACTATTGGCACATCGTTCAATCTCCAAAGTGATCACTTAAAAGTATTAAAACATAGAACCAGAAAATTTTCCAAGTAATATAGAAAACATAGCAGAAGGATAGAATTAGAAGGAATGATGCGAAAGACACAATTTTTGGGAAAGCTGCAGCAAAATATCCATCGACTCAAATACACACGTCAAGCTTGTCACAAGAGTCACGTATTATTGAGATAGCAACATAACCTCTTCTCCCATTAAGATACATGTATAGAAACTATAAACTGGTCTTGGGCCTTAACTGGAACTGAAAGGACTGTTGGGATTGGGCTGTATTTGGCGTTGCTTCCCATTTTTGTATGTAGGTGTCTATGATCTCTTGGTTGTTGCTTTCAATGCTTCTTATTCCAGTTCTTTTAAAAGATAATTTTTCTCGTACTTTCTCAAACCCCTAATCTTGAATCTGAAATCTGTCATCAGATTCTCAATTTTTCGACAAGTTCCCAAATCCCCACCGCCCTCCTCTTACTCTTATCGCCTCTCTGTAGGCTTCGTTGTCTTGCTCTTTCCCTCCTTTGAGGTAAGTTCTGCTCTTCTTTTCCTTTCCTTCTCTCTTTTATACATCAATGCATTATAACGAATTTTGGCTTTCACTAAAACGAAATTAGGCTCTTTTAGAAATTGGGCCAGTGTTCTCTTTCCAATCCCCAGCACCGGTACCATTCCTTTCCAGCTCTTTTGCATCCCTATTTGTCTGAGTTCGCCTTCGACTTTGTAGTTTTTTACCACCCAATTGGTATTTAGGTTCAGTTCTTTCTACTTTTTGCAACCATTCAATTTACATTGTCTCTTGCTTCTTTATATCCTGTTTCGTACTGTTTTAGGAACTTCTTTGTGACTATCGTTTTTGGTGTTCTTTTCGATTTTGTTCACTTTTCTTTTTCATTGTGGAAAATGAACTGAAGGTTTGAGAACAGAATTGTCTCTTTTTCAAAGGAACCTTTTTGTTTCTTGGGATTTAGGGATCCGCGTGGATTTGGTAGAAGAAGGTTACCCCCTTTTTGGTTGTGTTCAATTCGTAGCTATGTCGGTTACGGCTGGTGTTAGTGATACTGCATTAGCAATTAGGGAGAAGCTTAGAGGTAAAATTAGTTCAACCAAAGTTAAGAGATACTGGCCTGGAAAAGCCCCTGAGTGGGCTGATGAGGCGGATGAAGATGGGGACATTACAATGGCTAGGGCAGCTGCTGTTGAGAGGTATTTCCCCAGACAAGATGATTCTGATGTTGCCCGACGGGATGACCCCAGACTGCGCCGTTTGGCTGAGAGTAGGATTGATAACCGTGATGAAGTGAGGGCAGAGCATCGCCGAATCCGGCAACCTGAGATTGTTTCCAGAGATGAAGAAGAATACCAAAGGCAAGAAGGCTTGGATGTGGAAGAAGAGGATGAGGAAGCACTGGAGGAAAGGAGGAGGAAGATTAAAGAGAAGTTACTTTTGCGTGAGCAAGAAGAAGCTGCTCTTCTTCCTGAAGAAGAGGAGGAGGAAGCTGAGGAAGAGGAGGAAGAGGAATCGGAGTATGAGACTGACTCTGAAGAGGAAACTACGGGAATTGCGATGGTGAAGCCTGTGTTTGTGCCAAAGTCAGAGAGAGATACCATAGCTGAGCGTGAGCGACTTGAAGCTGAAGAACTAGCTCTTGAGGAAAAACTAAGGAAGAAATTGGAGGAGAGGAAGGTGGAGACGAAACAAATTTTGGTTGAGGAAATTCAGAAAGAAGAACAAATACAGAAGAACTTAGAAATGGAGGCAAATATTGCTGATGTGGATACAGATGATGAAGTGAACGAGGCAGAGGAATATGAAGCTTGGAAGGTGAGAGAGATTGCAAGAATCAAGAAGGATAGGGATGCCCGTGAGGCAATGTTGAAGGAGAAGGAAGAAGTTGAGAGGGTCAGAAACATGACGGAGGAAGAGAGGAGGGAATGGGAGAGGAAGAATCCTAAGCCCGCTGCAACTTCGAAACAGAAGTGGCGGTTTATGCAGAAATATTACCACAAGGGTGCTTTCTTCCAGGCTCAGTCTGATGACCTCGCTGCAACTGTCGGAACAGATAATATTTATAGGCGTGATTTCTCTGCTCCAACAGGAGAAGATAAGATGGACAAAACTATTTTGCCCAAAGTTATGCAAGTCAAACACTTTGGCCGCAGTGGAAGAACAAAATGGACACATCTTGTCAATGAGGATACTACTGATTGGAATAATCCGTAAGTTCACTTCTACAAATTGGTTCTGGTTAATAATTTCATTTTTTGCTTTCTTTGTCCATTCTTCTCTTGTCCAAGCATTTATCTCCAGATCTGATCTTCTGCTCCTTAATTGCCATGAATAATGTGATTTGCATGATGTTTATTTTGTTTTAGCTTATCTTGAGATTTGATCTAAAATAGCTATGGAGCGTTTAAACTGGGTGAAGCATCGAGTTTCAACAAAGAAACATGATAGTACATAGTTAAAAACCAAGATGCACTGTTTGCATGATTTTTAATTTTTGTTTCAAACTGCAGATTAACTAAGGCTCAAGTTCCGATCTTTATGTGTACTCACATGGGTGTCGTAATTTGAGTTAGAGATGAGTTCTTGCCAGTGGGAGAAATTCTTGTTTGGTTGGAAAAACAAAGTTTGAACAATGGTCTTAAGTTGGTTGACTGGCTACTTCGTTGTAGGTATTATATTGTGCTAATGAATTTTTATCTCCATTCCTACATTTCTGATGTTTTATGGTGGGCCAAGTAAACTATTAAACTATAGATGCACAGTAGGCACGTAGAAATAAGACCTATTCATGGCTTTCTTTAACGTGTGATGTTTGTTTTCAAAGAAGGGGATTTTTTTTTTTTTTTTTGCCTTGGAATCTTCCATTTGACGTAGTTGATAGACACTTTTGAATAAGTTTCCACAAATAATTTATCGGAAGTCTGTGCCTTCTATCCCTTTAAATGTATTATTGCGAGTTGCATATTGGTTACTGAATCTGTTCTTGATATGTTCTGTAGGTGGACATTTAATGATCCTCTTCGGGCAAAGTACAATGCAAAAATGGCTGGGATGAATACATCAATTGATAAACCCAAAGGAAATAAGAAATTGAAGGATTGGGACAAGCACTAAGTTATGAACTGTTGCCTAGGTCAAGTAGGAAGGCAGTCTTTTAGTTGTATTCTTACGGTGGAATACAAGGAGCTCTAGTTGGAAATCTCGAAGGCTTTTGTAGTCCTATCCTTGTATGCATGCCTATTTCAACTTTCCAAGAAATGCAAATTCTCGTAAATTTTGGTGTTTGCATATATACTGTTAGCACCCCTCCTAGTAACCAGCATACTAGTACTGATCAGCATACTAGTCCATAGGGATATGATGGAGAAGGGAACAAATACAAATGCCACATAGGCTAGTGGTCAAGAGTTAGTTACACAGAGAGAGAGAGAATGAGAAGGTACAGAGTATATATATAGGATTCGGTATAGGAGGGGGGATTCATTCTGGATTATTGTGGAAAATACAGTCTATGTGGCATTTGTATTTGTTCCCTTCCCCATCATACCCCTATGGACTAGTATATTGATCAGTACTCGCGTGCTGGTTACTAGGAGGGGTGCTAACATACACATTTTCAGTCATATCAGAATTTTACATATATTGATGAAGGGAATATTGCTTAAAACCTTTTGATCTCTAGGATTATTTGCCTCCAATAGAAAATGACTGCTGCTTTTTCTTTTTATTTATTTTCTTTTCATGCGCCTTTATCCTCCAGTTTGCACGTAAGCAGAGAATGTTAGACATAACCTTTGTTCTCTATGTTATCAAATCTGTAATCTCCTATGTATCAATCAATGACAATACCTGCCAAACAACAAGAAGTCGAGAAAGTAATGATTCACTACATTTATCGTGTAAATTCCTCTCTCTCTGCTATCCGTTAAGCTATACTGAAGTGAAGAATAATCGTCATACCATTCCAGTGCTATCAATTTTGTAATGGTCAATTAATGCAACTTCAAATCGTTCGTTTCTCTTGCTAATCTCACGTTCCAAATAAACCGTGAATTACTACCAAGTTGTGTGTACATGGCAGCAATAAAAAGAAAAAAGAAAGGGAAAACCAAATCAGGCCAAACTGCATTAGAAGGCCCATTCAATTGCTGTTAATTAGGGCTTCTTCGGCCCATATTTCAGGTCAATCTCTTCTTCTCCCATGTCCCCTTCTCAAGCATAGTATTGTCTGTTCGGTTTTACATCCAATGGTTCAGTCCTTTCTCATTTTATGAAGTTTGATGTCCATGGCAGAAGAAGACTCAAAGCCCGAATCTATCCTGCCTCCTTCTCCCGTACTCTTTCTTTCTCCGTCTATATATATAATTATGTACTTTATGTTTTTATGCAATTGGATGCGAGTTAGATTGGTGAATTTTCTGTGGTTATGAGGATTCATATCAACGTTGATGACTTCCGGGATTTCTCGGATAGGGCTGATTATCATAGGCTTCTTAGGGTAGATATTGGCAGACATTCACTTCGTAGTTTTTTTAATTGTACGTAAATATAATTGATAGGACACTGATTTATGTCTTCGGTAAAAGAT
Organism: Erythroxylum guanchezii; assembly: GCA_025629825.1. Lineage (NCBI taxonomy): Eukaryota > Viridiplantae > Streptophyta > Magnoliopsida > Malpighiales > Erythroxylaceae > Erythroxylum > Erythroxylum guanchezii. The sequence continues at coordinate 10,664,547 of JAOTAX010000002.1, read as the reverse complement.
TGATTTCCCCCTTTTTGAAATAGTATTTAAGCGCATTCAATGGAAAGCAAACTGTGATTGTGTGACTAGCTGTTTCTTGAACTGGATGATGTGAAATAATTCTTGTATAGGGGCGGATGTTTCGAAAGCTCATTTAGTTTATGTTTAGATGATATCACCATAACTATGTATGAGGCTATGATTGTGATAATATGACCAATGATCGGGTCACTAACTTGAGAGGAGTTAATCATTGTGACTAACTTAAGAGGAGTTGCGCCTTTTTAATTTTGCTAGGGATGTTGACTGTATTGATTTTGGTTTATGCAATAGATTGTGGAGGTCCTGTGCAAAAGGTCACATAAGACTAGCCGCTTTGCAGTGGGTAGCAAGGCAGGATTTGCCGTTTCTCTGATAAACAGAAAGTTGGAGGATGGTGCCCCCATTGCTTTGTACATTGAAGCAGTTAAGGATGGGGAAGAACCTATAAGTTTTGGCCCTGATGCAGTTCTTGTGAATTATGGTGATGGTTGGAAGTTACAAACAGTTACCGAGCTGGATTATGGTTGTAAGTCATTCCTCTTATCATGTCTCTTGTTCTGTTAAGCAGTTATTGAATACAGCAGTAGGATGTTGGGTTACTAATATCTTTTTTTTCTTTCTAAAAGTAGGTATTAGGAAAAAGGAGCATGTTCAGGTGATTCCAACACAGATCCTTAATAAAGTGGTACGAGTTTTAAAATTCTCTGGTCTGAATTTACGTTGCGTGTTTTGCCTTATTAAAACATTTTTAAATTCCATTCTCCAAAAGATTTTCTTGAGAATATTTCCGTTAGAAATATATAATTAACTGCAGCACAATAAAGTTAGAAATTCACTGCTTGGTCAGCTGTTAGTAGCACAATAAAGAAAATTTGCATGCTTTTTCAAAGACTTGGACATGCAAATTGCGATGAAATTTTTCTTATTTATTAGGCTCGTGGTAGAGTTCAAGTTGGCCTTGGTTGCTAGAATCTTTCCTTTCTGCTTGATTTAGCTCCCGTTCATTAGACATTAGTTGCCTTGACTGACCTTTAAAAGGATCCTTTTGTTCCAAGGTTTTCGCTAGCGCTCTCTCTTCTGCTTTCTGCCTCTGAATTTGATAGCTCTTCTCTTCTATTGTATCTTTAGGCCTATATAAACATTGAATAAATTAAGTCAAACGGTCATATCTCTCCTGTCTTCAATGGATTCTTCTATTTGCACTTGTTTGCAAATGTACTTGTTGGTTTACCAATAATACTCAATTTGGCATTTTTTCATAAGCTACATCTTAAATATTTGTTCAATAATTTCCTAGTTCAATGCTCAAGTGAGCAGTAATTAAACATAAGGTGCCTGCAATGCCTTACAGCACGATTTTGACAATCTTGACTTGCTTCCAATGTTGAGTTAATCTATTTAGGGCTTAAGCCTGATCTTCTGGAATTTGAGGTTCTAAGGCTGGTATTTTTGAACAAGGCTAGCTGTTATTTCATCATTTTGGTCTTATTATGGTGTTTATTTCACTTCCTTATAATGGAAATCTTTGATTACACTTTTCTTACCTGACGAAAATCGAATCTCCCTCTTTCTCCTCAGCAGACATCTGATGGTACGCATAGTACGAAGGCAGTTGTCAAGCCAGGAATCAGCTTTTTGTACATTGCAAAAATATTGGTAGCCTTTGGGTTGATTTTTGTGCTTGGTGCAATTTTCACGTTGGCTCTTGAGAATCTTCCCAGACTGTTACTCTTTGTTAAAACATTGACATAATGTTTTATTGACTATTCCGAATATATGCAATGGATTTAATATGTTATTTACTAGACCAGTAATTAGAGGAGAGTCCTCTATAAAAGTATAAGGTGCTATGCATTAGTATTACGTGGTGAAAGTTTCACCAATGAAAGTTCGTGGGTTTGTGCATACGAGTTGTGGAAGAAAATTGATGGTGGAAGATGGGGAACTACTAGATTAATATCAAAGCCAAGACTACGCTCAAAAACCTGAACATAGCTTTACCACTCTAATGAACTCTGTACCTGATGCAAATTCTACTGTTGGGTTTATCGTGGCATTTTGAAAGAATTTACTTTGTTGTTGGAATAGTCAAAGGATGCGTAGCATGTGTTATAAAGCTTCGTGCGGTTTAACCGATCTGTTTCTATCGCTACACGGGCTGGGTGAATGTGTTTCTTGCGGAAATCCCCACGTGCTTGTATTTTGACGTCCGGTACTGCTTGGCAATGCTAACTGGGGCTTTAGTGTCTGCTATTGCAAACTAAAGGACTCCTTGAAATTATTTCCTCATTTTGGGGCTCCTGTGAACTTCATGTAGTTCATGCTCATTACCGACTTCAAGCACCAACATGTTGACAGCTTAACTGAGCATCAACTTGAAACTTATACTTGGAAAATATTGAATTTCTTATATATAGATTTATTTACAATAATTAAGTCCATTTTTAATGTCTCTGCCCACGGTACTAATGATAGAATAATAGATAATAAAAATTTTGAAATTTATTAATAATTAGAAAATCTCTTAAAAGGATCAAATTTATCAGTATACATAATTTTAATTTTTTTTTGAAAAATCGGATCATGCTATTAAAATTGAAGAAAGAAATACCTTTGTTAAAATCTTTATACTATAACTAGTATAAATAAGTAAAACCTTTAATAAAAAATGATTAAATATGTTAATACATATAATATTTAAGAGATATGTTTTACGATTTTCATTATTTTCTTCTAAATTTAGTAGAATCTAACATTTAATAATAGTCCTACTTCCTTTTCCTTTTCTTGTTATCCAAACATGACAAATTTTAAGGGATAAAAATATTTTAGTTTTTTTTAATATTACATATAAAGACTCGCAATTAAAAAACGAATATAAGATCAATTCCTTTACAATTAACTTACAAAATCTACTAGAAAGTCGTGAATAAAACCTTTTCTTTTAAAATCTTAATATATAGCCATAAAGGTAAAATCATATTCTTAGAAACTAATTTGATAAAATCTAATACTATAATACCAAAATCAAATAAATGACAATATATAACTCTTCCGTATGAGTGGGTTCTTGAAGGAGCAATAAGCACAAATAAAAGAGAAAAAAAAATTGAAAAACTGTAAAAGAGAAAAAAAAGAAGACTTGCTCATGGCTCAAATGCTCTCAGCCAAAATCATAATACTGATAAACAAATGCAACCATAGAGAGAGACAAACATCTTTAATTTGCAGACTATTTACATCTTTGCACAAATATTACACTGAGGCGTCTTTTGGTCTATGCTTACAAAGTAAGTATACAAACAACATTTGGGAAGGGAGGTTTTTTATACAGCAAAGAGATTCTGCTGTAAGAACCACAATAAGATGGTGCAATGTGCAATCCATTCTAAGCTAAGCTAAGCTATCAACAGAGCTCCGATATATTTCATCGGCATGCGCAGCAGGAACATAGACTGCATCCTTTAGTGAGCTATGAGTTCGCCCATAAAGCGCATAAACAAACACACCGATTAAGAGCCATATGGAAACACGGGTCCACGTAGCAACACTGAAAGTTTGAGAGACCAAGCGTGGTATATCAGAACTATAGCGTGGTGTCAGATAAAATTTTCCAAGGCCAAATCTCAGTTAAAAAATTCAAGCATGTATGTCAAATGGATTCTATACATGGTAACTTGCAACTATAGCTTAATGTCTACTCACCCCAAATTTATAAGCAGGTAGGTGTTAATGAGAATGCAGATGATCGGAAGGAGTGGAACAAATGGACAAATAAATCCTGCAAGGAGATCAGAATTTCATTTCATAAATTAGCTTAAACTCATTAGAAACTCACACTTAACTAGTTTGACGCTGCTAAAGCATTAGGGATAAATAAATTATGTTTCTCATATACAATTACATGCACTAGATGAAACAAAAGAATTATAATCAATACTTGGTTTAAGCATGAAACTATTCTTTACTGCAACATCACTGCCTTAAGAAATTTAGGGGCACTGTACACTCCTGCAGATACCAAGGCCGGAACCAAGTCTCTGCAGATTTGACATATGTATCAAGTGATGACGCATATGTCAAAAGCTGACATGGGATTTCAATTTTGTTTCAAGAAAACTAACTGCATCAATCAAACAAGGGAAAAAGGGAGAAGAATGAGTACCTCCAGTATGGCCAAAGCTGTGCCTTGCCTCATCTTGTTCTATACAGGTCAATACAGCAAGACCAAACAGAAGAAGAAGACCACCAACTCCACATGACGTAAAACGAAGAAGCCTGATGGATGAAACATGAAGCTAATTAATCTCAGGAAGGAAAGCAGAAGTATGCAGTTGGATGTGGCCATTAGCCCATACTACAGAAGCAACAGACTGCAGATGCAGTATAGCTGAGTCTTAAACTTCAATCACAGAAAAATCTCTCTGAGTTTAAAGTTGTGGCTATCCACAATTGAAAAAACAAAATTCATAAAGATAATTCAGTATTACCCTTATCAATGTCCTTGCTCAAGTATTCAGAAGTACAACCGTAGCCAATTAATGCTGAACTCAGAAACATGGTTAAAATACATCTACCAACCTTGGAAGACTTGTATCTGAAGCTGCATGTGTAAGCACTAGTGCCCCAAAACATGTGAATGCTATGGTCCACCCAGCAACTTTTCGTCTGTTTTCTTCATTTAGGACAACTGAGATGATAAAAGAAAAGATGAAAATTAGATGTGGTAAGATTGAGGCCAACCATTAAATTACACGGAATCTGCCACGGAGACCTTGCGATACAATACAAGATGCATCAAGAAATATTTTACAGCAAAAATTCCTTTGCATACTTTGATCAGCATATCTGAGATGCCTGAGTGGACCAAAGAAAGTTTTGCATTGGAAAGACCCCAATTTTAATGCTTGTATACTATCATTCACTTTCAAACTCAATTGATTACAACTCAGTTTATAAAGATACAGGATTATATATGTACTTTTAGTTTAGGCATAAGAGAATAAATTAATCACGCAGATACAGTTAAGTCAGAAGAATAGGTATGCGATTCATTTGCAGCATCTGTTTCTTTCATCAAGAGTTCTACTAATTGATATGTTTGCACAGATAACTGAAATTCAAGTTCTTACTTGGTTGATTCTGGCTCTGCCTGTGATGAAAATTGAGAACTTTTCTTTATAGATCTATTCAGCTTAAATGCCTCATTGAAAGGTGTACAACAGGTTTTTATCAAGAACAAATATTAGCCCAATAGGAATTATAGAGGCATTCACATAGGAAAAGGCACAAATGTCAGATCTCTTCCTTCAGACGGTGGACTAAATCTAACATGGGGATGTGCTCATATTAGCAAAAAGATCTCAGAATCCATAAACATTCCAGAAGAAACTTACAATTTGCTTGAACTTCCTTTTTGACAATTGCAGGGTATTCAACTTCTGCATTCTTTTTGCATAGTAAAGGTAAAGAGCCATCATTTGTCCCTTCAATATTGTGGGTACACTGACTGAACCGCAACGACACAGAATCAATTGTTTCCTGAAGTGAGGATGGAAACGGCACCTCATCTGGTGGGACATATCTCAATATCAGTACAGAAATTGCAACCATGGTGAAAGCAAGAAGGGTACCAACACTGACCTGCAAAAAAGCATCACCAAGAAGAGCTTAATAGACAAGCATATATCAACTTATAAGCATATTTAATTATCTAGTTGGTAATAATAGGGGAGAAGTAGATCTCCAGTTTCCCTGGACCATGTGATTGGAAGGGGGATTATCCACCCTTACATGGGTAGGCTATAGAGGGGAATATTCAATTGCGCTTCCTTCTTAGCATTAATCCAAGTACATGATTTGCTACATTATGAGAAATGATCCTTGACTTTTTGGAGGGCTTCGTGAGTGTGAAGAAATGGAATACTAAGTGATGATGACAAAAACTTACCATCCCAGCCAGCTGTGAAACATCCATGAAAAATGCCAAGATTGCAGCACCAAGACCAGTAGCCAATGTACTCTTCACTGGTACTTGAGTACTTCTATTAACATCCGAAAAGAAAGGCGGAAGCAATCCATCTCTAGACATTGCCATCAAAATTCGTGGCTGACAGACAACAAGGTAATTGGCAACTCAAAACGGAATCCAATTAAATAATATGTCAACCAGAAAGAAAAACAAAGAAAGCCAATCAGTCAAGAGGACATAGCCTCCCTCATATCTAGATCTTGTGTCTCATTCAAAACTAAAAGTAGCCCTGCTAATATTTGATGAATCCGGTGATGATCAAAACTTGAAGTTAAAGAGATAGAGACTTCAGCATCTTCCACCTTTTCTCCTCCTTTCAAACTAAGATGAGTGGAAAGGATATCTAGTGACAGCATAACTTCCACAAGTATTTATTCTATAAACATGCCCCACTGCCCACCGTGCACATGTTTTCCTAAGCATGTGCTTGCTGGCATCTTAATCTAGCCATTAACACAGGCTTGAAATCTTTTCTTCCTTGATATATGTTGTTGAGACTTAATGTAATAGCTTTTACTCAATATTACAATGGCTAAGATAACCCAGGCAGCTATTACAGCATTCTTTTCATCAATGACTTCAGGCTCTCTCTCAATGCAAGACAGGGTACCAAAATAAACTCCAACATTGAAGTTAGAAGTTTAAGTTCTTAGCAAGACATTATAAGGCAAAGTATATGGTTTTTCCAACATTTAATGCTGTAATAGGCTTCTTGTTAATCTTTACTTTTCATCTACAAAATCAAATGAGAAGTGGGCTGACTAAATCATTTTTCACAATAGACAAAAATAGAGCTCTTTGTAAATACAAATTGAAATTCAACTTTTGGAAGCAATCAAAAGGATCAAGAATATCATTTCATCAATAAAACAGATAATCATAAATTAGAAAACAGTACAAGGACCATGGATCAGTCATTAGGTACAATGCAGTCAATAATAAGAATTGGTGAACATTCAAAATTTACCAAAAGGTATTTAGGACAGCGCATACTGTTGTTGTTGGTAAAAAAAAAAGTGAAATAGCTTTAATTACCTGAGGAAGTAATGAACCCATCAATGTTGAGCAAAGAGCCATAACAGCTCCTGCAGTAATTATGTACCTGGAATTACGACAAGGAAAATGAACCTTTAACCAAACATCATACATGATAAAGTTAGCTCCAACGAGAAATAGAAAAGCAAAGGTAAAATGAAGCTCAATCGGTGACAACTTCAAAAACTTACGCTGCCCATTGCATGCCATGGCTAGCAAATGCTGAGGAGATGGGAGTATCAGGATTCATTGCATGATAAGGTACCAGACCAACAATGACAACAGAGACGAGCATGTATAAACCACAACATATAGATAGCGCAAATCCTATTCCCATTGGCAAATCTCTCTGAGGATTCTTTACCTATCAAATAAATTGTGACATACATTTGCAAATTTGAACTTTCAAAGTTATGGTGCTGCTAATGGAAATAAAAGTATGCATAAAAGCGAGAAATTGGAAAAGGGCAGTACAATGCACATACTTCCTCAGCAGTGCTGGCGACAGAATCAAAACCTATGTATGAAAAGAAGACTGTAGCAGACCCTGCAAGCATCCCATCTACCCCAAATGGGAAATACCTGCAACCAAGCCACATTAGATTAGCCAACCTCTGTTCAAGAATGATAATTCAAGAGTATCTTTAGCATGAGATGCCTATTACCCGGTAGGAAGATTGTAACCAGCCCATCCAGTCTTGACACCGAGATAAGTACCAGCTATTATAACAAAGAGCATGGCACAAACGTTCACAGTTGTTACAACACCTTGAGCCACTGTACTCTGTGCAATAGATTTCATTTAAGTAATGTGAGAAGAAAAAAAGAAAAAGAAAAAGTAGAAGCAAACAAGTTCCATACAGGGACAGAATAAAAATGACAAAAAGGAAATTCATTTACCTCCTTGATACCAACACACAACAGCCCAGTCACAATAAATACTAGAATTGCAGCACATGGATCAACCACAACATCAAGCCCAGGAATATGTTGACGGGCTAAAAATGCAGGCAGACTGTCTGGACCTCCAAACAGTAAAGCCTAAATGCATACAAGTGGTGCGAATATTAAACCAACAGAACAACACAAAACTTCTCCACCATTAAAACTTAACATGTAGAGAAATCCTAGGTCCTCAAAGTTTTACATATAGAGTAAACTGAAAGTGAATACTCGCGGTCAAGTATTTAGTAAAACATTAACAAAATGCAGAAAGAGTTCAGGACAGAAAGAGTTCAGGACAGATAAATTCACCGTACCAGATTAGGGGATATGCCACGAGCAACTGCTGATCCACCAATTGTGTATTCCAATATTAGAGCCCACCCAATCAACCACGCAACACTGCATATACCCATTTGATAAATTACAAAAAAAAAAAAGGCATATAGATAATTGCTTGCACAATGATATATCCATTTGTTGAACTTAAATTGTAAAGAAGTAAACCTAAAGTCGATGGAATAATCATCCTATCAGAAAAAGGGCAAAATAAGTCAAAATCCTAAGTTAACCTTGCGTCCCAACCATGCAAGAGGGCTAAAACACTTACCCTTCTCCAACACATATGTAAGAATAATGATATGCACTGCCAGCAGATGGACATCGACTTGCAAGTTCAGCATAACAGAAGGCAGAAAGAGCAGCAGCAATTCCAGCTATCAGAAAGGAAATTGTAAGAGCTGGTCCAGAATGCTCTCTGGCCACTGTTCCGACAAGAATATAAACTCCAGCTCCAATTGTTGAGCCCACACCTGATCAGATAAGTTCAAAAGAATTCAGTTTTAAGCTATCAAAAAAGAAAGGGCAGATCGGTATCTTGCAATTGGTCAGCCAAATTCTTCAGCATACATAAACAACCATCTCCTGATGCTACCAAGAAAGAGAATTACGTAGACAAGGTCAATCTCCAACTAGTATTAAACATCCAAATGTTTCCTCTATCCATGTAAAGTAGAAAAATCTGAATACCAAGATAAATAGTTGATATCTACTGTAATCAGCATTTATCGCCTCACAGGCCCTTAAAATTAAAATTGTCAAACGGTGAACCTTAAGATCGCAAAATCACAAAAGCAATGATACATAAACACAAACCCCAATCAAATTTCAACTGAATAAGGACAAGAGAAGGCGAAATAAAGATGAAGAAGAAGGAGACCTACCTATTGCTATAAGGTGAAGAATCGATAACTCTTTTGCTAACTGGTAGTGCCCGTGAGCTTTAACATGAACAGAATCAACCTGTTTTCTCCTTATCAAACCCCTAACACAACCTCCCCAGACACCGGTTCCACCATCCGTTTGCGAATCATTGAGAAAACCCATCAAATTTCCCAACTTTTCCCTTACTATGAAACACCCAACAAATTATATGAACAACCACGATAATCCCAAAAAATTTTCGCAACTCTGTGAGTAATTTACAAAATGGGTATTCCCTATTCCCAAAATATACAGAAACGAATGTTTTCAGCCTCTTGAAAGTATTCTGTTATACACAGAAGCGAAAAGAAATAAGAGATAGATCTTAATCCCAGAACAGCCCTCCTCCCCTATGCAATAAAAGAACTTGGAGGACCTGATTCCCTGACAATTCCAAGAGGGAAGGGGGCAGATTCTGAAGAGATCTCCGTGTTCGACAAGAGAGAATAAAATACAGCGAAAAGAAAAGAACTTGGGTTATACTTTATAGCCGAATCGTACGACTCTCCCTAACTGTTGTGACTTAGCTTGGATTAGATACTGTGCCGCCTGCTTGCTTCAATTATGTATGGGATGTGTAGGCCCCACCTCTCTTCCGTTGTAATAGAATCTACTGGGGCTCACAAGTCACAATTTCTTTATTCAATGATTATTTAATTGTTTTTTTTAATCATTATTTGTAAACAGAGCAACCTCTGTTATTATAGCCTTTTTGCTTACTGTGTGTTTTCAATCATAAGTTTGAGCTTTTTTTTGTTGACTGAATTGTATTAGCTATTCGTTGATTTTATTGATAATTAGTTAATAATAGAGTATATCAGTTAATTTGATCAGTGGATAATATCAACTATTTATTAGAGATATTTGGTAAAATTATTCATTTAGTATTAATTGTATATGTACAAAATAACTTATGAAGACATGATTTTTAAAAAAATATTATAAACTATTTTGTAGAATATTAAAGAAGGTTCATTTTTCATAATTAATAAATGTAAAAAAAAATATCAAAAGTAGTATTATCTAGTGTTTTTTGTAATTCTAAAATTGTATGTATTTTTAATTTTTTTTTGATAGATCAAATTCAGATTAGCATAATATAGAAAAAAAATATTAGTCAATTTTGTAATTAACTGCGACTAAAGTTTTTAAAAAAGAGAGAGAGAGAGAGATGTAACCGAAATTTCAGTAAAATTTTGAGGTCTAATTTAAATAAACTATTTTCTTTAGAGAAAGAAATTATAACAGAAACTAGGAAGAGTAATAGAAAGTTATAGGTGAACAACTATGTTATTTGTAGAACCGAGAATATAGGTGAACAACTATGTTGTTGTCTTCCATGAACTTAAATGCCCTTTTTACATGAGGTTTCAGACAATGTTACAATCATCATTAATGTACATTTTGTATAAGTTGAAAGCCAAACATTGGTAGGGAGGAGCTTCTAATAAATCACCTGAGTGGGTTAACTTGATTGGGTTTAATCAATTAACCCACTCAGCTACTTACTACTAAATAAACTGAGTGGGTTACTTGATTAGGTTCAATCAATTATCCCACTCAGCTAATTACCAAACACACTTATTAGTTGTTTGACATGGTCAAACAACTTAAACTTTTTAATCAGCCAAAAAATGACTGATGAGTCATTCACCAAATGGGCCTTTGATGAGGTCATCTCTATTGATGAGAAAGTGATCCTAGGATGAGACTTTAATAGTTATATAGGGGCAGACGGATATCCATAGATTCATGGAGGTTTCAGATATGAAGATAGGAATGATAGATAGATTGCTTTATTGGACATGATGGTACCGTTCGAGTTAATGATAATCAATTCTTTATTCAAGAAAAACAAGAAACAACTGGCGACTTTCAAGAGAAAATCAAAAAACCTCAAATTGATTATTTCCTTGTAAGTTGGTGCGATTAACCAAGGTGTAAGGATTGTAAGGTGATTCTAAAAACTTGCTTGTCAACGCAGCATAGACTACTAGTATTAGATCTTGTAATTAAGGGATGGAGGAAGAAGAAAAGTCTTGGGAGGTATATTAGAGTCAGATGATGGAATCTGAAAGGGGATATAAGCTGGAACAATTTAAGGATAAATTAAGATATAGAGATTAATGGAAATTAAAAGGAGATGCTAATCAAATGTGAGAGGGAATGGCAACTCTTTTAAGGAATACTGCCAAAGACATCTTGGGGCTTTCTAAAGAGCTTATGGGTGGTAAGAAGGAATCTTAATGATAGAATGAAGATGTATAAGATAAGATGAAAGCCAAAAAAGGTGCCTATAAAGCACTATTGGATAGTATCACAGTGGCAGGGAAAGTAGCTAATAGAAAAAGGTATCAATTAGCAAAAAAAGAGGCAAAAAGGAGGATCTCAGTAGCTAAGAGTAGAGCTTACGAGAATTTGTACAATAGATTGGTTACTTAAAGGGATAAAAGGACATTTTTTAGTTGGCGGGAGCTAGGGAAAGAAAAATGAGAGACTTAGATCAAGTTTGATGTATAA
>JAOTAX010000002.1:10609791-10642366 GCA_025629825.1 Erythroxylum guanchezii | reverse complement strand
ACACATATTAATTACTATTTGAAGTAGAAGTATTGAGTGTTATACATTAGTTGTTACTTATAATAGCAATGTTCAAGATTAACATTTAATAACATAGAATTAAAGTAGTTTTTTTCCTTTTCTTCTTTTTTTCACTCAAAAATTAATATAGTAAATACTAGTGAATTTATTGTTATTAATATCCTCTTAAATTATGTCTAACTATATGATAGTCTTTTTGGGTGTTTCAGGTTCAGGTTTAAACCTAAATCTATAAATCAGGTTCGGTTCGGTTAACTGCTATAGGTGCGGTTTAGATTCGGTTAACCTAGAACCGTAAGTTAGAAACCTGAACCTGAACCATGAACCTGATTTTTCAGGTTCAGTTTGAAACGAACCTGATTTTTTAGGGTTTGGTTAACCTTATTTACAAGTTCGGTTCATGCGGTTCAGGTCCGGTTCATAGATTCGCGGGTTTTCTTGAACACCCCTAGCAAAGATCATGTTATCTATAGGATATAAGCAAAGTCAAGGAGATCACACCTTATTCATTAAGCATTCAGCCATAGGAAAGTAACAGTATGATGGCATCATACTCACAGGATGATGAGATAGAGCAGTAGATCTTGAGTAATTGTTTAGCTAAGGAGTTTGAGATTAAGACCTTGGGAAGGTTAAGGTATTTTCTCGAAATTGAAGTATCACACTCCAGGAGAGGAATTTTTATATCCCAACAGAAGTATGTTACTAATTTACTTAAGGAGACAGGGAAGGCTGTATGTAAACCCGCAAACACACCCATGGAGCCGAACCTTAAGCTGGGAAAAGCAGAGGAAGATGTTTCAGTCAATAGGGAAATGTATCAACGACTTGTAAGACGACTAATTTACTTGGCTCATATCAGACCTGATATAGCCTATGCGGTAAGTATGGTAAGTCAGTTTATGAATAGTCCTAAAGAAGTTCACTTATAGGCAACACATAGAATTTTGCAATACCTTAAGTGAACTCCAGGAAGAGGGATTTTGTTCAAAAGAAATGGAGATATGACACTTGAAGCATATATCGATGCTGACTATACAGGATTAGTAGTGAATAGAATATCTACATCAGGTTACTATGCCTTTCTTGGAGGGAATTTGATCACATAGAGAAGTAAGAAACATGGAGGTAGAATTTCGTGCAATGGCACAAGGTATATGTGAATTGCTTTGGGTGAAAATCATTCAAGAAGACTTAAAGATTAAGTGGGATGCTCCTATAAGGCTTTACTGTGATAATAAATCAGCAATAAACATGGCCCACAACCCAGTTCAGCATGATAGGACTAAGCACATCGAGGTGGATAGACATTTCATCAAGGAGAAGTTAGACAGTGGTTCGATATGCACTCCGTATCTGCCAACACATGGACAACTTGCTGACATTCTCACTAAAGGGTTGAATAGTTCAATATTTGAAAACATTGTATCCAAGTTGAGAATAGAAAATTCCTATTCACCAGCTTGAGGGAGAGTGTTAAATTATGTTCTAATAAGTATAGATACTGTATTAGATAAATATCAAATATGAAAGATAAATATCATATATAAGATATGAATTAGGATTCCTAAAGATAAGAGATCCTCAAATATGGTTAGATTCCCAGTTCAGTTGGATTAGGAGATTTGTTTCCTAATCTATGTTGGTACTCTTTGTGTATATATATCCTATTAAGTGTCAATAAAGGGGTCCCTTGACACCGTAAATTCTGATACTACGGTTGGTAGTTTTGAGACAGCGATTGAAATGAATTGTGTGTTACACATTCTACAGTTCCAATGAAGGCACTGTTTTTAACAGGGAGAGTTTTAGACTTCTGGCTCTTTTGAAGTTGACAATCTTTTCGCTGTGTATACAATACAACTAAAAAAGATAACCCCATTGTCCCATAAACTACTATGTTATTGCACTTTCTATCCCCAGGAAGTAATTAGGAACCTTTTCTTTTAGGCTCGGATATAAAAAGAAGCATGTATTAGCTATATTTATATCCCATATATTGCACATGAAAGGGGTGAAGCTCAACATAGAACAAAGACAAGGAATCGAAAGAGCAGCACAATCATCAGTCAGAAAATATCAAATATCCCCATCAGTTCCTCTTTTGTTCTCTTCGCCCCATTTTCCTTCCCACCTAATTGCCCTGATCAAATGTTACAAATAAGACTTATGCCTACTCTCAATCTTCTTGCCTAGGACTCCCATTAGCATCGCCATCATCTAGCTGGACCCATAAACCTTGGCTTCTTTCTGCTCCATTTTCCCAGGCTTGTTGCCTTACACTCCTGTCATTCGTATCACCACCATCAGAGAATTGTGCCCATGCAGTTCGACTCTTACTGCCACCGACTTTATCCTCCTCACATCCTGCAACTGTCTTTAGGAGCTCAGATTGCAATGATGGACAGTGCTCTTTCAAATGTTGAAAACCATCAGAGTGCATAACAGCTGCATCCAACAAGATGATCAGAAAACACAGCATAAGATTTGTGATTTAAATGACTCAGAGTAACAAAAGAAACTTCAAAATAAAGGAATAATTATGAGCCATCTGGTAGATCTTTGATCAGGAGGGAGCAGAAATTGAAAAAAGAACATTAGCTCAGTAACTAAAGATCACCGCTATAATAGCGGTGATCTTACATAGCTAACACGTCAGAACAGATAAGAAGAAACCCACATTCATAACATAATGTTGATGTATTACTCAACGGAGGAATGGTTAAAAGATCAAAGCCAAATTCAGCTGATATGCAGCGATGGTACCCCTCCCATCTTGTTAGCACTCCTCCTAATGATCAGCATACTAGTACTGATCTGCATACTAGTCTATAGGGGTATGATGGGGAAGGGAACAAACACAAATGCCACATAGGCTAGTGGTTAGGAGTTAGTTATGGAGAGAGAGAGAGAGAGAGAGAGAATGAGAAGGTACAGAGTATATATATAGGATTCGGTATAGGAGGGAGGATTCATTCTGGATTATTGTGGAAAATACAGCTATTGTATTGGCCTGGGAATTACATTTCCAGGAGGTATCCCACTATTGTATCTACTGATTTAGTAAATAATAGAATCTCTACTTCGGTTACCTATCACATCTACACACATAAATGTACAAATGCATGTATTATATCTTACTCCTGTTTAAGCTAAAAATCATAATGTCAGTCTGTGTTAATACGACGAACAAACTGTTTTTAGGTCAGTAACCTAGCATGGTAAGTTTGTCAAACAAACCAAGTGACTTGTTTATGAGGAACCATTACTATACAATACTATTATGCATTTAAGCCTAGACTTTGGTTTAATTATATCTGTTCATGATAGATATGCATATAGGCATATAAGAAGCAAGTTTAGGTCAAACTAACTTCATGCATAGGTTCTTTTATTTGAATTTGCCCCTGCCAATCAAACTGTTAGAGCCAATTGGTAATAGAAATGAAACGGCAGGTATTTAACCTTGGAACAGGGAAAGGAAAATAAAAAATCTTTCTTCTATTTCACAACATGAAGAAAAAAAAAAAGAAAAAAAGAGATAAACCTATAAAGATGAATAGGTTGACAGCTTCTTAGGGAAACTTAATGATCATAACTTGGGAGTACAGTAAAATTTCACTAAACTTAATGATCATAACTTGGGAGTAGAGTAAAATTTCACTATAATATCATATACATTCGTTAACAAATGAAAATTTCCAAGAAAATGTTCTTTCCTTTGTTGTTGTTCCATCAATCTCAGGACATCCAGCATGTAGTACTAGTATGGCGTGAAATGGAAACTTATAAAACTGGAAGCATTTATGAAAGAAGAGACTCACATCATTGCTAAGAGTATCAATAAATACTTTTCTTGCATTTCCCATGGGACCAGTTGCTGATCAACTGCCATGAAAGTGATCATCCTCGCAACTATCTTTAATTTGTTTCTCCACAAAGGTGTAATAATTTTAAGAACAGTAATGAACCTGACCAGCATTACAAGTAAAACTTCTGACACAAATAATTCCTATCTACACCCACTGTGCCTCATATGTTGAAGAAAAGATTCATGATGAACAAAATATTGTATGGGTATTATATATACACCTACGCAGTGCGTACAGCTTGGTCAAGCCAAAGTCAGAACCAACCCTGTAACCAGAAACCATAAACAATGCAAGAATACAACACAAACCATCTTCTCTAACTCATGAAATAACCACATACAGGATCAATTCACAACTAATTGCAACTCAGACTACCTACAGAAACAGCATAGATCTTAAGTGCATTTGGATACCGGTAGCATATGCAAATTCACCATGAGCATCATTTTGATAAGAATTAGAAACAGCTCACAGTGTTTACTATGCAAGATAAATGAATTCATAACAAGAGGAATTTACCTTTTAGATTTTCAACAGCAAATCTTAGGCAAATGGATTTCAAATCCATAGCATGATAACGATCAGCCAGAGATAGAATATTGGCCACAGAATTCACGGATATGTCCTTGCAGAGTACAGATTCACACATCAATCTAAGTCTAGGTAAGTCATATTTGTCTGCCGCAGCCAAAAGTTTTGCAGCTAATGTGTCCGACACTGAGGGCATAGAAGATGAACTCGATGGAGAAAGCTCGTCATCTTCAATCAATGTATCCTTGTATATGAAGTGTAACAAAGCCTTACAGTGCACATGTGAGAGAATATCAAAAAGAAGGTTAAATATATTCTTCATATGACAGGTTATACCTTTCACAATACAGATATCTGTACATTTCACAACTTACTACTAACCACATTTTTCTTGAGCTTATTCTTTACATTCTAATCTGCATTGGCATTGAGCATCTTAAATGTTTTCCTATGGTGAAAATCAATAATGATCTCTATTAAAAATAGATGGTGGATACAAATTGTTGGACCAAAATGAAGTTTCTTTTATAAGAGATTGCAGAGAGTTCAGTTCTGATGCTTTAATTGAGTCGGACAAAAAAGGAAGTGAAAATCTTTTTCGTCCACTCTATCATGCTGGCAAGCCTCATCTGCTAAAACATGAACGTTTATTTTCTTTTTTCACTTAGGTTGCTTCAAGTAAATATCATTAGCAGATAGAGTACATAAGATTAGACCTGTTATTTACATCAATGAACAAAATGAATTACTTTGGAATAGCTTTATATCATACATATGTGTATCACTGCATGGTTCTAACTAATGCTTCCTTATCCCAAAGTAAACAAAAACCACTGAGAATATATGTATACCTTGAAAACCTTAGGTTCCATATCTGTAATAACAATTTCGTTGTTTTCTTCCTCCATCGCATCTAAAAGCTCCCTTTCAAAGATAGGAGATCTAGCAGCCAACACCAACTTGTGAGCATGGAGTTTTTCTCCACACACATCAAAAGTGACATCAGAAAATTCCTCATTCTCCAATAGCAAACCGAACTGGGAACCAATATCCGAGTCGGGAACCTTTATAGGATGCAGCCTGGAGCAATCAATTGCAGAAACCACGACACCAACAGTGCAGTGAATCTTCAAGCAATCATTCTTAAGGAAATCTGACGTTTCAAGCATTGCCCTCCGGAAAAAACGTTTGTAACCCCTGAAAAAAATAAGGAGAATTAACTAGAATAAACCAGAAACCCTAAGTTGATGGCATTGCAACAAATTTATAGGAAATGAAGGAATTACACACAGACCACATGCTGCCGCGATACTTGAGAGTGTAGGGGCCACTCTCGAGAGAACGATCGAAGTGGCTATGAACCTTGTGCTTGCCTTGACCGCTCTGGTCAATGAGGGTGAGCTCGAAGAGGGCGCGAACATCAGTGCCGTCGCTAGCGAGAGCGATGAAGACGGAGACGTAGGAGGAGTTGTCCTCGGTATTTTTCCCATCAGGATAGAAGAATATGGCCCACTGGTAACCCCCAACGGTGAAATTCTCGCTGGCTATGTGTTTTCCGATTCCGATCCCTTTCGCTAAGGAGTATCCCTGGATTGTGAACCTGTGCGAACCGTTTATGGTTTCCGTTATGGACAGGGATTTCGTCGGGCTGCATGACTTGCTTGCCTGCGGCATCGAAATGGACCAGGACCAGCGTTTGTTTGTGTTGGTTTGGGACGGAGAGACTATTTTTTGAGGCGATGCAACGAAATGGTTGGGAATGAGAATTTCAATTTTAATTCATACACCCACTAATAAGACAACCAATCATCCGCTTCCACGTCAGCAAAGCTCTCTTTATGGTTCATTGGTGTTGCGGCGGTGGAAATAACAATAATACACCCATTCTCAACAATATGTAAAAATAGAGATAAAAAGAGGGAAATGTTTGTATTAAAAAAATCACAAATACAATGAATAGTACACGTGATACTGAATTCGTAAAGAAAAGAAATTAAATTTCTCATTTCCAGATAACCACAACCCTGGACATCTAGCTGAAATTACAATGGCCAATTAAGAAAACAAGCACTTACAACAAACCTAAAGGTTAGTGCTGTATGAAAATCTGACTACTGCTTCTTTGTGTCTGATTCACATATACAATGCCTTCCAATTTCGTATCATCTAAACCAAATTATTCCTGATTGTTACCACGTAAACAAGCTGAACCTTTTACCACTCCTGACATGATTCTCGCCAGTGGAGTCTGATTCACTTCCCACCGTTTCTTCCGAGCTGCAATCACTTGGAAGGAGTTGAATTCGATCTGCATTCTCTATAATCCAGGTAGTGACTTCTGGAGATGCTGCCCATTCTGCTACTGCTTGCCGCGTTGATTCTCGTGTGAAATCATCCCACTCTTTCTTTGAGAACTTCTTCCGCTTGGAAGTCTTGTGGAAGGTAGAGTAATAATCTCGCTGCTCTGTTGCTTGCGAACGACCAGATGGTGATATCAAGCCTGTCAAAGCCAATACAGAATCATGTGCTGCTAGAAAACTGCCACAAGATCACAACAAACAGCAACCTGGTAGACGTTCCATAAGTATACAGCCAATCAGAACGACATTTCAATATGACAGCATATGGAACCATATCACGGTAACCAGATTTAGTGGCTAAAAATCTTCCAATAAGGCAATCCAAAAGTTTTCACCCATTGAAGTTAACACATACACCGTAATTAATGCCAAGTTTCACATAGAGAGGAGTACAAGCTCTCAATATAGGCTAAATATAAGGAGGATATGTTTATCAGCATCAATCTCTTTGCATGAAAATAGTAGCCCAATCTAACTAGAAACAAGCATAGAACAATAGGATAGTTGATTGCTAGCAGCATCACAGTATCAAGAATATACAAGAACATAAGCAAATCTAGTACCTTTGACAGGGGTGGACCATGAAGATGGGCTCTCTGGACTATTCCACATCTTTCCTCCAGGACTTGATTTTGCCGACCTGCTCAGGAATTCAGTTCGATTTTTCTTTGCTGATAATTGTCCTCTTTGTTGGAGCCAAGCACTTCCACCAGCAGAAGACATGCCATCCCTTATTGGAGAAAGGAAAAAGTACAGGTGTAGAAGGTTAGATCGTAAAACAGAATGAACTTCTGCAAGATCAGTCTGTCTTTATCCATGTACAATCACAATCTCAACAAATCCTTGTATGTTTTCCTATCATCCAGTGATCATAACTGAAGATCTTATGGTTTAAGGCCCTGGATTATAGCAGTCTAGCCTCGGCATTATATATCAAGTGGAACAATTTATCTAATAACTACAAATCTTTCATAAATTTATTAGTTAATTTTTAAAAACAATGGAAGAAATGGTAGTAAACGGAGGAAAACTTACACATAATAGAGCCACTTGTTAATATGAAAGCAGATTAAATAGGTAAGCACCCAGACGACAATTGCCAAAGGAGTATCAAGAGTGCTCTGGTAAAGAATAAGAAAACAAGAAATAAAATGTTACTCATCAACATTAGAGGAACTGAAATGCTAACAAAGACATATTACTTGCCTTTAATCAAAACGCTGTCAAACTAAGTGTAGAACTTAAGTTCGCCTATTAGTAAACCCCCACTTTGAAAAAAATGAGGGCATGCCTAAAATCAAAGCTTGCCTTGCCCTTATCCCCATGTTGTTTCAGACTAAGGTAAATGGGCTAAATTTGCCAATTATAATTGTGCTCATGCCCATAGAAAGATCATTGAAAACCTAGCTATCAGAATCTGACATAAAAGGGGAGGTAACCATGCTATGACAAAAAGGTATCCATTATAGATTTTCAAACTTCATTATCCATGAATTTGAAATTCGTCTGTCTAATAACAAAAGGAGTTAATCCAATGGGTGCAACTGTTGGAGGAGTGATGCAGCAGTGTGGCAGCTGTATGACACCTTCGCTCATTTATAACATATTAAATCCTTTTGAGTCATTCAAGTATTCAAACCTCCATAAACTTACATCAAGCAGCAATATGAACTTGAATGCCATAACAAACCTGAAGAATGAAAGTGGTTGCAATTATGCGCATTGCCCATTTCACAAACTCTGCAATGCCAACATCCACAGTTCCATCTTTTGCAATCACAAATTTCCTCACAAACCAATATCCCAATGCAGCTCCTGCAAGAACAATCCCCACTAACACAAAAACATAGACCTGTGAAGAAAAAAGGGATAGTCAAACTCTTCTACGAATATTGATAGCATTGATGGCTCAAACTCCTCTAGCAATAGCTGCCGATGTACCCACAAAAACCCCCCTTTTAACAATGTTGATTGAGGACTTACTGGATTGTGCATTTCGTCACTCAGCCCAAAGTTCAAAAGAATCGAATTTACTAACACTGAGATGTGATGCAAAACAAATGTACCAGCTCCAAGCTGCAAAGTTAAAAAGTTATGTGATTTGTAGGCACTTCAGAACAATAAAAAATTGAAGCGAAATAAAAAACAATGCTCACCACTGATCCATATACGGAAAGATAGAATATATTTTTCCTTCCAGTTGGCAATAATTTCATTCCCTACAGCATTCACCAAGAAAAAACAGAACGAGTATATCAACTGAAAAAGCAGCTCGAATTGACAAGAAAATAACAACTATAAGATTCTGATGATGAAAAACATTCCAACCGCCAGCGCGTCAATATATGATCTATTAAAATAAACACAATAATGACAACAATTTCTGACTTTGAAGTATCAAGATAACCATTTGAATCAGATTCACCAAAATTCCACAGGAAGTATGAACTCCCCACCTTTTTTGGATCAGTAGAACAAGGAACCGAGAAGCAACCAAAAAAAGATTTTGAGAAATGGTTTTCCATGCATGATGAACTTGCCAAGATCATACATGTTGGCTTTAATCCAGATTAACAAAAAGTTATTGCATAAAAAATAACGTTGATTATGAAAGTTGGTCACACATATAGGCTTCAAACAATTTGCTTTCCCAATGGAGCATGCTTTCAGTGAAAGGAACTCAAATTTAGTTGTAAATGCTAGCAGCAACAAACATAAATTAGAGCCAATATTTCCCTTCCTCCTTTTTGGAAGGGCGCAGGGGGTCTGTTTGTCTCAAAACAAAAAAAAGTTCAAGTCCAGTACCTGAAAAAGAATGATTAAAATCACAAGGAAAATTCCGATTGCCATTGAAGTGCTGTAATAAAAAGGAACCCATCTGCTGACAATCGGTGCAAATAATAGTATTACAAACCCCACTGCCAGACACAAAAGTCGCCATAACTGTTGATCTGCAGACATTAAAGGACCAACATGAGTCTGGAGAAAAACATAATCAGAAAACTGAACTCAACTGATGAGACAGTGAGAAAAGGAAAGATCAAATCATACCTTCTGCCATGGCAACAGTGACAGAACCATTAATTTCGCCAATGAATTTTACATCAAGATATCTTTCATCAAAGGGGGGCAAGACAGAATTCCATAGCCCCTTCTGAACAGTTTTCCATTCATCCATCCCACAATGGCATAAATTGCGCGATGCATTCCTGCAAATGAGTATCAAGTGAGGCAAGACTCCAATAGCAAGTTTACCAAGTTGCAAAAGAGAGATGGAATCATACCTATGGAAGCAAATCTGAATTCTTCCGTGCAGCCTCTCAGGGATTACCAAAGATGGAGATAAAGTAACTCGAAAGGAATTAGCATAACTCTGAAGCTTCAGTCTTGAATGACCGGAAACTCTAACTCGTTCACAGTATAGAATGTCTTTGGAACCAAGACCAGATAATTTCCCATACAGAGGTGATGGAGTAACATCCAGAACTGGGTTTTCAGGATCAACACCTGTAGTATAGCATGCAAGGTAAGATATACTAGAAAGAAGTCTTCACCCAAAATATTGCAACTAGATGAGAAAGGTCAGTGATTGATACTATCTGGATAAGCAAAGTACAATACAATATCAAATTGCATTGGCAATACAGAAGCTGCAAAAAAGGTTCTACATGCAACTTGAACATACAAGACAACTACTGTTAAATGTCATTGCATTACAACTGTAAGACTATTCACTAAAGAACATTTAATCTGCAGGGCAACTCATCAATAAGAACTAAACAGCTCTACATAATTATGTAGAATTGCCGTATACGGTAACATTAGACCTAGAGAAACTTCTACTCTTGGGTCATTAAATTGTCCCTAGGAGAGGAGGGTAGCGTTAAAGATTTAAATCAGACGAACACTAACTAAAACAAAGTACATTTGGGTTAGCAAGGAGTTATGTTGTACAGGATGATAGTCTCATCACTGGTAGGAGAACATATATGCACACACTCTCAGGAAACTGACGTTGGCAGACTTTGTAGCAAACCTCAGAAAATCAATCTCTTCATCTGAATATGGTAAAGAAATATTCTTTTACCAAAACTTCAACTAATATCCCCCAAAACAAGAAATTTATGGCTTCCCTAAAATTATTTCCCTAAACAGGACGAGAATAATAAACAGGCTTAACTCCCAACTTTAGAGAACCAACTATTACAAGGACTCTGTTGCAAATATCCAAGAATCAAGCATCAGCCTAAATTCAAAGAATATAAGCAGCTTAGTAAGTTGACAGCTTTCTCCTAAACACATTTCTAAAAGGAAACAATAACGAGAAAATTATACTATGCTCTTCTAACTAAACCTAACAAATTGGCATAACGAAGCTGGTATGCACTGACCCTTTATTGTGCCATCGTAGATAATCTGTTTTTTACACTGCCAAAAGCTCAATATGCAAAGCATCGTATACAGGTTTAGCATTATTTTAAATCCCAAATGAAGAAGCAATGAGAAGAAAAAATCCAAAAGCAAAAACCCAACTCTCACAACCATATGCAATTCAGTTTCTTTTCTGCTGCCTCAATTTTTTGGTACAGAATCAAATCGAAACAAATTCATGGACATGCATAAACAAACCCCATTAATCAAGAAGGAGAAAAGAATGCCAAAAACAGTAACGTTACAAACCCTTCCCGAGCGGCATGCAAAACCAAACCGAAATACTGAAAAAAGAACCATAAAAGAAGAGAAAACAATAAAAATCGAGACTACACATATTTATTTGCAAACATAAGATACGTACCTTTGGGAGCAGTCTCGTGAGTGGCATATGAGAGAAGAACAAGGGAAATGTTGAGAGACAGGAGAAGTAGAAGAAGAGAAGAGCTCATGATTGCCCGTCCCTCTCTTTCTATCTCTCTCTCTCAGTGTCTTCTTCCCTCTTTTCCTCTGTGAATCGTATCTAAGCGTTTGCCCTCCGCGTGAAGAAAAAGAAGAAAGAGAGAGAGAAGGACGCGCGCTTTGGGCTCTGAAAAGTTTGTGCTGTTTTCAACTCTGATTGCGGTTGGTGTTCGCACACTGAAACGCCGCGTTTTGGACAATAACAATTTATTGGTAATATATTAATACCGAAATTTCGTTTCCTTGCTTGATCATTTCAATTTTGTAGTGACCCGAACAGGATGAAGGGGCAAGTGAAGAAATCTGAAACCACTCAACTGCATCCATTAATCGAATGCGCAGAGTTGATTCTCCCATGGCTGAACCCACAAGAGTTATCCAACATCTCGCTCACCTGCAAAGCCCTGTCCCTAGTCGGCAACTCCATCACTCGCCACCGCTGTCTCGATGCCGCTCGATCTCTCGAGGACTTCCCGCTCCCATTCGGCAACTCACTCTTCGGCCACCCTCCCTACGCCTATTTTCTCTACACCCCATCTCAAGTCCTCCCTTCCGTATTCCATTCTTCACGCCAGCCTTGGGGCTTCCGCTCCTTCCCCTGCTGCGAAGGACCAAAGACCTCCTCGCCAGTGCCTTGTGGGTGTGGTTGCGACGGTTGCGGCGAGGAATGGGCTCAAGGGCTTGCCGGGATGGGTTTGGAAATAGTGAGTGAGTGCGGACCTTGTTGTGGGTGTGGGTTGGAGTGTGGGAATCGGTTGACTCAGAGAGGGATTTCTGTGAAGTTGAAGATTGTGAGGGATAGTAGGAAAGGTTGGTGCTTGTTCGCTGATCAGTTGATTCATCGAGGCCAATTTATATGCGAGTATGCAGGTAGTTGTTTCATTGTGGCTTTGCTGCAAGAACCTGTTGACATTTTGTTAAAAGATTTGTCTGTTTTTACAAGTCGGTCCTTTTGAATGAATCTGAATGTATCTTGTGCTGTTTCTGTGATTGATATCGAATTCACCTGCCGGTGCCTCTTGTCCTTGTTCTTATTCTGTTTTCAGAATTGATTTCCTGGTCTTACTTGTGACTATAAGTGCATCTCATTTGTTTATTATGTGAATTGAACTTGGGTTGAGCAGGTGAATTATTGACAACGAAAGAAGCAAGAAGACGGCAACAAATCTATGATGAGCTTGCATCTGGTGGTTGTGCCTCGTCTTCTTCTGCCCTGTTGGTTGTCAGAGAGCATCTTCCATCAGGAAAGGCCTGTTTCAGGATAAATATTGATGCCACAAAAATTGGAAATGCTGCAAGATTTATTAACCATTCTTGTGATGGTGGTAATCTATTCACCGTACTGGTTAGAAACTCAGGAGATATCCTTCCTCGTCTCTGTTTTTTCGCTTCTAAAGACATAAACGAAGGTGAAGAGCTCACTTTTAGTTACGGGGAAACTAGGGTCAGTTCCAAGTGCTTGCCATGTTTTTGTGGCAGCTCTTGCTGTTTTGGAACATTGCCTTCAGAAAATACTTGATACATTCCTGAAATCTTTTGATTGGAATAGTTATGATAATCTTGAATATTCCCCTTCATTGCATGGTTCGTGTTTAATCAACTGCCAATGCTAAAGCAGTTTCTTAAACTGTAGTTTGAAAAAACCTTACTTTAAATTAAATTATAATGAAACCGGCTTGAGATCTAATTCCGATCGCACAGAATAATCACAAAATTTTTAGCGATACGAGGCATAAATTTAACAGTTATTTATTGGATGTTAGTTATCTTTTACATCAAAATTAGTCTATTATTTATATAAAATCGACTTTTAAGGTACCAGTCATTAAATGTTGTGGAAATGCAATCAATGGATATGCAAACACAGAACTCCTGACTTCAAGACTAATGAAAGAATTGAAACGGACTAGCAATACAATAACCGTTCTTGATTGAATCGCACACAAAAGGAGAGAGCTATGTATGTTTCCTCGTATGTCATGCTATTTACATACATACAAACATGTATAGATATGCATGCACGTCTACTTCTTGGCTTTACATCCCAGACGTCAAGGGCAGCACAAATCTTGTGCCTTTCTCTTCTACCCCTTCTTCAATCAACCTTCCTCCTCTAAACACTTCCCCCAAGTTTATTATCAATATTAATTTAATTTTCCCCTTCTTTTAATTAATAACTACATATATATTGGTTAATTAGATATTATATATTGTGTTTGATTACAATATTCATACCATACATATGTAACTATATATAACGGGCTCTTTGCACGCGCCCCTCACATCCACCAACACACCGCTCCTCTCATTCCGACCATAACGCTCTATTCTTGCATCATTAAACACACACACTTGAGCATGTACATAACAAGCTTGTAATATTATATATTATACGTAGTAGTTGGTTTAGACTGTGTACTCACGAAATCTCTTTACTTCCTCCCTTAATTAAGATGTCAATACGTAACAAAATCTCGTATCAATATATCTATGTTTATGCATTACTTAATCAACTAAAAAAGGGAAAAGAAACAAAGAAAAAAGAAGAGCTCAACACATTCACCTTGCCAACCCCTTCACGAGGCCAACGTGCTGTCTCATTTTGCTTCATTCACGTATAAACACCAACCCCACCACCCTTCCTCTTTTGCTACGCCTTCTCTTTACGTTTCTTTCTGCCTCTCTCCCACAAACCCTAATAATCCTGCCATGGACTCCGATGCTGTCTCCCAAAGTCGGAGGAAAGTTATCGCTAAGCGTGCCACAGCGGACCCCGCCGGGGGACCTGCACAGCCCACGCCAGCACCTTCAGCTCCGTGCGGTGCGTGCAAATTCTTGAGGAGGAAGTGTATTAACGGGTGCATCTTTGCACCCCACTTTAGTTCGGACCAGGGTGCAGCCCGGTTCGCAGCGGTACATAAGGTCTTTGGTGCCAGTAACGTGTCCAAGCTGTTGTTGCACATCCCGGTGAGCCGAAGGCATGAAGCAGTTGTCACCATATCCTATGAGGCTCAAGCTAGGCTTTCTGACCCGGTCTATGGCTGTGTCTCTACCATACTTGCTTTACAGCAACAGGTTCATGAGTTTAGAAAACAGCAGCAATTGTTGCCATAATATAAAAACAAACCATCACCTCTATATATATGTGCACGTAAACTTTTTTTTCTAAAAATAAACAATAGTATAAACTTGGACAGATGTTTTAAGCAAATGAACCTTCTTGACACAAATATATGCAGATATGGTTTCTTAACACTTTATATTTGTGGAAACGGAATTACTATCCCAAGATTTTCCGATAATTCAGATGTTCTTTCAGTATGTATATAATAGTTTCCATTTTTGTGATCTATCTTATGTTTGGACTTTAAAGGAATCTTAGTTTGATTACACAGTCAGGGCTTTATGAACACAGAACAAAAGAATGGTTCCATTTCATTATTTTCTATTATAGGTTCTGTTGAAAAGCAAAATTCATAGATTAAGGAAACAAGAAAATCCTGAACATTAAACAATGTCGTCCAAACTCCAGACGGTACTATACCAGAGTTAACTATTTGGCGAGATGTTCTCACATTTCTACCTTGAAGCTTGGTCTAGTGTTAAACAAATTTTAATGATATCCACAAAATCTTTGAGGACTTTTGACATTCCAAGATTGTTTTAGTTTATATTTCTTTTAATTATCAAGAAAATAAAAGACACAATTCTAAGTTTTTTTTTTTGTGTGTGCAAGAAATATGTTAGAAAACTGTCTTTCAGTTACCATTAAATGTAGAAACGAATTTGGAACATCGTAATTGTATCAAATAATGTATGATCATGGATTCTATCTTTAAATGCCTGATTGGTCTGGCATAATCAAGTGGTTCCTGAATGTATCTATTAAGTTTGTGCAGGTGGCATCTTTGCAAACTGAGCTGACAATGGTCCAATCGCAGCTAATAAACAGCAGGTTTGCTGTGGGCAATGTGATTCAGAACGCACAGCTTGAACAACGTCAACATGTTGCAATGCTTCAACCAGCGTACTCAAACAACTCCTCGGCTTCCACCAGTCTCATCAACATGAGCAGTTTTACCTCCAGCTTTGACCTTGTCACTGAGACAGCTCCTTCTTCTAATAGTTTGGATCCTCTCCACCTTTCTCGTCCATCTCATGATGAGGAAGATGACGAGGAAGAGAGCCGGATTCCAGCCTTTTTCTCCAGATGAAAATAATACATGAAGATATCCAAAATAATTGCTAGCTATCTAGCTAGCTAGCTAGATTGTCATTGCTAAGACTAATTGCACATTTCCATCATACTCTTTTCATATTATTTTCCTTCTCTTTGCTGGGACAAGGAGGCAAAAGATATATGTTACGTTTTCACTTCATAGATAGTATGGCTATATGAAACTAGCAGCTACTCATTCATTTTCTCTAAACTCTTGCTTTGCATGAATTATTTTACTCTTCTTCTCCAACTCAATCCTATCCTGACCTGCCCATGATCAGTTCTGGAAGAACTTCTTAAAGAGTTGACACGTATTACTCATGAAATTTGATCACTTGCACAAACACATGCATTATTGTTGTACAGGAAAAAGTTTTGGGACCAATTTTTGATGGCCTAACCTTATTAATTTTTTTTTAATTATTTATGATAAGATTATTCACTAACAACTACCAAAAATTGACCATACAGTTGAGATGGTACCTTCCTTGTACTGTTTAATATTGTTAACGTATAGAGCTTCGAAGAACATTAGACGTGCGTCAAAAGATTTTGGTATAAGATTGGTTGGATATACGATTTCTCTTCTTCTACGTGTAGAAAGATTCAAATTTGTTAGATTTGGTCCATTTATTTATAGAACTCATAATAGAGTTTTTAGGAGTTAATTTTATTTTTTATTCAATCTAAAAGCATTCATCGTTAGATTGAGTCTATATTTGGTATGAGAGTTTTTGAAACATTTCTTATTTGGAGGATTGTAGCTATAGTTTTTACCTTTGAATAATATTTTGATTTTAAATGATTTTTCTCCTCTTTTATTTGTTGTTATTGTCTTTATCCTTTATTTAGTACTTATTTTGTCAATATTTTGGAGAATATTTTGTAAGACTCTTTTAATGTACAGGAGTTCTTTTGATTGATAGAAGGTCCTATGATTTTTTCCTTATAGTTCGGAGGAGTTTTTCATATTAAAATTTTAGTGTCTCTTATACTTGTGATTCGCCTTGGCCATATTTATTCTCAACATATTATAGTTGTTGCAACATCATTCTTAAGTTAGATTTTGCTTGCTCCAAGTAGATTCAAGTAGAAAGGGAAGTTTTGAGTTTTGATTAGGTATTTTATTATGTTGTGTATTCGATCTTGCATATATCAATGCTTTATTTTTAACATTATAGAACTTGTGGTCATTATATGTGATAATTATATTTAATTAATGGAGGCAAGTATTAATAAAATAGTGTATTAAATGAGGCTAATTACCATAAGTAGAAAGATAAGATAAAAGATCTTTTATTTGGGAAAAACATGAATTCGTCTATGTATGTTACTCAGGTGATTAAAATTTTGAATAACTACAAGTTTATTACTATATTAGGTAAGAGAAGAAGATAACGTTCTTAATTACGTTGTTAACGTGACATATATTAGAACTTTATGGGATAAGCTTGAGAAATTTTATATTTTAAAGATAGGCAATAAGAAGCTATTCTTACTTAAGCAATTAGTTATTTTGATATATAAGGAGGATGGTCCTATTTCTGATTACCTAAATGACTTTTAGTGTGTTCTTGTTCAATTATATGGAATGGATATAAAGTTTGAAGACAAGATATAAGAACTTTTTTTACTAAATATTATATCATATTCTTAGGAAATTGTTATGTTTCTTTGACCAATTCTACTCCTAATTGTGTAATGAGTATCAGATATGTTAAAAATGGTGTTGTGAATGAAGAAGTAAGTAGAAAGTCTCAAGACTCATCTTCATCCTCATCACAATTAAATATTTTAGTTACCAAAGATAGGAGAAGAAGTAAATTAAAAATCCAAAATATAAGTTAGTCCAAGTCTTAATATAAGAACTCTATTTGTGATCATTATAATAAATTAGGGCATATTAAGAAGAATCGTAAAGTTGAATAAAAAAGAAGAAACATGTAAAAAAAGTACAATGATAATGAGAACCGTTTTGCTACTATTTTTGATAGTGATCTTCTTGTTACTTGTGATGAAAATATGATCACTTTAGTATTTCATGAGACTATCTAGGTTGTAGATACTAGTGCCCCATGTCATGACAAGCCAAGTAAGAGCAATGATGATAAGATTAAAGTGATCAACATAAGAAAAATTTGCTCTGAGACTAACAATGGTTTAAAGTTAGATAAGCATGTCATGCATGCACCTCACATCCACTTGAATTTAATCTCTGCAGGAAAGCTTGATAATGATGGTTATAGTAATATCCTTAATGATGGATAATGAAAACTTACTAAAGGTTCATTAGTTATGGCTCAAGATAACAAGTTTTATAACTTTTATATCATGTTAGGTTCTATTTTTGACGACTTGGATAATATGATGAGAGTGATACTTTATAAATAGTGTGGATTAAAATTAAATCATAAGAGTGAGAAGGGAATTGATTGTTTGGCCAAAAAAAACTTTTTAGGATTAAAGAAGCTAGGTTGGATATGTATGTTCATTGCTTAGCTGGGAAAAAGAAAGAGAAGAATTTCTTTCTAGAGTCATCCTCCTTATAAAAAGTCAAATTTATTAGAGTTTGTATATTTTGATGTTTATAGTTCTTTTAAAGTGGGGGTCACATGTTGGTGCACTTTATTTTATCGTCTTTATTAATGATCATTCTAGAAAATTTTAACTTCATGATTTGAAGGCCAAAAATTATGTTCATTAGAATTGAAGGAATTTCAAATCTTGGTTAAACAACAAATATATAAGAAACCAAAATGCATATAGTAATAATGGTGGTGAGGATAAACAGAACTTTGGTCTATAGAGCTATATGATTACTTGTATAAGCAAAGTTGCCAAGTTCATTTTTAGCATAAACATTTTGCACAATTGATTAGATTATCAATTTGTCTCCTATTAATGCTTTAGATGATGACGTCCATGATAGGGTTTGGTTTTGCAATGATGTTTTCTATGATCACTTAAGTTTTTTTTAATGTAAGTCCCTTATATATATATCTTTAAAGATGAGAGGTAAAAATTGGATGTTAATACCAAGTATTGTATTTTCATTGGTTATATACCAAATGAGTCAGTTACCACTTGTATGATTCAATAAAGAAGAAACTTATCAGAGATTGCAATATAGTGCTCTATAAGGGCCACCTTACTAAAGATATTAAGAAGATTAAGAGCAATAATTTTCAAAGCATTTAGAGCTCGGTTGATGCTGAGCCATTTTCTTTGAATGATACACAAAACGTAATTGAATATGGTCTTCAAGATCTTAAGATCCAAGATGATAATAAAAATGGTGACTAAATATAGAATGATCAATAGTGTGCAGACACTTTTGATTCTCTATTACATGATGTTGTGATCAATCAACAATTAACAATTAACAAATGCAAATAATAAATTATAAAGGCTCCAAATAATTCTCTAAGGAGACCTATTAGAGAATGAAAGTCCTCTTCACAGTATCCTCTTAGTGAGCATATACTTGTTACTAATGAGAGAGAAGCTAAAAGCTTTAAAGAAGCCATAGATAGTGATTAAAAGGAGTAATTGTTTGAAAACATGAAGGATAAGATGAAATCCTTATATGATAATCACACTTTCGATTTGGTTAAGCTACCAAATAAGAGAGAATTGAATATGGTCTTCAAGATCTTAAGATCCAAGATGATAATAAAAATGGTGACTAAATACAGAATGATCAGTAAGGTGTAGACACTTTTGATTCTCTATTACATGATGTTGTGATCAATCAACAATTAACAGATGCAAAGAATAAATTATAAAGGCTCCAAATAATTTTCTAAGGAGACCTATTAGATAATGAAAATCCTCTTCACAGTATCCTCTTAGTGAGTATATACTTGTTACTAATGAGAGAGAAGCTAAAAGCTTTAAAGAAGGCACAGATAGTGATTAAAAGGAGTAATTGTTTGAAAACATGAAGGATAAGATGAAATCCTTATATGATAATCACACTTTTGATTTGGTTGAGCTAACAAATAAGAGAGCTTGAAGAACTAATTCATTTTCAAAGTGAAGCATGGTGATGATACTTCAATTCAAAGGTATAAAGCCATATTGAAAGTAAAAGGCTTTAGCCTTAAAAAGGGAGATATATTTGATGTCATCTTTTCTTCGATTATAAAGATGTTGTGCATTTAAATTATATTAGGTCTAGCAACACATCCTAACTTAGAGGTTAAGTAGATAGAGGTAAAGATTGCATTTCTCTATAGTAATTCATATGAGGAGATTTATATAGAGTAGCAGAAGGCTTCAAAGTCAAATGCAGGAAGAATTATGTTTGTAGATTGAGGAAGAGCTTGTATGGTTTGAAATAAGTACCAAGATAGTGGTACAATAAGTTTGATTATGTTATGACAAAGCAAGACTTTAAGAAGACTTCATAAGACAATTGTGTTTTTGTACAAAAATTCTTTGATGGTGACTTTGTTATTTTGTTACTTTATACTAATGAAAAGCTTATTTTAATCAAAATGCTTTTAGGATTACAAAGTTTAAGTAGAATTTGAG
This sequence comes from Erythroxylum guanchezii, assembly GCA_025629825.1. NCBI lineage: Eukaryota > Viridiplantae > Streptophyta > Magnoliopsida > Malpighiales > Erythroxylaceae > Erythroxylum > Erythroxylum guanchezii. Next base: position 10,621,934 of record JAOTAX010000002.1, on the reverse strand, counting down.
TAAGTATTTTCCTATGAAAAACTTAGGACCAACAAAATATATTCCTGACATAAAGATCACCCATGATAGGAAGGTTAAGAAGTTGTAGCTATCACAAGAAAAGTACTTCGAGAAGGTGCTTCAAAAGTACAATGTGGAAAAAGCTAAAGTGGTGAGTACATCTTTTACTATGCACTTTAAATTAAACAAAACTTAATATCCTTTTAGTGAGAAAGAGAAGAAACATGTGTAAAAAAAATTTACATTTTAACAATTAGTAATTTGATACATTCAATGGTTTGTACAAAGCATAATATTGATAATGTTTTTACTGGTAGCTATTTTCATTATAATCCAAGAAGAGAGGATTGGAATGTAACAAAATATATTTTGAGATATAACTATAGCTCTTTTAGTTTGATGTTGTATTTTGTAATAGGAAAACCTATTCTTTTTGTATACAAAGATTCCAACATGGCAAGAGATATAAAGAAGTTTACTTCATACTATTTGATTACTTTGTGGTGAGAGTTACGTCTTATAATTCAAGTTGCAAAAATGCATTATTTCGTCATCTACAAAGTTGAACGTATTATTGCAATTGAAGCTTGTAAAGGAACAATATGAATGAAGAGATTTATGCAAGAGTTTGACTTGTGTAACATGAATATATGTTATATTGTGATGGTTATAGCAAAACTTGCTAAGAATTTCACATTCTATGACATCTCGAACCATAATGAATTTAGATACCATTAGAATATATATGTTTTAAATTCTAAGTTGCTTGAACTGTAGAAGGTTCATACAGATATTAATGATCATGATTTGATGATCAATTATTTTTGAAGAGGGAAGTTTGATAAATGTTACTTAATCATTGAGATGATGGTCTCCTCTGTATAATCAAGAGGGATAAAATTATTAGGTTAAACCTTTTCCCTCTTATGTACTAAAAAGTCCAAATTTGTTAAACTTGGTCCATCATTTTTAAGAATTCATTATGATCTTTTGACTCACTCTTTTAATTTTAAAGTTAGACTAGTGGTGAAGATAAGAGAGATAAAAAAAAATAACGAAGATTGTAGTATAATTTTCTTAAAATAGTTTTAATTTTTATTTGATTTAGAATCATCCACTATTGGATCGAGTTCAAAATTGGTATAGGTGCTTGTAAGATGTTGCTCTATAATATGAATAATGGATTTTATTTAGAATATTTTAACTGCAATTTTCATCTTGTGAATAATGATTCGGCTTTGGAAGATTTATCTCCTTTTTCTTTCTTATTTATTATTGCTGCCTTTACGCTTTGTCTTTTATTTTGAATTTATTTTGTAAATTTTTTGAAAAACTTTTTAATATAGTAAAATTCGTTTAATGATTTGAAGGTTTTGTAGTTTTATTAAGGGGTTTATGTAAAAATCTTAATATTTTTATATTAATTTATAATTAACTTTAACTATATTTATTTTTAGTGTATTATATTTTGTTATAACATTCTTATTGGGTTAGAATTTACGTGGTTATTGTGGATTTAATTAATAAAAAAATTTTAACTAGATTTCTTATTATGCTTTGTATTAATCATATATATAATATATTGATAATTTCTTCAGTGTTAAATATCTGATTGATTATTGTACTATATGTATTGTAGGTTATTACACTATTATTGAATGACTTCTCTGATAGCTTCCATGTCAACCTATAGTCTTATTTGTAGAGGAACAATAATAGGATTGCAGTTTATAGTTATAAGGTTGCCTTCTAAATCGTAATTTGGTCCATTAGCTTCAATTGCTAAACCAAATCTTTGTCGTTAAGGGCTTGGGCCTGGCTACCTATTGGTCATTTCTTGGATTAATTCACATAGGTGCAACAGGAACGTCCTCTCTTTTGTAAGGTGGAATGTACCTTTCATCCACAGAAGAAGAAGAAGTCAGGGGGTGACTACACTCGCTGACTTCCATCATATTTGATGCAAGATGCCCCTCGGGCCCTTTGGAGATCTGTCTTGTTAGAAAAGGAGAATTTTTTTCGAGCGATCTGTACTAAGGCAATAGAAAGTTTGTCCACCTTTTGTGCCAGTATCTTGATTGCCTCATTCGTTGAGGCCAAGTTAGACTTCAATTCCAAAATCTCAATTGTAGGAATAATCTCATTTTATATTGATGGTTGCAGTAATTTTGAATTCTTATTAGATGGGGATTTGGCTGAAGGCGATGTTGCCTTTTCAAGATTCTTAATCATTTAGGATAAAATTTCTTCATTCCCTACTGCAGTAGGGACTTCTTCCTCAAAAGCTAGATGTATAATGATTTCTTCATCATTCCTCATACATAACATCAGGTCCTATTAGACATATTAAATTGTTGGTCATTTTTACGATTAACCTAGAATTTGAGTGTGCTATGGAGGAATTATCCCAGAATTTGTACTTGAACTCTTATTGATGATATAAGTGGATTTCTAAAAACTTAAAAAATGAAATTCAAAGTTACCAAGATAGCTACAGTGTCGATTTCTTCCTTCAAGGCTAGAAATATGGTTTTTTAAAAATTCCTTAAACACGACATTAGTTCCATCATGACATTCCAAATTATTAGTCTCTTTTTTACAATTAACCAGGGAAGAATTATTTCAAAATTTGTACCTAACTTCTTATAGATGATATAGGTAAGATTAAAAAAACTTAGAAAATAAAATTCAAAGCTACAAAGTTACTAAAATGTGGTGAAATAATATTTGAACTAAAAAGATGATTTGATTTAGGTAAAGGAAAAGCATAAATTATAAAGAAAATTTGAGATAAGGATATGGATCAGTATACAGTGTAAAGGAAATTTGAAATAACAACAAGACTTTTTTTATTGAAGTAGTCCAATTATCTATGTGTATGTTTATATTTCCCTTTATGTTGTGATGCTAACGAATTTATATAATCATTTCAACTTTAACTACCTTAAACAATTTTTCTGTAACTACTCAACTTCCAATCCATTTCCCATTATGATCACGTTTTGCCTACCACACACTATTTTCCCAACTTCAACAACCTCAAGCAATTTTTTTATAACTACTCAACTTCCAACTCATTTCCCATTTTAGTCATATCTTGACTATTGCCTTCATATACTATTGTTTTTTAAGCATATGCCAATTATTTATCAATTGTGTATACTTTTTTGAATTATAGATTTCATAACTGAATCTCATCTCCATGAGTTCTTTGACCAAATGACTTCCATGACTTTTAGCATTTGGTTATTTTTACTTTTGAGCCAAATGAGCTTAATTCTTTTTAGGATATCAACAATAACCCTTTTTCTTTTGTTTAACTATAGGTTGTTTGTCTCTACTAGTTTCAAGCTATTTAAGATCCTAATGCTCCTATTAGGTTAGGGAACGTAATACTTATTTAACGTTTACCTCTAGTCCAAATGTGACAGAAAGATTTAGTAGGTTATCATCTAATCTAACTTTTAATTTCATCTTCAAGTTTGAATTTTCCACTTAATGAAAGAAACAAATTTAGATAAAATAAGCTTCATATTAGTTATGGTACAATTACAAGTCCTTCTATGGTGTTCCAGGTGATGTAAGTTATGGAACAATTATATGACGATGTTATATAAAGCTATCATGGTTAATATAGATTAAATTATTATTTTTCTAAATAAATTGTATAATATATAAAGGTATTTTAGTTTATAAGCTTGTAATCACCATGAAAATAATTAAATTGATAGCTTCTTAATTTTTTTCTATTATAATACTATTTGGCTAAGGATATCAAATTGTAATTAATGAAAATATATTAACTATGATAGTTACAAAGACAATCAAATTTTTGCCTCCTAATATTATTTTCAATTATAGTGCTACCTTACCAGTGGTATTAAGTTGTAACTAATGAAACAATACTCTCTAAATTGAAAATCTAAGACTTCAACTAATAACCACTTCAAGATCTGGAACGAGGGTTACTTGTGTTTTATAATTTAGGGTAGAGTGGTCTCAGAGAGTCGGGATAACTAATTGCAGGAACCATCTTTTGGTTGATTTAATATTTGAGAATAAATTCATAATCATCAATTTATGAGTAATATATATTAATACCATAAAAATCAACAAATTTATCTCCCATCATTTTTCTTAGTTTTTTATGCCATAATCCACACATCATGGAATGCCAAATTTGTGGACTTCTTTTTTTTATTTAAAATCTTCATGCCAAAGATGGTTCAGTGAATGTTTGTCCAAAAGATTCTACTGATGTGTTTTAACTGGAAAATGGATTTAAAATGAGTATCAATTGTCCATAGGACAGGAGGCATGTATTTCAATTTCTAATATTTGGCATAGTTCTCCAGGAGAGTAGGGAAGTTTTTGAATGGGAGATTGGATTTGAGAAACTTTAGCATCTAGGTTTGCATAAAGTTTAATCGATGAAACTAGCATTTGTGTCCTGCAAATGTTTCCCAATGACGACCATCTCTAGAAGATCGGGGTATCAATGGAGTCACTGGTAAAGAACATAGATTTTTGTTTTATCTGTTCAGATATTGAGTTAAACTTTTAGAATGGTCTTTTTGACTGCTCAACTGCATAAAGGTTGGGATAACCGCTATCTGAAGCGATCTATCGTTTAGATCTTCTAATTGGTATTCCAGTTGACATCAACGAAAAGAAAGTAAATTAGTTTGGATAAACTTCTTAGTGATACAAGTCATACAGATCTTAAAATTAGTAATCTTTGTGACAAATTTGAGAACAAATTCATGAGGAAATTGAGTCGTTCACATCTACCTATAGTCATGTACGACCAAAATGATTTTGGCCATCAAGAAACAATAAGTTGTAGCTACGAAGATCGCGGAACTGAGTTCAGAGACCCTTCATTGCTCTAGGAATCTGATATGATACTAGAGGATGTGTGTTGACTGAGTCTCACTTATCAATTACTAGTTTTTGTCTGTTACTGGTTTTTAGCAATAATGGGAGTAAATCTTGGAACCTTGCTGGACAAGTTGGCTGGTCAAACTAAACATGCAATTGACTCGTACATTTTCTCCATTCCCCATTTTTTTCCAAGTTGTTTGAGTGGGTATATCCACTTCGTTTTCAGTTATTGCACGTTTTCAACTTCCATGTTTGTAGAGTGGTGAGCCACAAGTTAAGGATTATTTCATTGTATAAGTTCAGATAGTTTCAATGAGAAGTCAGGGAGAATTATCTGACAAATCTTATCTCTCTAAATTCTATTTTTTCTTTTCTGAAATTTTTCTAAAATTCAACTATCAGTGGTATCAGAGCCAGGTTTGGCTCGATGGGAACACGGCAACAAACAAATGCAGAGTTCCGCAATGAGGTCACCGAAGTGATAGGGAAACATGAGTCCATGTTTGACCAAATACATGTGACTCTCCAAACTTTGATGACCAAAATGAAAAGTATGGAAGCCTCTGTTACCCAATTGAAGGAGCGCTCTGACAATGAGAATCCCTTCGCTTACCATTCAACTGCCAATAATCCTCATCTAGGCAACAACAACCCTTCACCAAATAACCATGCTTCCAACCACCATTCACAAGGCACATCATCAAACCAGAATCACACATCCAATTCACAAAATTCGAACTCTCGCCACCATATCAAACTACAATATCTCGAATTTGGCGATGAGGACCCTCAAGTGTGGATCTATAAGGCTAAACAATACTTTGATCTCAAGGTTATTAATGCAGAAGATCGAGTAGAATTGTCTTCCTTCCACCTCAAAGGAGTGGCATTGCAGTGGCACCGATGATTTGCACTTTATTAAGGACCGGTTAGCTGGACCGAATTCACTAAGACTGTGTTGAAGCAATTCGGGCCAATCGATTATGAGGACCTTTCAGAAGCTCTAAACCGCCTTCGATAAACATCAGATTTGACATCATATCAAATAGAGTTTGAAAACTTGTCTAATCAAGTGGATGACTTATCTCACTATATCCTAGTTGGTTGTTTTATTGCAGGATTGAAGGATGAGATATGATTAGAGGTTAAAATCAAACAACCACGTACATTGGCAGATGCAATAGGCGTGGCAAGTTTGGTGGAGGAGAAAAATAATCTCCAAAAAAAAACAACACAGCTCTACCAAGACTAACTGGGCCAATAAATCAACTTCAAATCAAAGTTTGTTAGGACCAATTCCTAAATCTAGCCCTGATTCTTCTATGACTTTGCCAAGGTTCTGTCGAATTTCGAACCAAAAAGCCAAGAAAAGAAGGGAAAAAGGACTCTACTACTATTGTGATGAGAAATACACTCCGGGACACCATTGTGTGAAGCCACAATTATTCTGCATCGATGAGTCCATTGTGATTGAAGAGGAGGAAGATGATTTTTGTATAATTAATAACATGCCTGAAATTTCACTACATGCCATAACTGAGACGGATCACCCACAAACTCTCCGATTACCCCAGGTAGAATCAATGACAAAGAGGTCTCCATCTTAGTAGACAACAGCTCTGCTCATAATTTTGTGGATCAAAATCTTGTCAAGATATGTGGGCTGCAGGTGGTGAATGATCAATCTCTACAAGTGATGGTGGCTAATCGTGAGAAGGTGAAATGCGAAGGAAGGTGCTTGAACATGACTCTGGCCATCCAAAGGTATTTAACTTCAGCCGATTTCTTTGTGTTACCTGTGGCTGCTTGTCCAGTGGTGATGGGAGTCCAATGGTTGGCTACTCTGGGCCCAATAGAAACCGACTACAACAAACTGACCATGACCATTAAAGGGGATGATCAGACTCATACATTCCAATGCGAGCAACAAGGAGAGATGGGTTCCTTATCCAAGAAGGACGACAGCCTTCAGATGGCCACTAGTTTTCTTTTGCAGGTTAGCACCGGTTGCACAGACACAGATTCTAAAATTCATCCATGCCTTTAATATTTGATTTCAAAATATCAAACGGTGTTTGAACAACCCAAACAGCTACCACCTAGACATGAATTTGATCACCACATACCCTTACAAGATGGTATCCGTTCCATATCTGTTAGGCCTTATCGGTGCCCTTTCTATCAAAAGACGAAGCTCGAGAAGATGGTGAAAGAAATGTTATCAACAAGTCTAATCTAACCAAGTTGAAGCCCATTCTCATCTCCTGTGATTTTGGTCAAGAAATCCGATGGGAGTTGGCGTTTCTGTGTGGACTATAGGGCCTTGAATGAGATAAACATAAAGGATAAATTTTCGATTCCTGTAATTGATGAGCTCCTTGATGAACTGTATGGGCAGGGATGGATGTAGGTGGGGGCCAGTGGTGCACTGGGCCCCCCACCCCAAGATTATTAAATAATTATATATATATACATGTGTATATTTATATATTAGGACGAGATTATTTAGAGGTTAGTGGTGCACTGGGCCCCTTAAATTTTAAAAAATTAAATATTTGGGCCCCTATCTTAAATTCCTGGCTCCGTCATTGTGTATGGGTCGACCTATTATACAAAATTAGATCTTCGCTCTGGTTACCACCAGATCCGGGTCAAAGATGAAGATATCTACAAGATAGCGTTTCGAACCTATGAAGGCCACTACAAATTCGTGATCATGCCTTTTGGCCTTACCAACGCTTCTGCAACATTTCAAGCTTTGATGAACGACATCTTTAAACCTTATTTAAGGAAGTTCATTTTAGTATTTTTTGATAATATTTTGATATATAACAGGGGCTGAACATCATCTTGAGAAAGTTTTGCAGATTCTTAAATCTCTCAGTTTATTTATCAAGGCTAGTAAGTGTCAATTCGGGGTTATCGAAGTCGATTACTTGGGGCATGTTATTTCTCAACAAAGAGTCTTTGTTGATCAGAAAAAAAATTGAAGCAATCAAGAATTGGCCCCAGCTGACTAATCAAACTAGTGTCTGTGGATTTTTGGGCCTAGCAGGATACTAAAGGAAATTCATCCGAAATTTTGGAGGTATTGTTGCTCCTTTAACTCAATTATTAACTAAACATGGTTTTTATTGGAGTTCAGAAGCTGCAGAAGCTTTTGAAAAATTAAAGGAAGTTTTATCTTGACCGCCCATTCTAGCACTTCCTGATTTCTCCCAGGACTTCGTGGTTGAAAGCGATGCCTGCGGAACGGGAGTTGAAGCCATATTATCATAAAATCAAAAGCCAATAGTGTACTTCAGCGAGGCGTTAAAAGGGACAGCCTTACACTTATCCACCTACAAAAAAGAAATGTTGGCCATCGTCACAGTAGTTTGAAAATGGAGGCCTTACCTTCTCGGTCACCCATTCATCATTCAGACAGATCAAAGAAGCCTTAAGTTCTTACTAGAGCAACGCATCACAACCCCGACACAAGCTAGATGGCTTCCGAAGTTATTGGGATATGACTACAAGATTGAATATAAACCAGGGAAGGAAAATCAGGGTGTAGGCGCGCTGTCACGTGTTGGTGAACTGCATATGTCTATTGTTTCATTACCTGTGGCGGAGTGGTGGAAACAACTTCAATAAGAAGTTAGTCGCGACCCTTTTTACGCGGCTAAGGTTAGCCAAAATTCAAGTAAACACGCTTTTCACCTTCAACATGGGATTTGCTATTTTAAAGGGAAAATTTATCTCAATCCTAATTGTTCACTAATTCCTTTTCTGTTAAAAGAGTTTCATGTAACAGCAACAGGTAGGCATTTTGGATATTTAAAAACACTAGCACGAGTCAAACAAAATTCCATTAGCCTGGACTCCACAAAACAGTGAAGTGCTTTATAAGGGAATGTTCAATCTACCAAAAGAATACGTATGAAACTATGAAGCCGGCTAGGCTCCTCCAACCACAATCAATTCCCGAATCTGTATGGTCAGAAGTATCCATGGATTTTATAGAAGGATTACCTATCTCTAAAGGATATAGTGTTAGTATGGTGGTGGTCGATCGATTGTCAAAATACAGTCACTTTGTTCCCTTACGACATCCATTCAGTGCAATTGGAGTGACTATCGAATGCCTCCACTATGTGGTCAAGTTACATGGCATTCCTGAATCAATCACAAGTGATCATGATAAGGTATTCTTAAGCTCCTTTTGGTCTCAGTCATTTAAACTGTAGGGTACGAAATTACGGATGAGCACAAGTTATCACCCATAGATTGACTGATAAACTAAAGTGGCCAATAGAATATTGGAACAATATCTCAAGTGTTTCACTAGTGAGCAGCCGCGAAAGTGGTTTGATTGGCTATCTTGGGCCGAATTTAGCTATAACACAAGCTATCACTCTGCCGCCAAATTCTCTCCCTTTGAGATCGTTTATGGACGTCGGCCTCCTACGGTGTTATCGTATGTTCCTAGAACCACTAGAGTTCAAGCCGTTGATGAGCACCTTCGTGATCGAGCAAAAGTTCTGAAGGATTGGAAGAGTAATTTAAGATTGTCACAGAAAAGAATGAAGTTGCAGGCTGATAAGCATAGGAGAGAAGCTGAATTTTCTGTTGGAGACCTAGTTTATCTCAAGTTACAACCTTATAGACAATCAACTTTTGCCTTTCGAGGGTCTTTGAAATTATCTCCTAAATTTTATAGAACTTTTGAAATTTTGGAGAAAATTGGAACAGTCACTTACAAATTTCTCTTATTGGAAGGAGCGCGGATTCATAACATTTTTCATGTAAGTGTTCTACAGAAACACCTTGGTGATCGCCCTCCTCCACTAGCCTCTCTTCCTCCAGTAACAAAAGACTCTATTGTCCTTCCAACACCTGAACGAATTCTAGACAAAAGGGTCATTCAAAAAAGGCATTACAAGCCTTATACCGAGATTTTAGTTAAATGGGCAAGCACTCCATACTCAGATTCTATTTAGGAGAACCTTAGACGTTTTTCACACACATATCCAGCTTTTGCCCTTGAAGACAAGGACAATTTGCGAAGGGAGGATTGATATGATACTAGAGGATGTATATTGACTAAGTCTCATTTATCAGTTACTAGTTTTTGTTTGTTATTGGTTTTTAACAATAATGGGAGTAAAATCTTGGAACCTTGCTGGACAAGTTGGCTGGACAAACTAGACATGCAATTGACTCCTATATTTTCTCCATTCTCCATTTATTTTGTTTCCAAGTTGTTTGAGTGGCTATATCCACTTCCTTTTCAGTCATCGCACACTTTCAACTTCCATGTTTGTAAAGTGGTGAGCCACAAGTTAAGGATTATTTCATTGTATAAATTCAGATAGTTTCAATGAGAAGTCAAGGAGAATTTTCTGACAAATCTTATCTCTCTGAACTCTATTCTTTCTGTTCTGAAATTTCTCCAAAATTCAACTATCAGAATCTCCCCGCCATGAGTCCTGAACTTGAGCAGCAAACTGCAAATTCCAGAGGATGTCCTCCACAAAAGGTCTCTCTTCTGGCTTCTAGTGCAAACATCTAATGCACATCTCCATGTCGTCTTCAACGATTGTTTCGAACATGACCTATAAACATCTGGATCGATCATGCTCCTAAGATCTATAATGTCCCCCGAGATGCTTCCCTGTAGTTGCGTGACAGTTGCATAATATCACTGTGAAATTATTTCTGGATAGACAGACAAATAAAAACTTTGTTGACACTTTCACTAATATTTGAAGTAAAACACCTAATGCATAATAATATCCTTCATAGGAAATACAATAAAAAACTGGAATTGTTTCCTGAACCTAATGTTTGAGATCATCCAATTCTTTTGCAGACTTCAATGATCTTCCGACAATTATTTCTAGCAGTATCATTCCAAAGGCATAAATGTCATTCTTCTCTTGATTTGACCTACAAAAGACGACGTCCACAAGAAACAAGTTAACAGGATTAGTCAGTAAGTAGATTGCTGATACATTCATCAGACTTCACAAAGTTCTCAATTTAACATTATACTAAGCAGCAGTAGATACAGGTAATCTTGTCAGCAATCAGTACCAACCTTGCTTTGATGTTAATATCTTTGGATCCATTAGAAGCACTCCCATGACCAATCTGCATATTGGATACCAAATTTAGACATTTCCTCAATAAAACTAGCGTATAATACCATTATCATATTCATACGGTGGTTCATGCATACCTTTTCTGTGCTTTCTGCCAGCAAGGGTAGATTGTAACTACTGATTTTTGCAACAAGATTCTGATCCAACAAAATATTTGTCATCTGCAGATTATTCGAATATACCCCAGGAACAATCCCTGTATGCAAAAACTAAATGCCCTTTGCTACTCCTATTGCAGCTGATGTGCGTTGCGACCAATTAAGTTTTGCTCCTGTGCTCCCATCTGTGACAAAAGTAAACAGAGTTAAAAATTTGCAGACAAATAACAAGAAACAAACGTAAATAGAAGAATCCAGGCAAGTGGCGCCTTGTTGACTCCGTGGTTTGAGGAATTATAATTTATTTGGGTTACTTTTGACATATAAGAACTAAATGGTGTTATACAATCTATAATTGGGAACGTCTTAAGCATTACTTGAGACCCAGCTCTTTAATGTACCATTTAGGACATATTCAAATATAAGAAAAACTCTGCTAACACTTGAATCGTCCAAGTAGCATTTAAAGCAGTGCCCAAGAGAACTGACCAAATGTCGATATCTCAGTTTGGAAATTAGCTTTATATGGTGCATAAAGTTTTGCATGCTGTAATTCCTCTTCATTTTGAGACATTTAATGGCAACAAATGATCCATTCTTAAGATGACCTCTGTAAATCTGAAAGCATAAAAAATTGTCATCGAAGCATTATAGCATGATTGTAGTTCATGATCTGGCTTTAAGGAGGAATATTTTGTAATACTAACAATAATAGCAAAGAAGTTTCTTTAAACTGCTGAAATTCTATCTAAATTAGTTCCCATATACACCGGAGAGAAAAAGAAAAAAGCACCTGCCCTTGAGATCCTCCACCCATGAAATTAGATGTGCCAAAATTGTTTGTTGCCTCCTCAAGCTCATCCAGTGAGAAGGTATGATAAACTGGTACCCCGATTGCTCCTAAGTGCAGCAAAAATAACAAATCGGATAATTGTCAAACCAGATGGTGATATCAAGCCTGTCAAAGCCAATACAGAATCATGTGCTGCTAGAAAACTGCCACAAGATCACAACA
>JAOTAX010000002.1:10582648-10609691 GCA_025629825.1 Erythroxylum guanchezii | reverse complement strand
TGCATGTACAAATATTATATGTGTCCAAAATGCTTATGTACAAATAAGCAAATATTCACATATGCAAAGCATAAAATGTATGAATTTCCTTAATATCCTAACCCCTAATAGGGGGTGTTACAATGGAGGTCACAACATTTACCAAGCAATGTCATAAAATTTTATGGTGAAGGCTAAAAAGGGACATGATGGAACAATTTAGAACTCAAGTTCGATATAATACAACATGGTTTGTGAGTGGGGATGCTAATCGAATATGGGAGGGAGTAGCCCCTGTAGTGAGATAAACTACCACAAAACTCCTAGGGGTATCCAAAAGGCAGGGGGCCGGCGGATGGAATCTTGGTGGTGGTCGGGCAAGGTCCAGGGGACGGTAAAAGCGAAAAAGAGAGCTTTTAAAAATCTTTTAGCAAGTACAATAGAGGCAGAGCGGGAAATTAATAGAGTAAGGTATACACTAGCAAAAAAGAAGGCAAAGAAAACAATTTCAGTGGCTAAAGGAGAAGCATACGAGACTATGTACAGGGAATTGGATACGTAAAAAGGAGCACAAAAGATTTTCAAGCTAGCACGAGATAGGGCATGTGGAACGAATGATTTCAACCAAGTCTGTTGTACACGTGATGAAGCAGGACAGGTACTCACAGAAGCCCAAGGCATCAAGAGGAGATGGTAGAGATACTTTTATGACCTGTATATCGAAGACATCGTGGTCAACATAGAGTTAGGCAAACCCCCTATGTCGGGGCATGTTCTTAACAGGTAATCACGAGAAAGGGTCACGAGGGGAGAAATTACAAAGGTTTTGAGAGGGATGAGGAGTGAAAGGGTCGTAGGGCCGGATGAGATCCCTATAGAGGTATGGAAGCGAATAGGAGTTGTTAGTTCAACTCTTTAATGTGATCCTCGAGTCAGCCAAAATGCCGGATGAATGGAGATTGAGTAAGTTGATCCCCTTATACAAGGCCAAAGGGGACATCCAAAAATGGCACAACTATAGAGGCATCAAATTATTAAGTCACACCATGAAGCTGTGGGAGAAGGTAATTGAAAAGAGAATCCGGAGAGCTGCTTTTGTATCAACCAACCAATTTGGATTTACGCTTGGTAGGTCCATGACAGAAGCAATACATCTACTCCGTAGACTAATGGAATGCTACAGGGAACAAAAACGGGATTTGCATATAGTTTTTATTGATTTAGAGAAGGAGTATGACATGTGTTAGACCCCGCTTCTGGAGCCCAACATTTGTAGCGAGTAAACGGTCGAATCTCATTGCAAATTTTCTTAAACAATAAACGCATATGCAGAAAATCAATAATCAAAACGGCCCGATTTATTGAAAACAATTTCAATCACAAAAGATGTAAACCTTATTGAACACATCAGAGTTTCAGTAATCACTTGGGCCCATTACAAAACAAAATGTTTGTTTTTATAATATCTTTACATTTTTAAAAAAACCACCCCTTTGGCTTATTACAAGATACAAAATACAAAATACAATTGAATGCTTATGCTTAATATGATTTCTAAATACCAAAAATTTCTGAACTAACTTAATTACAAAAGTCTCTATTCTTGGTGTTTGCCAAACTTTGCAATGATCAATGTTGTTCTGCTTTTTTTTTCTTCACCTGCGGAGTGGAAGGTAATGAGGTGAGCTGCGAAACTTAGTGGCTTATATATTTATAGCCATTGGCAACGAGCCATGCACTTCAGGCACACACATATATATATAATGTGACAAAGTATATACATATAGCCAATTTAATTTAGCAATTCTATCATCCACAATTCGAGCTCAAAATTTCATAATTTGAATGTCATCAGATAGAACATATCATAAAGATGCATCCATCAAAACATAACACTCAAATATGCATTATACTCAACAAATCAAAAATAATACAAATGCGTAAACAAATGGCTCGAGAGTTTCATGGAAACAAAATGGAGAAACCGAAGTTTATCCCATGAACAGAATGAGTCCACTTTCGGAGCTCATATGCCATAAGCAGGCAACCGGGAGAAGGCTCTTGTCAACTTGGATGTGACGAACAGAATGGTTCCACTCTCGCCCAAACAGAAGCACATAATCATGCTCAAAATCATTTTATGAAAAGCTCAAATCATTTCATCATACTTTCATACTTTTCATGCTCTTTCCTTTCTTTTCATTTACACAAAATGCCGTGAAATATTTCAAGGCATAACATGATCAAAATCACAATTCAATTATATCAAAATGTCATACATCTATCAAGGCATGACATAAAACACATCATAGCAATTCAAGCATATACACACGCATAGGCAAAATGCTTATTTACACAATAACCATAAATATATTACCCACCTAATTTGCTTGCAAACATTCAAGTCAAGGTTGTTTTTTCCTTTGATCTTGGGTAGGATTCTCTTGGTTCCCTAAAACAAATCAAGTCTCATTCAATATGAATCTAATTGGAAATCCCACAATGCAAAATCACTAAAATTGATTCTAGAATACTTAAACCCAAGCATTTTCTAAACTTCATGAACTAAAATCCTTCCAAAAATCTAAAAGATTCAAAATGATCTTACCTTCATTCTTCACAAAATGAAGGGATCTTTCGCTTTCTCTACCTTTTTCTCTTCTTAAACAGCTCCAAAATCTCTCTTGAAGACTAAGAAAAATTAAACCCTAGTTTGTTTTCTCTTCTTTCTCTCCTTCCTTTCGTATTTCTCTCTCTTCTTCATGACACTCTCTCTTTTTCTCTTCAATTTTCGTTCTTCTCTCTTCTTAAAATGCAAGACCACAATTTCTTCTTCCATTTCTACCCTTATTGAGTCCAAAAAGTCCACTTCACCCTTCCTTATAAGCTTATATTTTTTTAACCTTAAGTGTCTTGCCAAAAATACCCTTGAGCATTCCTATAACCTTAACACTTTATTCTAGAAAAAGTTCTCCTTGTCTTAAGTTTCTAATGACACCAAAATCAATCAATTTGGTTCAAAAATTTGAAAGTTAGGGCCCAAATATTTTCGAACTGTTCTTATATCGAAACAGTATACTATGCACAACTTCCATCCAGAAATTGAAAGTCTCAAAGACTGAATTAGATTCCAATTTCTTCATACCATTTGTATCTCCATGTCTCTAGTTTAGTTTGAAACAAGAATCATCTTATTCTCTACTGATCTAGAAATCATCAAAATACCAAAGTATGTTCAGTAAAACATCCAATTCACACTCTTCCAATCGATATCCTTACTTTGATTCAATCAATCATTTTTTGAATTAATACCAAATGCTATCAAATTCTATGTAGGGATAAAAAAATGTGTTAAGAATCAATGGGTTCAAGAATTACTTCATTTGGAGGTCGGATAACAAAGTTATGGCCGAAAGAATCAAACAAGGTTTGGCCCTCAATCATATTGAACATGTCTTGGGAAAATTCACATATCTTTCACTACAGATGTCAGATCAAGATCATTCTTAGATGGATTGAAAGAATACTTCAATATCTACAACTTTAATGAAGACTTCAAAGACAAATTCTATCATTTGGAGGGTCAAAAATAGGACCAGACAATAGTGTACAGAAAGTCAAACATAGAAGAAGCAGAAGTCAAACATAGATGATATGACGTCATCACAGACGATAAATTTTATAAATGATATGATGTCATATACATTTTATAGATGATATGATGTCATCATAGATGATAGATTTTTACGGACGATATGACATCATCATAGACGATATGACACCATCACAGATGATACTATTTATACTCCTGAGCATCTCTACTTATAAAGACCATAACTTTCAACTACAATGTCTAAAATTTTCATACTATATACCGTTGGAAAGATAAAAGAAAGACCTACAAATTTCTAGGAGACAACTTTGCCTAATTCTATCTAGGTCAATCCAGAATTTCCCCTAAAGTCAGAATATGAACTTTACATTCCTCCACTAATGTACTACACCCAGTTCTCAACTTCATCACAAATTTTGATATTCTTAAAGATAGAATTTAAATTTGATGTCTTCATAAGAAATGTATCCATATGTTTCTAGTTTAATCCAAATTAAGAATCATCTCATTTGGATAACTAGAGAAAAAGTTGTGGCTAATAGACCGAAGCACACTCAGTGAACATTTTCCAGATCAACTACCCATTTTGTTTCAAAAATCTTTCCTTAACACAACTCATATCAAGATCACCTTTTCTACTTCATTTACTCATCATTCTCAACTCCATTTCAAATCAACATCATCCATAAAGAAATTATAATCCATGATTAATCATGAACACTAATAACAGAACATACATATATATACATATCCTTCATTAACTTACTACACATATTCAACTTCATTTTTTTTTCAATTTACTTATAACTTTCACCTTAATTCTTCCCAATTCAAAATCTCTTATCCACCAAAAACACCAAAGCAAAACAAGAATCTATCCACATTTCTCATTCACTACTTCACTCTTGTCTATCATTTCTAATTCAAAAAAATTTTCATTCATTTATTCTTTACTCATTACTAATTACCAAAAATTTCTCATTTGATAGTTTTAACTTGTAAGAAAATTTCGGAGTCCAACAACATGGTTCTTAGAGAACTCTTATGGAGGTGTTTGGAGGCAAAGAGCATTCCTATAACCTATATTAGCGTAATTAGGGATATGTATGAAGGAGTATTGACTAGCGTAAGGACGATAGGAGGAGACACATAAGCATTTTCTATTAGTGTTAGACTATACCAAGGCTCTGCTTTAAGCCTTTTTTGTGTTCACGTTAGTGTTAGATGAACTTACCAAACATATTCAAGGAAAGGTATCTTGGTGTATGTTATTTGTTGACGATATTGTCCTGGTAGATGAGACCAAGGAGGGGGTCAATTTTAAGTTAGAATGTTGGAGAGATACATTAGAATCGAAAGGTTTTAGAATGGGCAGGACTAAGACGGAGTATTTAGAATGCAACTTTTCGGACAGCCAGATGGTACATGAGGCGGTGGTAGTAATTGGTACTAACGTCATACCACAGAAATCGAGTTTTACATATCTCGGGTCCATCATTCAAAGAGATGGTAATATTGATGCTGATATAGTACATCGTATTAGATTTAGATGGGTCAAATGGCGAAGCGCGTCAGGGGTTTTATGTGATAAAAATATTCCTTTAAAACTCAAAGGGAAGTTTTATAAAATGGTGATTCGACCAATCATGTTATACGGGGCAGAGTGTTGACCTGCCAAACGTAGACATACAAGACAGTTGTTGGTAACAGAAATGCGTATACTTCGGTGGATGTGTGATATTACCAAAAGAGATAAGATCCAGAATCGTGTGGTGAGAGACAGATTATAGGTAGCTAGTATTGCCAACAAGTTGAGAGAGACTAGGCTTAGGTAGTTTAGGCATGTGCGCAGGAGGCCCTCTGATGCTTCAGTACTAAGCTATGAGAAAATAACCCTTAGTGAATACAAGAGGAGAAAAGGGAGGCTTACAAGAACTGGAGGGAAGTGATCAAGAAAGATGTGTCAGAGTTGACCCTTACTGAGGTAATGGCTATAAATAGAAAAGTATGGCGTGATCGGATAAGGGTAAAGGATACCCTTTAAAGTTCACCAAAACAGTATAGCTAGTTATTAGGAGATGTTTACTCTAACGCTCGCGCTACGCAGTTATTGCATAGGAAGTCCAACTCAACGTCCTTTTTGCCTTTCTAGGTATAAGTCTTGGACAAGGCTTATGGGCCTACAACTTGGCTTTTCAGAACAAGTGTATGGGAAAAGATCCCGTGAGGCCGTCTAAAACAGTAGGATTGTCATACTTTCAGAGTCTCTGAGCAAGGACTCTTAGTTTAACTAGAGACAAGAAGAGTTGGACTTTGCAGTTTATCAGGTACTAGCAAATCTGAACTCCATCAAGTATATCCTTTTTGGTTATTTTTATTTATGTTTATTTATGTGTTTATTGTAATTTTATTTACATAATAATTTAGCGTGCTAGTTTTACCTATTTACTCTTTAACCTGCATCACTCTTTTATTGTTACATGTGCATGTGGGTTTACCGGAAACAGCCTCTCTACTATGCAGGAGTAAGGTTGCGTACTATCAAACTTTCCCAAACTCCACTTTATTGCGGGACTTCGGACTGGATGTGATGATGATGAAATAGGAAAACCTATTCTTTTTGTATACAAAGATTCCAACATGGCAAAAGATAATAATATAAAGAAGTTTACCTTATACTATTTGATTACTTTGTGGTGAGAGTTGTGTCTTATAATTCAAGTTGCACAAATGCATTGCTTTGTTAACGACAAAAGTTGAACTTATTATTGCAATTGAAGCTTATAAAGGAACATTATGAATGAAGAGATTTGTGTAGGAGTTTTGACTTGTGTAACATAGATATATGTTATGTTGTGATGATTATAGCAAAACTTGCTAAGAATTTCACATTCCATGGCATCTCGAACCATAATGAATTTAGATACCATTAGATTATATATGTTTTAGATTCTAAGTTGCCTGAACTATAGAAAATTCATACAGATATTAATGATTATGATTTGATGATCAATTATTTTTGAAGAGAGAAGTTTGATACATGTTACTTAATCATTGAGATGATGGTCTCCTCTATATAATCAAGAGGGATAAAATTATTAGGTTAAACCTTTTTCCTCTTATGTACTAAAAAGTCCAAATTTATGAGACTTGGTCCATCATTTTTAAGAATTCATTATGATCTTTTAACTCACTCTTTCAATTTTAAAGTTAGACTAGCGGTGAATATAAAAGAGCTAAAAAAATAAGGAAGATCGTAGTATAATTTTCTTAAAATAGTTTTAATTTTTTATTTGATTTAGAATCATCCACTATTGGATCGATTTCAAAATTGGTATGGGTGCTTGTGAGATGTTGCTCTATAATATGAGCAATGAATTTTATTTAGAAGATTTTAACTTCATTTTTCATCTTGTGAATAATGATTCGACTTTGGAAGATTTATCTCCTTTTTCTTTCTTATTTATTATTGTTGCCTTTATGCTTTGCTTTTATTTTCAATTTTTGTAATTTTTTTTGAAAAACTTTTTTAATATAGTAAAATTCTTTTAATGATTTGAAGGTTTTGTAGTTTTATCGAGGGGTTTATGTAAAAATATTGATATTTTTATATTAATTTATAATTTACTTTAACAATATTTATTTTTAGTATATTATTTTTTGTTATAAAATTCTTATTGGGTTAGAATTTACTTGGTTATTGTGGATTTAATTAATAAAAAAGTTTTCATTAGATTTTTTATTCTACTTTGTGTTGATCATATATATAATATATTGTCAATTTCTTCAATGTTAAATATCTGATTGATTATTGTACTATATGTACTGTAGGTTATTACACTATTATTTAATGAATTCTCTGATAGCTTCCATATCAACCTACAGTCTTATTTGTAGAGGAACAATAATACGATTGCAATTTATAGTTACAAGGTTGCCTCCTAAATCGTAATGTGGTCCATTAGCTTCAGCTGCTAAACCAAATCTTTGTCGTTAAGAGCTTGGGCCTGACTACCCATTGGTCATTTCTTAGATTAATGTGCATAGGTGCAACAGGAACGTCTTTTCTTTTGTAAGGTGGAATGTACCTTTCATCCACATAAGAAGAAGAAGTCAGGGGGACTACACTCGCTAACTTCCATCATATTTGATGCAAGATGCCCCTCGAGCCCTTTGGAGATCTGTCTTGCTAGAGAAAGAGAATTTTTTCCAGCGATTTGTACTAGGGCAACAGAAAGTTTGTCCACCTTTTGTGCCAGTGTCTTGATTGCCTCATTCTTAAAGGCCAAGTTAGACTTCAATTCTAAAATCTCATTTATAGGAATAATGTCATTTCATATTGATGATTGCAGTGATTTTGAATTCTTATTAGCTGGGGATTTGGCTAAAGGCGATGTTGCCTTCTCAAGAATCTTAATCATTTAGGATAATATTTCTTCATTCCCTACTACAGTAGGGACTTCTTCCTCAAGGGCTAGAGGTATAATGATTTCTTCTTCATTCCTCATACGTGACATCAAGTCCTATTAGACATATTAAATTGTTGGTCATTTTTACGATTAACTTAGAATTTAAGTGTGCTGTGGAGGAATTATCCCAGAATTTGTACTTGAATTCTTATTGATGATATAGGTGGATTTCAAAAAACTTAAAAAATGAAATTCAAAGTTACCAAGATAGCTACAATATCAATTTCTTCCTTCAAGGCTAAAAATATGTTTTTTTTTTAATTTCCGTAAACACGACATTAGTTCTATCATGACATTCCAAATTATTAGTCACTTTTTTACAATCAACCAGAGAAGAATTGTTCCAAAATTTGTATCTAACTTCTTATAGATGATATAGGTAAGATTCGAAAAACTTAGAAAATAAAATTCAAAGCTACAAAGATAGTAAAAAGTGGTGAAATAATATTTGAACTAAAAAGATGATTTAATTTAGGTAAAGGAAAAGCACAAATTATAAAGCAAATTTGAGATAAGGATAGGGATGAGTAGATATGTCAGAGTTGGCCCTTACTAAGGTAGTGGCTAGAGATAAAAAAAAGTATAGCGTGATCTAATAAGGGTAAAGGATACCTTTTAAAGTTCACCAAAACAGTATAGTTAGTTATTAGGAGATGTTTACTCTAACGCTCGCGCTATGCAGTTATCGCGTATGAAGTCCAACCCAACGTCTTTTCTGCCTTTTCTAGGTGTAAGTCTTAGACAAGGCTTACGAGCCTACAACTTGGCTTTTCAGGACAGGTGTATGGGGAAAGATCTTGCGAGTCGTGAGGACGTCTAAAACAGTAGGATTGTCATACCTTCAGGGTTTCTAAGCATGGACTCCTAGCTTAACTAAAGACAAGAAAAGCCGGACTTTGCAGCTTATCAGGTACTAGTAGATCTGGACTCCATTAGATATATCCCTTTTGGTTATTTTTATTTTTATTTATTTATGTGTTTATTGTAATTTTATTTGCATAACCTCTCAAGACCCCGCTTTATTGCGGGACTTCGAACTGAGTGTGATGATGATGATAGGGATGAGCATACAGTGCAAAGGAAATTTGAAATAACAACAAGACGTCTTTGTTGAAGTAGTCCAATTGTCTATGTGTATGTTTATATTTCCCTTTATGTTGTGATGCTAACGAATTTATATAATCCTTTCAACTTTAACTACCTTAAGCAATTTTCCTGATTCTCATCTCCTTGAGTTTTTTGGCCAAATGACTTCCAAGATTTTTAACATTTGGTTATTTTTACTTTTGAGCCAAATGAGCTTAATTCTTTTTACGATATCAACAATAACCCTTTCTCTTTTGTTTAACTATAGGTTGTTTGTCTCTACTCGCTTCAAGTTGTTTGAGATCCTAATGCTCTTATTAGGTTAGGGAACGTAATACTTGTTTAACGTTTACCTTTAGTCCAAAGTGTGACAGAAAGATTTAGTAGATTATCATCTAATCCAACTTTTAATTTCATCTTCAAGTTTGAATTTTTTACTTAATGAAAGACATAAATTTGGATAAAATAAGCTTCATATTAGTTACGGTACAATTACAAGTCCTTCTATGGCATTCCAGGTGATGTAAGTCATGGAACAATTATATGAAGATGGTATATAAAGATATCATGGTTAATATAGATTAAATTATTATTTTTCCAAATAAATTGTATAATATAAAAAGGGATTTTAGTTTATAAGCCCGTAATCATCATAAAAATAATTAAATTGATAGTTTCTTTTTTTTTTCTATTATAATACTACTTGGCTATGGATATGAAATTGTAATTAATGAAAATATATTAACTATGATAGGTACGAAGACAATCAAAATTTTGCCTCCCTTTATTGTTTTCAATTATAGTGCTACCTTACCGATAGTATTAAGTTGTAACTAATGAAACATTACTCTCTATATCGAAAATCTAAGACTTCAACTAATAACCAGTTCAAGATCTGGAACGAGGGTTACATGTGTGTTATAATTTAGGAGCAAGTAGGATACCAATTGCAGGAACCATGGTTTTAAAACCTGTCGGCTATCTGGTCCGGTTTACTTATAAAAATCGGTATGCAATTGAACCAGTGAGAACCGGTCAAAACCAGTCAATTGACCGATCCGACCGGTCCGACCACTGGTTCAATCAAATTTTTATTTTTTATTTTTTAATATTTTTTATAATTAAATATAATTATTGCATAATTATGATGTCACACCGGTTCAACCGGTCAAACCGATGACCAGTAAAGCATCCGGTTCGATGACCGGTCCGAGTTTCAAAGCACTGACAGGAACCATCTTTTAGTTGATTTAATATTTGAGAAACTTTAGCATCTAGGTTTGCATAAAGTTTAATCGACGAAACTAGTATGTGTCCTACAAATGTTTCCCGGTGACGATAATCTCTGGAAGATCGGAGTACCAATGGAGTCACTAGTAAAGAACAGAGATTTTTGTTTTATCTGTTCAGAATTTGGGGTTAGAATGGTGTTTCTGACTGCGCAACCGCATGAAGGTAGGGATAACCGTTATCTGAAGCGGTGTATCATTCAGATCTTCTAATTGGTATTCCAGTTGACATCAACGGAAAGAAAGTAAATTAGTTTGGATGAACTTCTTAGTGATACAAGGCATACAGATGTTAAAATTGGTCATCTTTGTGACAAGTTAAAGGACAAATTCATAAGGAAGTTAAGTCGTTCACATCTACCTATAGTCATGTACGACCAAAATGATTTTGGCCATCAAGAAACAGTAAGTTGTAGCTGCGAAGATCGCGGAACTGAGTTCGGAGACCCGTCACTGCTCTGGGAATCTCCCCGCCATGAATCCTGAACTTGAGCAGCAAAATGCAAGTTCCAGAGGATGTCCTCCACAGAAGGTCTATCTTCTGGCTTCTGGTGCAGACATCTAATGCATATCTCCATCGTCGTCTTCAACGATTGTTTCGAACATGACCTGTAAACATCTGGATCGATCACGCTCCTAAGACCTGTAATGTGCCCTGAGATGCTTCCCTGTAGCTGCGTGACAGTTGCATATTATCACTGTGAAATTATTTCTGGATAGACAGACACAAATAAAAACTTTGTTGACACTTTCACTAGTATTTGAAGTAAAACACCTACTGCATAATAATATCCTTCATAGGAAATACAATAAACAAGTGGAATTGTTTCCTAAACCTGATGTTTGAGATCATCCAATTCATTTGCAGACTTCAATGATCTTCCGACAATTATTTCTAGCAGTATCATTCCAAAGTCATAAATGTCATTCTTCTCTTGATTTGACCTGCGAAAGACGATGTCCACAAGAAACAAGTTAACAGGATTAGTCAGTAAGTAGATCGCTGATAAATTCATAAGACTTCACAAAGTTCTCAATTTAACATTATACTAAGCAGCAGTAGATACAGGTAATCTTGTCAGCAATCAGCACCAACCTTGCTTTGATGTTAATAACTTTGGATCCATTAGAAGCATTCCCATGACCAATCTGCATATTGGATACCAAATTTAGACATTTCCTCAGTAAAACTAGCGTATAATACCATTATCATATTCATACGGTGGTTCATGCATACCTTTTCTGTGCTTTCTGCCAGCAAGGGTAGATTGTAACTACTGATTTTTGCAACAAGATTCTGATCCAACAAAATATCTGTTATTTTCAGATTATTCGAATATACCCCGGGAACAATCCCCGTATGCAAAAACTGAATGCCCTTTGCTACTCCTATTGCAGCTGATATGCGTTGTGACCAATTAAGTTTTGCTCCTGTGCTCCCATCTGTGACAAAAGTAAAAGTTAAAAATTTGCAGACAAATAACAAGAAACAAACGTAAATAGAAGAATCCAGGCAGGTGGCGCCTTGTTGACTCCGCAGTTTGAGGAATTATGATTTATTTGGATTACTTTTGACATAAAAGAACTAAATGGTGTTATGCAATCTATAATTGGGAACGTCTTAAGCATTACCTGAGACCCAGCTCCTTAATGTACCATTTGGGACATATTCAAATATAAGAAAAACTCTGCTAACACTTGAATCGTCCAAGTAGCATTCGAAGCAGTGCCCAAGAGAACTGACCAAATGTCGATGTCTCAGTTTGGAAATTAGCTCTATATGGTGCATAAAGTTTTGCATGCTGTGATTCCTCTTCATTTTGAGGCATCTAATGGCAACAAACGATCCATTTTTAAGCTGACCTCTGTAAATCTGAAAGCATAAAAAATTGTCATTGAAGCATTATAGCATGATCGTAGTTCATGATCTGGCTTTAGGGAGGAATATTTTGTCATACTAACAATAATAGCAAAGAAGTTTCTTTAAACTGCTGAAATTCTGTCTGAATTAGTTCCCATATCCACCGGGGAGAAAAAGAAAAAAGTACCTGCCCTTGAGATCCTTCACCCATGAAAGTAGATGTGTCAAAGTTGTTTGTTGCCTCCTCAAGCTCATCCAGTGAGAAGGTACGATAAGCTGGTACCCCGAGTGCTCCTAGCTTCATTGTTTGAGATATATACCCTTCAAGTGCAGCAAAAAAACACATAACAAATCCGATAATTGTCATACTTTGAGAAGAAAAGACACCTGTGTTTAAGCTTCTGCCAATCAAGCCTTTCATAAGTTGCTTGCCAATAGAACTTCATGCATAGATAATATTCTTTTAAGAAATAAAAACCTATATTCAATTTCTTGTGTTATGACACGTTAGCTTGTTATATTCTTTTTTTCTTCACTGAAATGCTATCTTGAATCGAGCTAAGACGTGCGTTTCTTCATTTAATTTCACCGGTTGGCTTGCTAAACAAGGACACTAAAGCTTTCTGCGTCCTTGCACTTGCACGGCTACATACATGAATGCACATGATCTACAAAACTGGCGCAGGTATCAGCAGAGTAATAACATAATGAAACCTTACTTGCATCTGTCAGAAGTTTTGACGGGTACGCAGTTGATGCATCTTCTGAAATATATCGTATTGATGAAGGTTTTCTGATTCTCTTCCTGACACTGATTTTCCTGATAACTAAAATAATTAAAACAGATAATGCAATTGCTCCAGCAATCCCTCCAATGACACCCAATGCAACAATTGCTTTAGATGCTTTCTTCTTTTCCCTTTCTTGAGGCAAAATCCCCACAGCCAATGCTTCATTCCGACAAGCAAGAAGAGGATGTTGATCTTGGTCTTCATTTTCCAGACAATTTCCAGCATACAAAACCTTTTTCTTAGTTTGTGATAGAAGACAACTGGGTAAATGCCCAGTCAATAGATTTGAGGATAAATCCACATAACTCAGGCTGGAACCGCAAGATTGATTTTCAAAAAGCATTCCTGTGAGCTTGTTGTCTGCAACATCCAAATAAGCTATATATGGCAACGACATCAATGACGGTGGAAATGGTCCCACAAAATTGTTTTTTGAGAGATCAAGCCTCTGGAGCTGATAAAAGGATCTAATTTCAGAAGGGAGGCCAGCCCTGAACTTGTTCTTGCTCAGTACTAGAGTGACCAGCTTGTCTCCAAGCTTAGGAAACTGAGGTCCAAAGGAATTATCTTCCAAGTCAAGCACTTCAAGGTTTGTCAAACTGCTAAAATCAGGCACTTCTCCCTGGAAGTAGTTATGTGAAAGTGTAAGAACTCTGAGATTCTCCAAATTACTAAATGAATTTGGCAACGATCCATTAAACATGTTCTTCCGCAAACTTAAAACAGCCAAACCTGGTAGCGTGCCAAGCCCAACCAGTAGCTTCCCAGAGAACATATTGTCATCAAGGACAAGTGTTTGGAGACTAGTCAATGATGTGAGTTCTTCAGGTATGGCATCATACAGAAAATTAGAACTAACATTCAGTATTTCCAGGGATGACAAACGTGCAATTTTACCAGGCAAAGGACCCCATAGGCCAAGAGAAGCCAATGTCAGGACCTTCAAGTCTGGTAGACTAGCCAGTGTTGTTACAAACGAATCAATTGAAAAGTTCCTTGGCAGAGCAGGAGTTCCCTTGTTTCCAATAATATGCAGCTGAGTTATGCTTTCCTCATAGCAAACAATAGTCACGGATGAACTTGGGTCGGTATTGCAAAAGTCTGAGGAGCTGTTCCAGCTATTCAAAGCAGATGGGTTGTTCAGAAGTCGCTTGATTCTTAAAAGACTCTGACCCCGGGACGATTGTAGCTGCTCAGAATGATTCAGTGAAAGAAATATAATTGTGGAAGCTAGCAGAACCGAATACTGAAACACCTTTCCCATTGATGGACAGAATTATATCTTGCAGAGATTTGAGGATTTATTGAAAGAACACTCTGCAAGATTGTCATTACAGAAATCAATGTTAGTAACAAGTATGTTATCGTTTCTCGGTTATGAGTGCTTTGAAACTTGAAACTTTAACCAATAACAACTGATGATAGCACAAGGAAGCAACCGCAATAATGCATTCGTATAAAGCAAGTTGAAATGGCACAGATCAACCATTTGCATCATTTTCAGAAATCCAGAACAGCACAAGTAGAAATGATTCTCTTTCAAGCAACTTGACATCCAACATTAATAAATTCTTACGAAATACTACTTTGGTAGAAAACAATCGCAAATATGCTGAAGATGTTTGCTTAATATTGACGAAATCTTATTTTCCTCCAACTCCTGATCTCATGAATAAACAAAAAAATTCAATGCAAAAGCTTACCTCTTGTGGAGTGGATGGAAAGTGGTTCAAATTTCGAGCACCTTGAAAAGAAACGAGTCACTACCTACTAACTTCTGTTTTCTTTTTTCCTCTGAAATTAAAAGAGCTATATGGATAATATTCTCCAAACCACCAGTTTCTGCTCACTGTAACTAAAGGTCAGCAGAACTTGGTAAGAGATGATAGTCACTTGCAACTGAAGTTATAACCACCGGAAGTATCGTCGTTTAATAAGCTACAAACTGACTCTCAAAGAAACATTCCCAGCAGGGTTCTGCTTCTACTGAAATTCTGAAATCTGGAATTTAAATGAAAGGTCTTACCATTTGCCGATATTCAGAACTCTAGTATGATTTTGAAGTGGGTGGCCCAGAAAGCTTCAGGAGACTAACAACCAAGAACTTTAACAACAGCTCATTCACATACTCGTCAACTAGGGACCTCTAAATCACATTAACGCATGCTTGTTTCTGTCTATGAAACAAAATAATTTTCGGCAATCGGTTTGATTAACGAAAACCTGCAAGAGCCTAAAACGTTCACAGGCCAAGTGACCGGAAATTACACGACAAAAGTAGACATTTCCTTCAAATTTCTATTGATTTTATCTTACCGGTGGTAATATTCCTTCCATCCAACTTATCACCAACAATTCCTAGTGTTTCTTTTGAAAGGTCTAAAGATAAGAACTTTAGGCGAAAGGAAAAGAGAAAAGATTCTTGTTGCAGAAGAGAGGCCTTTATTCCCTCAGAGACACAGGCACTCCTGGCATGCTGGCAACTAATCTTAGTCGTGATGTTTAATGTTGTCATTCACATATTCCATTAACATATGTTTGTGGGCACATGCTTACGCATTTATGATAGGTAGGCATGGCAGATGCAACTTAAGCTTTCGCTTTCTGAGTCTGATGAGCTTTTGCTTTCAGTGCTCCTCTCACCTTAAGGCACCCACTCCATGGCTATATCAGTATAATCCGTTGCCTTTGCTTCCTTTCAATCCTTTCTTTCACTGTAACCAACAGTACTTGCTACATTTTATAATAAAATTATGTCTATAATCAACTTGTTTTGTATGTTTAGAAATAGGTGATCAACAGGTTTACTTGCTTGTGACTGAAAATTACAAGGAAAGCTATACTAAGACAGAAGCAAAATTCCCTGGAAAGCCAAGTTGATAGAAACAACGCATAAAGAAATCCACCGCCACAACACCAGTCAAGACTAGGAGCATTTAATGTTTTTTGTTTTTTTTCAAGAACAAAAAGCAACAAATGAAATTGAAATCCACAAAAGAACAATACAATTAATAGAGAACAAAATGGCATCCAGCTTTCCAGTTTCCACTAATAATTGTACCTCTCTCAATAATTGAAATTGCTCCAAGTTGAAAATTTACCGGGCATTTTCTTTTTGGAAATAACTTGTAAGCACATTTTATCTGATGCAAAATCTGAGTTTATAAAAAAAAACAAAAAGTTACTGATAGAACTGTACTCTGTATTCTTAAGCTGTCGGTGCAAATAGGAGAAAGTGACAGACCTCGCAGGACCAGTGACTTCAACAGGAGAAGCAATTCTTTTTCGCTTTTGGTCCCGTCAAAGATGGCAATTTCAATTTGTGTCAGATTGGTAAATTGGAAAGTTTTGGGTTTAAAACCACTTGTGCTAAAGTATTATGAAATTGAGTGCTTCATCATTGAATTATAAAAGAGGGTGGGGTTTCTTTACCTTTCACTTTCAAGCAGAGGTGTTTACCAGAAACCTTTCGAAGAGGACATGAACTTATGATTATTTTTATTTCTCAATTCAGTCATTGCAACACCTTTTTTAGAATAGAAGATTAGTTGGACCAAGGATCAAATACCATATTTTCACGATTATTACTACTATTACAACAACAATAACAAGACGACAACAACATTCAGTAGGTGTGGTTTGTTTAGTCTGAACAAACTGGACTTCTAAATGGTTAGTGATAAACATGTTTCGATCCTCTACCAAAGCTAAACTGTTTGAAGTCGTTAGAAATTCATTGCCTAAACTTTTGCAGAGTTGATCGTGTAATACGTAATAGTACCTTAGTTACGTATTTTGGATCGAGTGTAAAAGGGTAAGAAATGTGAAAATACCTGATTTTGATTTCCGTAACTTCAAATGAGCTTTTCGAAGTCAAAAGGAGCGCAAATCCACAGCCTTCTTCACAAGAACTCCTCTTCGGGACACAGGTAAAATTTTTCTATAGTTTTCTCAAAATGTAAGCTCTCTTAACAGGTCAGAGAATTCTTATGTTTATAATTAATTATATGAGCAACTGCAGGAAACCTTAATTTTTATATCGGATTTTTTCATCACAAAACCGATATGAGTCCGGTCTACACTAATTAGGATCCATTTTCTACATAATCTTTAATCCATTGATTTAGATTATTTATTGAGTCACTTTATTATCTTTATATAGATCAAATTATTTAACTTAATCGATAAGTTATTAACAAACTGAAAAATATAATTAATAATTGTCTAACCTTATAAGAATGGACAGAATTGTCCAACAGATTGAAGTTAAAGACAACTTGAGATTCTATACCGCTGCTGGTTATACATCTTTATTTAATCACCTATTTGGATACTTGCATTTCCTCTTAGGATGAGGTTGGAATAAAAATTTCACTACGAAATGTAAACACTATGTATGCTAATTAATTGCAAAGATTCGCACAAATTTTCACTAAACAAAACATTTCACACTATGGAAAAGTGTCATGAGAAATCACACAAGGACTTCCGTTTTCTACAAAGAAAGCTTATACTGTCAACATTTATGTTACAAAGTTTTGAACACTAAAGCGATAAAAGAAGGGTGGAGATTGTTTGAAGGGAGAAGGGATCCATCGTAACAGTTCAGCAACTAGTTTCGACGATCTGTGGGCCTAAGTACTCAATACCATCCATGTCTGAATTGTCTGGCATGTCAATCTCTTCCAACCAACCGTAAGAACTAGCCTCCTGTTCCGCCAATCTCATACCCCCATCTGCATCCATAGATTGGAAAGTCAAAACAAGGAATATGTGTTCAGATCTTAGCTCAAGGCTACCGACGCAAATCAACAATGTTGACCGTAACAATCAACAGCCCAGTATGCAAATGTGGCCCATCTTCTCATGTTACAACTATCTATGATAACTAGGGACCGAGCACATAGATATGGTTTATGCAAGTCAAGTCGAGTTATTCCTTTATTTATGATTGAAAATTTTTTTAAAAGAGGCGAGTCGTTGATCGAGTTTACTTACTTGTATAGGCATGATATGGGAAATCTTTGTAATACGAGCAGTCACGACCGTCTTCTTTAGAATAGGGAGGTCCAAGAACATCAAGAAATGCGCAAGGTGTAATGGCTGTGCATTGATGAATGTTGCCACCCGTTGTTGGATATAAGACAGAAGGAGAGCAAGGAGCAGTAAATTCCTTGTTAGCTATCAACTTCGCCAATCTCACTACATACGAGCACGTTTCAGTCAGCACCACGTCTGATGACGAGGTTCAGTTTATATATTGAGGAAATAAAAGAGATACACTTACATTTTGAAGGTCCTATGGGCTCATTTCCAGTGGGAGGATCGACCCAATCATACGATTTAATGTGCATTGTCCCCAGTAGAAGCTTGCTAAAAACTGTCATACCTGGATGATTATGAAGGGGGATGACAGCATTCGGAGGAAGAAAGAACATGCACAACTGCGCAAGTTAACGTGGAACAGTTAATCAAAAACTCGATGAAAATCGATTTTGAAGATAAATAACAAGTACATCAAATTTCAGAAACATTTACATTGTTCAAGAATTTCAGTTCTGCCATTTATAGGCCACAAGACATGCATGCACATGAAATTTGATGCAAGGAATTCTAGTAAGAGCTGTATATAATGTAAAGTTGTGCAGGTGAGAATGATAGGCTAATCTATACTCTTGCTTATGGTCATGGACAGGCCTATGATAAGATATGATCATCCAAGAAAAATTGATTAAACATGTAAAGTTCAATTTCAAGAGAAAAATAAAGAATATCGTAACAATTATAATCGACTGAGAACCAAGCTATACTTACCGAAAAGTTGTCACTCTTGTAAATGGTTGTGCAGATGACCCTTGGGGTCCCTTTGACTGCAGTTTTAGGGTTAAAGAACGGTAACGTGCTTGTTAGCCCAACATCTTCAGGCTTCATGTTGTCTGCAACGTATAGAAGAAGTGGTATATATCACAACTACACCAGTAAAGCACTAAATCGATGGGCTCTGAAAGCTTATATGGGCAACAGAAATGTAATACTGAGTGCTGTGAACTCGATCATTTATGGTATAACATACAGTTATCAGAACAAAATCCTATCACACATAAGTCGTAAAGACAAATCAATTGTTTTGCTTCTCAAAAAGGAAAATACCATCAGAGTAAGTTGATCTGGTTATTATCACATTCCAAGCACAAAAAAATCACGCCAGTTAAACTAGGTTGCAGCTTGCGGTTAATCACAAATTAACCAGACAGAAAGGACGGAGTTAACTCACTTACCAAGTATTTGACACAATCTCTTCACATCATTAAGTGAAGGAACAGTACCATGGCCTTTAAACATGTCTCTGCTGGATGCATAGAGCTCCTGCAGTACCTTATTGGGAGCCGCTGCATCGACTACTTTAGTCCCCCGTTTGCATCTCTTCGCCTTCAGAAGCCTATTCGCATGTCCAACTCTTCTCCTGTTCGGAACGGGAGTAGCTATTCTTCTTTCAACCATGGTGTCAGTTATCCTTTCTCTAAATATCAGAACCTGTATTTCTAGGTGCAAGTATTAACAAAGCTTAAGCCTTCTCTGAACACTAATAGGAAATATCCAACTCTATGGTGTGCAAGCATTCATCTTAACGAGTACACCAACTCCAAAACAAGCTGGACACTGCAAAAGCAGAAGTAACCGCTCTACAAAAAGAAAATGCAGGTTTGCCAAACAGATTGATCCAGATTTAAGGTTAGTGAACAAGAAAAAGGGAAGGAAAATTTTGGAAAGTTGATGACTTCTACTTCAACTCAAACAGAAAGCCAGTGATGTAGTTTTATATATAAGAAGTCAAGAAGATACGAGGTTGTAAGAATGTGATATGTGGGGAAGAGCGGGGAGGGGACGCAGTTGAAAACAGGAGCAAAGGTACAAAGAACATGGTATATGGAGATTACCAGAAATAGCAAAACTAGGGGCCATTTGCCTGGAAGTTTGGTTGCCAAGAAAGTACTGAAAAAGAAGAAAATAAAAGTCTTATTAACCTTTCTCTTGGTTTGGTTTTGGTTGGCTGTTTTCTCCGCCCACTGCTTTAAGTAACCGAAATGTCATCTTTCATCAATCTCTATTATGATTTCATTCATCCGACCAAAACCAGAAAACAAATGATTGAAAATTCACAAAACATCCGCCAATGTCAAGTATAAATATTAATCTAATGATTTACTAAATTTATATATTATTAATTTATTTTATCACGAATTAATTAATTATTAATAATATATATTAAATTTTTATTTATCATATAGTAATACTAATGAATAAGATGGATCGATTTTTTACTTTACTTACTTTCAGTAAATAAATTATAATAGTTTTATTATTTTATTGAATTATATAAACAAATTAATATAATTATTAATATTACATATTGAACATTTCGTCCTTTTTGATATATAAGTAATGAGAGACAAATATGGTAAATAGATAAACTAATAAAAAGTTTATAATTTTATTAATTATTTGCAAAGATATAAAATATAAATAAAAGTAGGGTATTGGTAATCTTATTTATATAATAAATAGGAACAAAAAAGTAGGATATTATAAAATAAAATAATATTTAATATATTTTAAATACAAGCAATAATAAGTACATATGATAAATAAATCAAATCAATAAATTAATCTACTTAACATAAACTATTTATGCAATTTGTTAATTTTCAATCATCGCTTGGTGAAGTGGCTCTTCACCTTTTTAGAGATTTATCACATTAATCAAAATCAATAACACAGTTTAATTCAAAACATGGAGTTTAAACTTTTTTTAAAACTTAGAAGAGAAGAAAAGAAAAGGGGATTACTGAAACCACGCACTGGAGGTCACAATCTCGTACCATACATTGTTTTGGTTAGGTACTTGCAATGGGAACGCAAATTATTGGACCTCAAAACTCACATCATGTACAGGTGTCATCTTGTAGGTTTGACTTTGAGTGCCTCTACCACTCATTACCATAAATAATTTAAACCCATGAAATGTTCTTACATGCGATTGAATTGTCATATTTACAAGTCATGAAGAAAATATCAAGAATTTGAAAGTGATTAATATACGATATTGGATACGTAATTAGCTTAAATCGTTGAATAAGTAATTGATCATTGTTTGTTTTTGACCCTTTTGTTTGATATAGTTGATTCCACAGATATTTTGTGAAAAGATGGGAGCTGCGTCAGGCTTCGATCCTTGACTTCCTTCCAAAGCTGTCTTTTGGTATCGCCAGCCCACAGTGAATTTGTAAAGACTAAAGACTAAGCTTAATTAATTAATTGATGAGTATTAAATCTTTTTTTTATAAAAGAGTACTATTAAGAAATAAATTTTATTCTTTTACTAAATGAAGAGTACGAAGATTCTCCTTAAATTATTGTCACTATAATAATAATCAACAACCAACTATTCACTTTTCATTCTTCACCTCTTAACCTCCTCACAAATCCGTTAACTAAAGTCCAACTGTAATATCTAAACTCTTTACATCATCCTGTAAACCAATACTAGGTCTTGACTGAAAAACTTTTCAACTTAGAAAGAAGAATTTGGTTTGAGCACGACGCCAAAAGTGTCAAACTAATTGTCAGTCATTTCATGTAAATCGGTTTATTAAAAAAAAATCAGGGAACAAAGAGGTGAATGCTTCATAGAACAAATTCAGTCATTCTTCTGCATTAAATCCATTTGTTTTCTGAAAGTTAACAGAAGTCTGAGGCTTTTGAGAAAAATAATTTACCATGAAAACAAAGATATTCTATACACAATTACGTGGTCAGAACTCAGATAACAAAAATGAGATATCGTCGGCTAAAATAATTTCTTTGCCTACATTTGCCTCTTTTGGTCTCTTGTGCCACACGAATCTAGATAAATTGCTTGTAAAGTGGTTCCATTTGTAAAGTACCGAGGACAAATCCTGCGTATCATACAATTCAGCAAACATGGATAATTTGGGGGCAGACAAATCCATGATAAGTTAGCATATGAATGAAGAGATGGATTTAGTTCATTCTTGTGTTTGCCTGGTGAATGAGGTGGACCGGTGCTTCGAGTTTTGACATCAATCTGGTTCTGGGATCCTTCTCAAAACAGTTTGAAGGCATCGTATTGTAACTCACCATTCCCTTCATTTATCCCTCGAATCGTATGCCATTCTGTTGTCGAACGACTTACATTAACGGCTGGTGAGAAATCATTTATAAATTGAGCCAGCTATAACTTAAAGATTGCCTACTTTAGAGGCCTTGCAATTTAAGACCACACTGGATCATTCAATCACTTTGAAAAGCAAGTTACTCGGTGTTGAAATATGGACATTGAAGTTTATGCAACTGCATACAAGGTACCATCTCAAACATGCTCAATCCTTACATGAAAGAACTCTTTTGAGTCTGTTTCGTCCACTCTGTTGACCGCACATGAACATCAGAAACTCTGATCGACGGACCATTTCCAACCAGAATATGAAAAGACGTAATTGCCTTTCTTTCTTTGTAACTAATGCTGTACGAATTTGTTTCTTCAGTACGCCAATCTACAAGTTCGGTTTCTTCGGAAAAGATACTTGAAGGCCACGGCGCAAAATTAACACGAACACTTCGGCCACTCTTGATAGTATTGCGCGTGTACAAGTCTAAACCTGACAATCCATTTCTTCAGCTACTCCATCTCACAAAGAAATACACGATAACACCTGTTAAAATCATTCCCACATATTTGATCCATCTATCAACACGATTTCGCCTTTCAATGAGCCTCAATACAGAGTTGGAGAGACCCACAGTGTTCAGAACATCCAAAGCTTTGCGCTGTGCCCTCTGCAGCAACATAAAATTCAATGAGAAAAACTTTCAAGATTATATGTAAAATCAAGATTCTTAATCGACGTGTATTCTCTCAGGTGAAGAACTTGAGAAATCACAAACCATGTTAAAACGTACAATCACTTTTTAAGTTGAAGGTAAAAGTATTGCCCATTTTTATCCATAATTCAACATGGCATTTACCAGCTAATCATTAAGGAATCAATATCAATAATTTATAATCAATGAGTCAAATAAACAGCCTATCATCAGCCTAATTTAAATTCCATTTTAAATTCAAGATGCCATTGAATTTTTTAACATCAATTCCCTCAAAGCAGCATCTCTGCATAGCATCAGTCTTACTAACAAATTATTGTCATAAATGTCAAGAAATAGTCCTTAACCAGTCCAAATAATTTAATAATCTTCCCTCATCAGAGAAAGGATTACACTTTGATTTGCAATACTCAGGAAGAATATAGCCCAGAATCAGCATCTAGAGAGCAATAATTAAGATTTAATCACAGATACCTTTAAGCGGTCTCTTTGTTCTGAGTATTTCATAAGAATGGCAGCTCCAGTGGATAAAGATTCTTCCAACATCCTTTTGGAATTCTGGACTGATGTCATTGCTTGCGCTTCCTCGTCAAATATTCTCAAAACATGAGCCGACTCACCATTCTAGAATGTACATAAATCATTTAGATAAAAAGTAAACAACAGTGCTATGATGAAGAAGGGAACAATTTAAAACTATATACAGCTTTTCCAAGCAATTCTGCTCTCTCCTGAGCTTCCTTCATTCTCCTTTGACTCCTTGAGACATACTTATCCAGACTTTGTTTCAATGACTCGGCCTCTTCTGCTACTTGTTCCACCTTTCTGTGCAACAAAAGTTGAATCATCTGATTAAGGACATAATCTGTCAATTGCATCATTTATGAAAAATGCACACAAAGAACAGAGGGAAGAGAAGAGGTTCGTTGAAAGAGATGGATGCAAATAAAACATTTTCTTGTTGATCGTTTCTAGTACTTTTTTTTCTGTACAGCAGAAATGAGGAATAGAAAATTTATATAAAGTTGTGGTATAACACATACGGGCACACGGACTTGATTATGCACCACTGCTCCAAAATGAACTTTAAAATTTTAATGTTCTTGAAAGAAAATAAAAAACTTCAAGAAGTTTGTTCCAAATAACCCACAAAAGTTGGGTTTATTACAAACATGTCAAACCAGCTACAAGTTATCCATTTAAAACTACCAGCAAGTGCAAAACCAGTTAATGACTTTGAAGAAATTTTATTGGGTATACAATACACTTAGGTGGTGTTTGGTACAATATAATGGAAGGTGTACCGTAATCATTTATTCAATTGTGCATAAAAGTCGTAATGTAATCAAATCCGTCTACATCATGTCTAAAACTATGCCCTTCATCCATGTAATTCCCATTACGTAGCTTCCTTCATGTAGTCTCCATTATATTACATTCCTCATTTCATACAACCCTTAACTTATTCATGCATAGCCTCCTACTGAGCATAAGCTGAAAGTAAAAATTCCAAGATAATTCTTTGAACTGGAATTCACTAGTAATAGAAAAAAGAAATATTAATAAGAGGCCCTTTGATTCTGGATTACTGGACAATAGTATCTCAGTTCCCTAAAAACAGCTTTAAATGAAAAACACACAACGACACGAAACTATTTGCTGGCAACTCTCTTTGTGAATAATAACCTAGAGTTCGGAAAATAAAATATAAAAAAAAGGGCGCTCAGACAAAAATCACGCACTTGAACTTCAAGCGTAATCACTTCTGAAGACACGCATTAGAAACTTAATCTCCTAGAGACTGAGATACAAGAATTTGCTGCTCGTGCACAAACACATATGTAAAGTAATATGAAGAAACTCGAAATGTCAATCAGAGACTTGGGGCTTTAAAGAAAACGCAAGATCAAGCACTCTGTCTGACCCATATCCAACAAAATTAAAGAACATCTATCATGTAGATTTAGATACATGCAACTAACTATACCAAAAAAAAAAAAAAAAGATTAAAGAAGTAACATGGTGAGTACCGTCAAATTCATGCCTCAAATTTCAGTCAACCAGACATTCAAGTCGCACAAACATGAAATCAAAGAGAAAAGTTATCGAAAATTTGGCATCTCTCTGTAGCGCCACCAAAGAAACGAGTGGTTGTACCTTTTCCAGAGATCGCGTTGGGGTTTGGAGGGAACGGAGCGCCAGAAGCGATCCATGTCGACGCAAAGCGACTGGATCTGGGAAATATCCTTCTTAACAGCGAAGGAGAGCTCCGGAGAGTCGAAGCCGCCATTGGAAGTGGAGCTCTCAAGCCGCTCCAATCTCTCGATGCCGTCACGAGCTCTTAGTAAAAGCTTCTTTGCGCTTTGGTATATCTCCGATAACGTGCCTCCTCCTCCGCCTTCAAATGCCATGGCTGCCATTCTCAATTTGAGCCTTCTTCTTCTTATTCTTCCCTGAAAATAGTATTTTTCAATATTTGGATTTTCGGTAGAACAACTGCAAATGAATCGTACGTGGCTTCTTGGCTTTGATTCTTTTGTTGTTACGATGGTGGGCAACGCTTACAACTCATTTATCCAATCAACATGTGCCACGTCACAAAGTTAGAAACGTGGCGTTCCAATTTCCTTTGAAACTGTTGTCTAACTTGTACAGTGGACTTTCAATGCAGGCTCGGTTCCAGAACCAGTAGCGTTAAACTGGGCTTGAGGCAGCCCAGCACAAGTTTCATTGAACCCAAGGCAGGCCCGATCAATCCTGCTCGATTTATTATTTTTTTAAAATAATTTTCAAAACACTGTAATATTAATTCGATTTATTATTTTTTTAAAATAATTTTCAAAACACTGTAATATTAATTTGCATTTCTTGTTGAGTGTCAAACTAGGCCTGGCCTAAGCAACCAAGACCTGAGCTAAGCCTAAGGTCCAATCAAGCCCAAAAACTTAATTTGTTAACTTCAAGTCAAGCTGAATTTGGACCCAAATGTCAAGCCTAAAATAGCGGGCTTGATAAAGAATGATATAAAGCTATAACAAATAAGAAATTTTGAAGATATTTATAATATTAGAGTATATTCTTATCTTTATTAAAAAGTTTTTTAAAGAAAAAACTAGTTGGCATGTCCATTTATATCTTAAGATTGTAAGCCATTAAATATTTTAAGAATATTTAAATAAAAATTGCAAATATCAAATTATTAAAAAACGTAATAGAAATATATTTTCTAACATTTTACATTTATTAAAACCTGCAACTTTAATAAGATTTATATATCTTTTAAAAAATGATTTAAAATTAATTTATTAACTTTAAATAAAATTAATTACACTAATAAAATACAATTAACTATTATCTAAAGTTTAAATTGATCAAATATTTAATTTTATCTATACAATCTCTAACCTTAAAATAAGTCTCAATTTCCCTACTTTAAGTATCTCCTTTATTATCGTTGTTTTTAGTTTAGCGGCGTTTTCAGTTATCCATTTAAGGAGTTTACTCGTCTCACTATAAGGAAATTCATGATTTGCGACCGATCAATACCGACGGTATTGAAAACCGTTGAAAATACCAACCGAAAAAATGGTTTGGTCGGAGAAGTTGGCTGACAGTTGAAAAGTAGCGACCGACCAGCATTCCGTCGTAAAACTTAAGTGATGGTTATTTACCGACTGAAAATTCGGTCGGTACTGGGGTCGGTAAAAACGTCCGTCACTTAAAACCTACCCCTCTCTTTTTTTCCTCTCCCCCGCGCATACTTCTCTCCTTCCTTCCTTCGCCGCACCTGCCTTCGTCTCCCTTGGTTTCTCCGGCGACTGACGTTTCTTCTTCTCCGGCGACTTGCCTTTCATTATTCTTCTCCCTTCCGCAGCTGCTTCTTCTCCGTTGACAGATCTGCCAGCTTCGTTCTCCTACGCTGCCGGTGGTCGTCGACTGGACTGACCCCTCCCCTCGCCGGCGTTGTGGTCTCCGACGAAGGTAAGCACATCTCCTCCCTCCCCGTTGCCGATGCCGATGGGTATAGAATTTGAAATTTAATTTAAATGTTT
>JAOTAX010000002.1:10564840-10577824 GCA_025629825.1 Erythroxylum guanchezii | reverse complement strand
GCGTTTTCTGCTTTTATTTGACCTTAAGACATGGAATTTCGTATTAGCCTTGGGAATCGGATTT
Organism: Erythroxylum guanchezii; assembly: GCA_025629825.1. NCBI lineage: Eukaryota > Viridiplantae > Streptophyta > Magnoliopsida > Malpighiales > Erythroxylaceae > Erythroxylum > Erythroxylum guanchezii. Next base: position 10,577,760 of record JAOTAX010000002.1, on the reverse strand, counting down.
AATTATGGGCCCTGAGCAGATCATCCTTCATTGGAAGATAATTAGAGTAAATTTATCAAGTTTTGTTCGAATGACGTTAAATTAAGTTCGATTTGAGGTCCCTTTTGTGGTGAGGAATTCCTCCCTCGTGGGATGCGCGTCCAGATGTCATGTAGGACGTCGAACACGTAACTCATCCGAGAGGGGTCCCAACAAAACAACATTTTACTACATTACATCACGAGCCATTCCATCTCTCCTAAACAACATTTCACTAACTTTCATTCCATTCTATTATAAATCGTTCTGTTCCGTTCCATTAATTAACATCCAACCAAACAGAACCTTAGAGTTCATATTTACATGTGACAAAAGTTGCATGAGCGCATGTGGCTTTAATAACAAAATACTCAAAAAAAAATAAGAAGTAAACTTCACAAATTAAGAGAATTAATTATACTAATTTTAATACATATTAAGAAATGTTTTTTTTAGTTTTAACGAAATTTACGTTTGAATATATGTTCATTGCATGAACTTTGTTTTTGCATATTTTAATTTATAATATACGAGGTTCTTACTTCTTTATAACATATTTTTATTATTAAATAAATAAAAATATTTAACTTTTAATATTAACTATTAATAAAAATAAAATTCTATAATTTAAAAAAATAAGAATTGCACTTACTATTAGAAGTATTATACGGACTCGTATAAACTATCAAATCAAAATCCCTCGCCTGCCTCATCTAAAAGTTGCACTCCTATTCCCAGAAGCTGGAAAAGCTTGCCGTCTTTTACCTTGCCTAAATTCCGTTGACCCCTCAACACCACTTATTGCCGAACTTTTTCTCCCCCCCTTAGAATCAAGCTTGATGTTCGGACTCTCGATTCCGCCTTCTTCGCCATCTTTCACTGGTCCTTCCCCAAATATGACCTGTTTTCTTGCTGTAGAATAATCAAACGGCTTTAGTTGCAAAAGACCAGTTGGTTCTTGGGGTTTGTTAACTTTTGCAGTTTCTCTTGTTTGCTTATTAGGCTGGAAGCATTTTTCAAAACTTGAGGACAATTCAGATAGGGAAAGGGGCTCTTCACTTTCATCTGTTTGCAAAGTAGTGCTCACGTGTCCTTCATCACCGCTGGAAAGATTTATTGTTTCTACATCAATGTCCTCTATTTTTCCCATCATAGAATCATTTTCCAACGGTATAACGTCTACTGTACTGCAAGTGCTCAGAGCTTCCTCATTCCTACAGGCACTTCTAGTTTCTACATCTTCCTCTTCAAGATTGGAACAAGCAGCTTGAGAAGCAACATAATCTCGGACATTTGATAATGATCCTATGGGCTCTTCCACAGCTGGTTTTTGCAGTTCACTTCCACCCAAAAATGAATGAAATGGAAGGTTCACTGAAGATCTAATCTTCTCCAACTTGATCTTTCCCCCCTCCTAATCATTAACAAGACAAATGAAATTAGTGGCCCCAATAAATAGCATCACATAGCTCAATCGCATCTCAACAATTGAAACCTTCGATTCATAAAGCAAATTAAGATCACAATCAAAGGTTGTCAAAGATACTAGGTCAAAGACAGACAGAAATGGAACAAGTCAAACTTTAAAAAGCAAGAATCACTTTTTTATAATTATCATCAAGAAAACAATTATTATTCTCTCCACTTTGTATCGTTGTAGCAATCATGTCTCAAAGCACTTCAAACAACAATAACGACTGATGCACCTCGTAGAGCTTATCAGGATTCCAGAGCATAAGGTAAAGTTGCAAGAGCATAGAATATTTACATTTTTCTCTGTATCAAACTTTCTCCTTGCTGCTGCACCACCGAGCATCGCCCCAAAACCACTGGTTGGTTTCTTCAGAATCTGAACAGTTGACCCAATAACCTGCAGAAGAAAGAAAGAACATGTCAGATGGCAACTTTTTATGTATGAAAAAAACTTCAAAAGCCCACCAAAAACAGTAAGACCTTTGCTGAAGGTAAAATGTCTGCAGAGCTAGTTGTATCCCTACTGTGAAGTGAACTGGAGTTGCTTTCTCTTGAAATCTCTGGCACAGAGGCACTTGGCTCAATCTTCAATTTACCACTCTCAACTTGAGGGTCTTTGGAGCCAGCGGTAGCAGTTGCCATGTTTGTAAGAACATCAGAAGCAACAACATTGTGTACTTCATCAACTTCTATATTTGCTTCCGATGCCTTCACAGATAAAGTTCCAATCATATAAAATAGGAAAGAAATTCATTAGCCTCAGTTGAAAGAGAAGGATAGTAAAAACTTCTGTAGCCCTATCACTGAAAAAGTTGCCAAGACTAATGCATCACTGACTAACAAGATACACATGAATCCTCCTGAAAACTAGGTAAAATCATACATACAAACTGATAGACTTATTCATTCTAATAGCACAGAATCCAAAGGGCTGCAATCAAAAGATTTGCAAGCTTTACTACAATTCTAATGGACACAAAAAAACATCAGGATGCATACAAAAATATATATATTTGTTAAAAGATTTTTCTTGTCTAATTACATATCGTGATTTGATTTTCAGCCAATCCTATTGCCTTTTGTGGGGGCTGACCCAAGGACATTCACATAAGTCTAATGTTCATGAATAATATTCAAGTTTAAGACCAACTTGTGACCAAGACCATCAAAACTGTGTGAATCTTACTTTTTGGCCCTCTTTCAAAAGTTGAGCAGCAGCCTCGAATGCAGAAGCATTCTGCATGGAGTGCCTAATAATACTAACAATAGAACCAAGATTTCGCTCCAGGAATGGGTGCTTTGACCTCAGTAATTTTCGTAACTTGCTAGTTGTAACAGGCATCTGCTTGGCTTTTAACCATTGCAAATAAATGAAGATTTGGAAGTCAATATCCTAACATTAAAAGAAAATATAGTTGAATGGTTGAGGAGATTCCTACCAATTTCAAGAAGAGTTTTGTTTGGCAAAATATAACCAGTACTTTCATCTTCTGCACGAGCAACAACATCTCTCCATTCAAAAAGTCCCTAAAACCCAGGAAGGTGAATTTCGTAAAGAAGAGAAGCAGATAACAGTATCCAGTTTTCAACAAAAGATGCAGGATATAGTCAAACTTTGCACTTTCATCCAAACAATCAATATGGAAACTTTGCCATGCAGATTACTAATCTTTGATTCTTACAATCCACATGCTTGCATCTATTAAGAAGACATAGATTACAATGGAACAGCTCACAACTTACTGAGACTACAGCAAGCTGCTGGGCGTTGAATCCAGCATCCTGCAACCTATATCATAATAAAAAGCAGAAAAAGTATTATGGTTCATATGTGCTAAGATGGACTAACACAAAGCAAACTGTTGAAAACACGAGAGAGAGGGAGGGGGAGGGAGGCAATGAAAAATTAATATGCAATTCATGAAACAGTAAATGGCAATCTCATGTGAAATGGCCAGCAATGGTACCCATATATATAGAGATATGAAGTCTCTGTCAAGAGCTCCTTCTCGTAAAGCTGCATGCATACATCATGACTGCGTTTGTAGACCTGTAATCAACAAGTTACAAATTGCTCAAGCTGATGACTAGAGAGTAGTGCCTCTGCAACCCAAAAAGCATTCCCTATAAATCAGCCTCCCAACACCACAAGACTCAAAGGAGCAGCAAAGATAACTGGTAATACTCTACTAATTTTAAGAATTCACACCGAGAAAATGGTATTGGTATCATTTTGGTAACACCTGACTGTTTCAAACCAAAACAAATAGGAGAAAGCTTATTCAGGAACTAGTTAAAATAAAGAAAATTCAATCTACAGAAGCAGATGGTAAGACGAAACACAAAAGTTACAAATAGCAGAAGCCACTTTTAACTACATACTATTTTTGGTCTCTAATCAACATGACACCACTAAGGAACAAGACATGACACCTTTGACTATAGATGTACAGAAATGTTATAACTTTGCAAGAATGTACCTGAACCAAAGGAGGATCGGGATTTTCTGAGTCACTAGGCATTGAATGTAACATGGTTTTCATTACATCATATATATGCAACAGATAGTGGGTATCTTCTCTGGCATATCTGCATCAAAAGAGAACATAAACTGTAAAAGAAGTGTGAACAAATTTAAGTTAAGTTACAATGCAGGTTATCAGTACAGCCGTTAATTATGTTAGCAGTACATTCTTACAAAACATTACTACAGAGATGAGTGTCTGTCTAAGTAGATATGCCAATAACTAAACTAAAATCATAATCTTGACCCTACCTAAATACAAATCCATGTTCTAATTTCTCAAGTTACTAAGAAAAGAAATACATGATAAATTGAGGAGAAGAAAAAACCCAAATTTCCAGTTACTTCCTCAATCTATTAGATCTGGCTTTAAAATCTCATCCATACATTATGTAGGTGTACCATGTTCATATAATACAGTACAAAATAAAACCTAGCACCTTAACTAAAACTAGAAATTACCTAATCATCTCTTCTGGGAGAGGACGTAATCTCCAATCTGCATTCTGATATCTACAAGAAAGGGCAGATGAGACTTATATCCAATGAATGGGAAGAAAAAAAACTTATGATAGATGGGCATGCAGTTATAGGACTTGAAATAGATAAGCACTGAATCTCAACGCCAAAAGGTAAATGCAAGGTATGCAAAAAAGCAAGCAAAATCCTTATGATAATCAGACTACAGGAAGCAGTTGGAGTTTATTACAAAAGGACTTACTCTTTATTGGCGATAATTCCACAAAAGTGATGCAAAAGATACTCCAAACTATTCCTCTGCAACTTCAGCACTCTTGATGCCTAAGAATTAAGACAAAATTGACAATAGAATGTAATATTAACAGCACAAGAGAAAGAGAGAGAGAGAGAGAGAGAGAATCCAGGTGGTAGGTGGAGCAAGAAGAACCCCAGGCTTAAACCACTAACATAAATCCATCTTGATGAACCCAATAAATTAAGCACATTCATATCGTTTAAGAGGTCCAACACATTTATCTCTAGAACACGTCATAGAATATTTGGTACCATGGTCAAAAATTTTGTGATTGAATGGGGCAGTGTCATAACATAGTTGGCATTTCAAATATCAACATTTTTCAATTGCATGGTTCAGGCCATTACTCAGTCCGATTTTTTCATTGACAACATTGTACAAACAAATTCCAGTTGACATATTGCTTCAGTTTCTTAAAGTCAGATTCATGCAATCAAAGTACTAAACAAGAGGAATAATATATTTCCCATTACAAAATTATTAAACAAACTAATAAAATAATCAAGTCATTTTCACTAAACTACAAACTGACAATAGGAATAATAAAGCAAAGGAATATTGCATATTAAACAACAGAGCAAATTTGGAATAGAAAACCTGTCCAGTGTCAAACAGATTGCAGACATATATGCCAAAGTCACGTTGAAGCCATACGATATCTCGATCTGCTCCATGCATGACCTAGTTAAATTAACTCCATCATAAATAAGAACAATCTGCTAAAAAGGCAACTAGAGCAACAATAGACAAACCTTTTTCTTGGAGGGATCTTTGAAAAGTTCCCTAAGATAGGGGCCAATATGTACTCGAAGCTTTAGCGTATCCACAATAAAATCCTCAGTTCTGGTAGAAATTTGCATCAAGCACGTCAAACCTTGAAAAGAACGATACTGATTGTGTTCCAGATCAACCTAATATCATAAACCAAGAATTTAAGTCAACTACATAATATTGCAATGTCCTTCCAGAAAGAACACAAGAACTAGAAAGACTACTTCAAATGAATTCTTTTTTTTAAAAAGCAAAATACAAGTCCTCCATATGCTGATAAAAATACTAAAGGTCACCAAGAAAAGCACAACTTGATGAATATTAGGACGTACACACTGGACCTATGCCAGTATGTTCCAAGATTAAGTAAACAAATAAACTGGATGAATGCTCAGAAATGTGTGCTCAAAAGTACGACAGCCTCGTATTTAAAGACAACACTCAACACTTTCCAATTACATACGCACATCAATTTGTCAGGAACATTAAAAGAAAATTGGATGAGTAGATATAATTCATTTTCAAGATGATGCAAACATGAAAAATGGAACAAAATGCTTAAAGTACAAAAATGAACACTGTGAATAGTTATTAAAATAACGAAACCAAATAGCTAGCTTTTACATTTCAAGACCGCAAAACAAGCATTAATACCATTCAGAAAAGATCTATTTCACAATTCAATGGCTAACAATTGGAAAGATACATAAATTTGCATAAGTAGGCATACCGCAAATTCATTTACACAACGCAGCTTGGCAGCCACTTCCTTCAAATCTTTGACTTCTTGTACAAGCTTGAATGGAGTACTTTCCATTGGGAGTGGTGGAGCAGGTTGAACACTCCCAACATTTTTGTCAACAAAATCTAAAACAGATAGCATTTCCTATGTGCATTAAAAAACAATATCAAAAGCAATTCAGTAACCTTTTCTTTCAGTACGGAAAAAGGGCTAACACCTATAAACATGATGGCCAGAACTCAAAATTTCAATTACCAATTAATAAATCTCATTGATCACAAATCACTAAATCCCGCTGGGCAAGAGCATGCAACCAAATTTTAAAAAAAAAAATGGTGGCAGACTTAAGAAGATAGCGATAATGAGCTCAGTTTTTGCGATCCCCAAATAACATTAATCGAACGCGTTTGCTCTAACAGTGAGCAAGCTATAGGAAAGAAGCGGAGGAGCTATTCTAATATTAACAAGATAGAAAAGAAATTACTCAGAACGTTCAAAAGAATCAGTATCCGATTATTGACTAACTGAAGCAACAAATATATATAATGCTCAACTTGTGAAAACAACCCATTCCTTAAAATAAAAGACTAACAGATTACTAACCAGAGGATGAACAAACCGCGATCCATCAATAGTTCTGTCCAACCAAACGTGTTGAAAAGGCTGGTTCGAGTTATTGGCCACTAAATTATACTCATCCTGAGGCCTCCTTATCGTCGGTATATGAAATGGCACCTTCGCTTTAACCCCTGCAATTCCCTTCTTATTATCAGCCACCTTCACTCGCGATTCACTCGCCAAACCACTACCCGCCATTCCAGTCTCTGAATTGATCAACCCCTTTGTTGCTTTCTTCTTCCTTCCAGAAACCAACTGAAACCCATTTTGACTATCCACACCTGAAACCCCATCCAACTCCTCCTCCTCCTTCCGAACCCTCTCGAAGTCATCGACCGACGCTTGAAAACCCTCGAGGATCTCGTCGTTGATGTTGACGAGCCAATCGTAGGCGTCTTCCACATCAATATCGCCAGGGTACTGCATTTTCTCCTTGAAAAGACCACGGGCGAGGCCAATCGACTCGAGCAAAGATTGGGACTTGGAAGCGATTCCGCGGATTGGGAGCTTGAATTCGTTAAAATTGTTGTAGAAGTGGAAATCTTTTTCGGAAGGGATAGCTTGGGAAGAGGAGGCCAAGCTGGATAGGGAAGAGGAGAGTGGACCGGAGGTTAAGGTTTGTAGGGTTTCGGACTTTCGGGGAGATTGGGTTGGTTGGTCCATGCCTCCGTTCAGGGAGGGTTTAAGGATTAGGGTTTTAGAGACGATGCCCCATTTTTCACACGGCTATTAACTAGAGAAAGTGAGAAACTAGCCAACACAACACACGAGGGCATTCGTTTTTTCTTTTTCTTTTCCTTTTATAAAAAGATACCGATTTAATTAAATAATAAAAAAAAATTAGCACAAGCAAGCGGCAAATAAAATAAGCATAGTCTTTTCTCTTTTGACTCGAATTGACTCTGTGAGTGTGACTGTGACCCGACTCGACTGCGACCCGATTCTATAAACCCCCTATCCGTCTGTTCCTCGAAACCTCCAAGGTTTTTCTGGTTAAGCTGTCTCTCGTTTCTAAGAGATGAGGTTCTTTCTGTCTGCTTGTTTATGTAGCAAAAACTTTGTTTACTATGTATTTTAAAGTGATATTTACTCCTCTCCTTTTTCTTTTTCATTTTTTGTTTGTAGTCGGAATCCTGAGGTTTTATGGGCTCAGCGATCGGATAAGGTTTACCTGACGGTGGCTTTACCGGATGCCAAGGACATAACGGTGAAGTGTGAACCAGAGGGTTTCTTTGGCTTCTCGGCTGTTGGGGTCCAAGGTGAATCTTTTGATTTCACTTTGCAGCTTTTGGGACCCATTGTACCTCAGGTTATCTTCAGCTCTCATGCTTCATTGCAAGCTTCTGTTTTGGCTTTCGCAGTTCGGGTGACAAAGTTGGTGCCTTTTTCACTTCTTGAAAATGTGTCTTTCGTCAACGTTTTATCTGCTGTTATTATTTGATTGAGCGTGTGGTGAAAGTTGTGTCATTTTGTTTTGAAACGCTGGCTGTTTAAATGTGGTATTGTTTTCAGGTGCTTTAAGAGAAATAATCATTCACTGGAGTGTGTATATTTCTGCGTGTTTTGCAGATAGGTGTTGCGGAATTTACTGAGTTAAGAAAAAAGGTTTCTGAAATAATTAACCTATGATCTTAGAACGAATGCTTGTTGCTTTAGTTAATTGGCAAAATAAACTGTTTTGTTACTATAATCAATAAAAGAGATTTACTCTTTACTTCGATCAAAAGAAAAATGGAAATTTGTTGATACCACGTAGAGAGAATGCTCTTGATTTTGTTTCTTCTCCATTGAGAGAACTTTTATTTGGTCAGCTAATAATGATTTAGGAGCACCCTTCCTACCCTAAGACGGGTCATGCCTTTGGAAGCAGTAGGAAATTTCGTGAACAAACTTGAATCAACTTTCTTCTATGATCCATTAGAGGTTCTGCATGTGTGTAATGATTTTACAAACTAAGAGTTTGTTTATGACTTCTAACAATCATCTTCACTATGTGAATCATAGAATTAATTTTGATTAAAGAATATAAACCATGCATCTCATTCTGGTTAGGTCAAGCAATGATGCATTATTTGATAAATGTAACTACTTTATTAGATCACTTCTAGAAGTAGGTCATTGTTGGTTATGGATTAGCATAATTGATTTAAACGTTACATCAAGCAATAACTGACTTGTTGATAAATATAAATCTTTTTGATATATTATGTTGATCGAATATTGCTTCTCAATTATATATGTGATCAAATTTCTTCTTAGCCCTGTAACACGACGTTAACTTGTTGTTATGAAATCCAGCTGGCTGTTGCCTGAATCTTTCTTAGTTTCCATACCATTTCTTTCAATTCCAATAAGCTTGGTGCTACATGGTCAAGTTGTAGGACATTTCCTTTCATGTTGTGTTTCAAATTTCCTATCCTGAACTGAGGAATCTCTGTCATCCTCATTCACTTGCTTCATAGGTTCAAGCTTTTGAAAGATTCAATGTTTTGTGGTGCAGGGTTGTAAGACAAATGTTGGGTTAAGGAACATTAGGTGCTCAATCCAGAAAGAAGAGAAAGGTTGGTGGAAAAGACTACTTAAATCAGAAGAAAAGCCTGCACCTTACATTAAGGTTGATTGGAATAAATGGTGTGACGAGGATGATGAAGAGTCAAGTTGTAAGTACAATTGTAGTAATGGTTTAATTTTGAATGCGTATGTTGGTTTAAACCTTTGATGTTGTTTTGGCCCCTTTAGTTATGTTGGCAATGTTAGGGAGTCATGGATTCATGCATTATATACATTGCAAAGTCGCGGAAGTGTCGGAATCAAACTTTCAATCTATGACATCCCTAGAAAATACATAATTTATGTGCATGTAAAAACAAATTATAAGAATATGAAATTACAGCATATATACCTTGCAAATATTCCTCCTTTCTTCAATCTTCTCCTTGTTTGGATTGTAGCAAACACCAAACACCTTCCTTGGCCTCTAGAGAGCACGCAAAGATGAAGAAAAATCAGTGTGTAAGGTGGTTAAAGCACCAGACAAGATGAATTCAAGTAGATGCTCTAGTGAGAGTTAAATCAAGACCAAGTTTCATACAATTAATCTCATGCAACAATTGCTTAAGATTGCATGAATAAATTTCAAGATCCCTCCTCTCAACTTCCAGAACTCTTCTGGACCCTTAGTCTCTCTATTGATTGTGTTTTATTGCTAAAAATTCGCGTGTACATAAGTAAAGAACTCATATACTATTTGTCATTAAGTCGGTCACGATCGTGGCCGGCTTGCTTAATTGACAACCATGCACATTTTGTTTTTCATCCAATCTTTAATGCGTGTGACCCTTAGGTTTCAGTTATTTTGGTTACTTGAATTAACTTTTAAACCGAGCAAATCATGAAGGATTTCATGATGCCAATTTATCGGAATATAAGTGAATTAACACTCGAACTCTTCGATGGTTAATTATTCGACTTACAAACCTTTTCGTAGTCAATTACCGTGTAATTTGTCCCTTCACTATGCTATACCCTACTTGGTTCAGAGTATGAGTTATGTGTCAACTCTCACTAGACTGACTACGTCATATCTAGTCCAAGTGCTGTTAATTCTTATCCTAGGGATCGCATTACTCTCTATGTCATTGAAAACTCTCTTCATGACACATAATTGCTCTAGCCAGAGACTCCCGAGTAATGACCTTGATAAGAGGCCATGAGTATGATCTCCTTCTATCAGGAGTGGTGAATTCTTTATTGCCTAACCAATTACTTTCGAATACCAATCGTTGTACCCAATCACCACCCTATGAGCGACCTCATCTTGAGACAACAAGGAATGGTTTCAAAGTACAGGATCAGTATCTAAGATATTCTTGAGTGCCTCAAGCCTAAAGATATTTGCACTATTGCTATGATGAGATTAATCATTGACATTTGATAGATCATCCATATGATAATCTTATAGCGGGTCATCCGTTGTATTTACTATTCTTAGTAAGCATCCACATGTTAACTCTAAATATCTCATACTTACAGTTTATGAGATTCACTGCTTGATCAAATCAAGAAGTATAACATATGCTAGTCTATCTGGATTAACAATGTCTTGTCTCATTAATCTTATGATTAGGGATAATTTAGACACTAACATAATTACACATGATAGAAATCTCATTATCATAATCTCATCATGATTTACTTCACGCTATGTATTGTATTATGAACTTTATTAATTCGATTTAAGATAGACATCAATTCATAAATAAATGAACATCAAATTAATGAAAATTATCTTTCACTTCATTAATCAAAATAAAGTTTATATAAAGTGCTAAAGGTAATTGCCTTTAGAGCACTACTATAATAAACAAAAGAATGTTACATGGTTGATCCCTGCCACCCTTGTTTATCCCTTATAGTAAGGCAGTCTCTTTTCTCAACATAGATTGAATCTGGTAATTTGTAAAACCACTCAACAATATACCTTGGCAAAGTTGCCCCAACTTGTCCATTACTCATGCTATAGCAGCTGTATGTTAGTGACTAAATTTCTCAGGATATATTTTCAATGTTTATACTAGTTTAGCCTTGGAGCTAGTGCTTAACTGAGTTTTCATGTGAATGTTTATTTGTCTTTGCAGCTGATTTGGCTAGCGATGATGACAACCCTGTGGTAATCCCAATTTCATGCAATACTATCTTGAGTTGGAGAATTGATTTTAGTGTTGCAAGATGTTTGTGCTGACTCACCAAATATGTTCCCTTTTTGCAGTATGCTGAAGATGATGAGAGCAGCGATGGTGAAGGAATGCTTTGTAAGTTTTCCTTATGTAGAACGTCCTTAAAACACATAGTAAGCTGCACTAGTTGTGCGCAATCAACAACAATACAAAAGTTCATCTTCATTTCTCTAGTGATTGTTTTGATGAGGTGTAACTAACTGGTCATACATGTTCTGCTTGTCTTGGATTATGATTTTTGTTAATGTTGGGCCCTTCTTAGTAATATGGACAATCTGGATTTCAGTCCTCAGCCAAGCACAGCCTGTTTCTGCTTGAGCCCGGTGCAACTTTTACTTTGAAGGAATTGTTTACGCTTGCTGTTATATTCATGTTATAATTTCCGTCTGTGTTCATCTTTAAATGCAGACCTTCCTGATTTGGAGAAGGCAGGAGGAAATACATGAACTCCAGCTGCTCCAAAGTACTGACTTTCTGGTAGAGTTTCTGTGGAGATAGAATAGGAACCCAAGACGAATGGGAAATGACCGCTGCATTTTTGTGGTTGAAGTTTGTACATGATTGAACGTCTATGGCGATTCTCTAACAGAAATGTTGTTCCTGTTTGTAGAGTGTTACTGGTTAACCGTTTGTAAACCTAATTTTCAGCTTACAAATGAATGCTAATTGAGAAATAACTAAAAGCATTTCCTGTCCAATATTGACGAGGTTTAAGCTTAATCGACAATGGATTGGTGGAGAAAAAGTTCGTATGTGCGCATTTTCTGCTAAAGTTTGAAAATGACTTTGATGTACGTGCTGGACCCATTACACTGCGCTTTTCAGAGCTTACAATACGTTCATAGCAAGCATCTTTCTCTGTAAGATTCCAAATCGTGCAAGTCTTATTATCGGTATACAAACGATATTCTTTAGAGGAAAAGATCTTTCTTGAACACCGTCGATTTATTAATTCTTGCAAGGAAACATAGGGCGGTGCTTAACTGGATGGATATTTTGAAAACGATCTAGAAGGGGGGTTGAATAGATCTTTTAATCTTTTCGCAAAGTGTTACAAAATAGAGAATTAAAACACACAAAATAAAAAAGCTAATTGAAATGTAAAAGAGTAGAGAAGAGAGACAAACACAGTGTTTATAGAGGTTCGGTGCTAAGACCTACGTCCTCTACTTAAGCTCCCACTTAAGATTTTGTCAAAGCTCTTTATTACACACTTTTTAGTTCAGTGTGAACTCTTCCAACTCAACTTGACTTCCGGCTCAA